>CM041791.1:103194011-103583888 GCA_023375725.1 Nephotettix cincticeps
ATTATACACAATAAGTATTGAAAAAGGGAAGCTAGCTGACAAAGTTTTGATCCTGTCACTATTTTAGTGCAGTAACATACTATAAATTTTGTGGGTATATTTTACGTATGACCACAAATACTATCCGATGTAACAATATTTTAATACAACAGAAAGTTCAGTGGCATAATATACCTATCTAAATATTCAAATTATCGGGCTACTTGTCAGTTTGATAAATTGGCCAGAATGAAAAGCATAAGTATAATTTGTTGGTGTAGTGAGAAATTTCTTAGATAACCACAAGATCTGATTTACGATATACTTAATAGCTTCAGGAACCTGGGCTGCAGCATTAGTATTAAAGTTCATTACTTTGACTGCCATTAGAATAATTTCTCTGACAATTTAGGAGACACCAGTGAAGAACAAGACAAAGTATTCCACAAAGATATTAAAACTATGGTGAATCGCTTCCAAGGAAATAAGATACGCATATGATAGCAGATTACTGCTAGAATATAAAAAAAGATACTGTTACATGAAAGAATATTCTAGCGCGAAAGAAGCTGCAGAAGTATTATGTGACTTTACTTGCAGTGATCATAGCTTATTTAAGTACATGTTTGACTGAACTGTTAGAATTTCTGCAGGAAAAAGCTATTACCGTAGGTCGCATGGCGTGACTTAAGCCCGGGACCATGTTATATATATGTGTGTGTCTGTGAACATGATAACTCTCGTAAAAGTGGTCCGATTGAGACAAAATTTGGAAGAAACGTGTATTCCTGCAATAGCTCGGACGAGTTCGTAATCCAGACATATCGGTCAATCGGAAAGGGTAGTTTGGGGGGGTTTTGTACCCCAAAAATGGGTTTTTTGCCTTTTTCCCATGTAATTTTTAACAATTTCAAATTTTATCTTTCACCATTAAAATCAGCTTAAAAAACTGCACAACTAAGTTTCTCTCTATCTCCAACGGTTACCAAGATATTAAAAAAATCTAAACACAGTACGTTGTATTTTGGGGCTCTAATGTAATCTTTTGGAGAATAAGGAAAAATTAATATTTCCCATATCAATCAATATTTTTGGATTAAACTTGGTATTTACCTTCATGTTGTTGATACCCGCCAGTTTATGCTTAAAAATCATAGTTTATGAGTTTATTATGGCAGCAAACCTGCATACTCTTTTCCCATGTTAATCATCTAAGGAATAGGCAAATTCCTTTATTTATGGACAGATGTTGATGGAAGTTGGTATAAATGTTAACAATAAAAATTGTTTATGGTAGAAATGCCTACTTTCAGTGTTCCTCACAGCAGCAAACCTGCACACTCTTTCCCATGTTAATCTTGTGGAGAATAGGCAAATAATCCTCATGCTTATGGACAGATTTTTATAAAACTTGTCATATATTTTTATTATTATATTATTGATTTGGAAAATCGTTGAGTACGCAGGTCCGCTGCGACGGGGGTATTTTGTTTAGTTTAATGTTAAAATAGACGGGGGTATTTTGTTTAGTATGTTAAAATAGAAATACTTTTAAAAACAGTGTATGTCTTATTTATTTGCGTAAGATAAAATATAGAATACAAATGTTTATACATATAGCCCTACAAAAAAGTAAGTGCAAAAAAAGAAAGCTTCTTAGCAAAAACTTAACGCCATATTTGAATTGAGCACATAAATATATAAGTGAAATCAGCTCAAAACCCATCGGCATTAAAACCAACCTAGGCCTGTATAGTTCTGCATAGATTCTTTAGATCTATTCAGTATTTAATTAACTATATTAAAGCAAAAAGAGTGAGTTACAACAAACTGTATTAAATTCACTGCTTAAAATGGGCATACAACTTTTACATTTATTATTGTTATTACGTTTAGATTTAGGCTGTGTTCAAGGTAAATTAAATTAAGTACTAGTCTACACCATAATCATCAAAATGTCATAAATTAATTTACTTACTACGATGTTATTAAAAAATTAAAACCTAAAATGTCCTTACGTGCTGGACAACATTTCAGCTTAATTAATTAATTTACTGTCGTTGAGTAGAATATAAAGCAAAGGATGAATTGAATATAAATCAGGTCATTAAAAAATGTATTTATTTATTTACCTGGTTGTTGAATTCAACCAAATACGAGAATATACAAGGGAGATTATATTAATCAACTTTTATCAAGAAACATTTTCATCTTTCCTGTATATTATAAACTATTATTAAATATTATTTAATTTCCCTTGTTTCTGGAATAGGGCCCTCTTCCGTTCGAGTGTTCAACAATACCCTTGTATTATTTTTCTATGGTTCACAAATTTGGATATACCCATAGTTACTATCCCATGCAACAATATTTTAATGTAACTGAAACGTCATTGGTGTATTTTATATATCCTACATACATAAATACAATAAGAATTGTGTCTGTGAATTGCTTGGAGTTTTGATATTTTTGTTTTTATACGCTATACCCCGAAATAGGTAACTTACTATCTCAAGTTATGTCTGGCCAGACAGATAGATAGCCGTCTATCTGTAACACCAAGCGGTGTAACACCGATCCCGCTCTACAAGTAGGTACATAAAACGTATACACAATTATGTATATAGTACCTGGTGACCGAGCTTTGTTCGGTTGAAATAAGATATTTACTCAATAATAATAAGAAAAAATTAAAACAAATTTATTACTCAATAAAAACATTTATGTGGTTTAAATAAAACCGATTCATATACCTTAATTAATATAGCATAAACACTGAACAAAAATATAGACCCCAGGTTGGAAACGAACTTATAACCTCTGGCAGGTGAAACCTAAGCGCTAACCACTATGCTAAGGCGTCGGCCAAATTCTGCCCGTCGTTTAAGGGATTTTGGCCAATCTCAATTTTTTTTAGCTGATCTTATTCTGTATTTAATGATCCATAAAGTTATTATGAGCCTTTGATCAACTAATTTTGTCAGAAAAGGAATGAGGATTGAAAAGCAAAAGAGAAATTTAATTTCCAGTTAATTGGTTTGTTACAGTGGCTTCAAGCAATGTAATGAATAAGTTTTCTATGAAAACACGAAAGATTAAGGAAATACATTTCTCTGCCTTTTTAATTTGATAATTTTTTCATTTATAAAAAAATAAATATCTATGCAAAACCTGTATTCACATATTGTTCACCACCATCTTCAATCAACAACTGTCAAACGGTTATAAACAGATGTTTTGATTTGTATTGTTTGTACATTTTGATTCTCCATAAGCGTAATGTTATTTTTTTATATTTTAAACTTAATATTGCAAGAAAACCGGAATTTTCCTAGACATTAGACCTATCTAGAACTTATTTTCTACTCAGAAATTAGTTTTTTCCAAAATTTAAAGAAAATTGTTAGAGCCGTTTCGAGATCCGTGTGCAAATATATATATATATATATATATATATATATATATATATATATATATATATATATATAAACGTTGCTCGTATTATAGTATTGGATACTGACTCTTATGGCAAGTAATATTTGTATCGAAAGTATATGGATTATTCAGACTATTAACAATTAATATGTTTATGAGTGCTTTGGTAAATAGTGTACTCTTCGATTGTCTGATTTTCTATCAGTATCAAACCTGCCAACAGCCAATGGCGTTCCAATAACATTAAGCTATAATTTAACGCTACGCATATCAAACTAGAGCTAATTATACCGTTTAAAGCGTTCTGGTTGTTTATTTAATGACACAGTTAATTAGTATGGACTTGGTGTGTTTACATATCATTTTATTTGGCCATTAAAATTCCTAGTAATACGAACTGTGAGTGTTTAGTACAGTTTTCTAGTAATAAAAGTGACAGTGAAACACAATTAAAGCAAATAAATCACTCAATTTTTGCCAGAGGGAATTACCGAGACTGAACTCCGTTTCAGATAAATACTCATCATATCAAACTTGCGTAGTAGTCGTCATTAAATGTTAGTTCAATAATGTAATTTACAGTTAATCACTACCAAAACGTTCGTCCAATCTTCCAATTCAATGCCAATATCATGGGATGATTCACATGGCCCGCATTTATATTATAAATGAGTACATAAAGCATGATATTTTTATTCATACATTTAAACTCTTTATATCTAAAATTTTGGTATTTTAGAGAATATATTAAAGTCTTCCTTTTTAACACATATTCAGCGTAAATACCGGCTGATAAGAGATTAATTGTTTAGCAATTGTAACCTCTCAAAGTTTGTTGACTTATAAAAGGTTAAGATAAGGTGGTGAGCGGAAAAAGTTATATTTTCTAAATCATGTTTGTTATCTTAGAATTATATTGTTACATGACTATGGAAATTCGGTAATTAGAATGAAGAAAGATGGGAAATACAAATTAGGTTAATTTAGCTGTTTAAAACATTATAAAACAACTTATGAAAAAGTCAAGGCTTAGAGTTTATAAGAGATAACATAAAACTCCCAAATGATTACGGTCGGGCAAACTATAAAGGTCAGGGAGAAATCCCACTGACTAGACCTTTGTGTTATTAATTTAATTTCAGTTAAGTTTAAAATTCTACAAGAACTAACTCATTTAATATATTTTGGTTTCATTATCAATTCAAAAAATTTAACTAGATATCATAGCTATAGATAGTTTGAATCAAAAATTTTGCCACTGTAATTGGTTTGAAATCGTATAAATCTTGCAAGGCAGCCAGGGGTTGTAAGACTAATTTAAGATTAAGATTAGGTTACGAAATGTGTATGATTAGTAGAATTTGGTTTACATTAAGATAAGACAGCATTTTAATATTGATTGATCTTAAAACATGTTTAGTTCAAATCATCAACAGAAAAAAACTCAATTAATAAGCACAACAATCGATATAGATTTTAATTTTACAGCTGGTAAATTTATTTTAAATTTATTTCTGTAAAATCAATTAGACTACACGTTTTGTAAAACTAAGAAAGAATTATACCAATATCGCTTAAAACGGGTTTTGGGTTTGAGAGCTCATTCCTTTTTTTTAATAGGTTGTAGGTCAGTTTAAAGTAAACAAAAACATTATTCATAAGGTATAGAAAAATATAAATAAGTTTTGCCATTCAAAGTTTCAGGTTGATAAAACAAAAAATCATAATAGTTAATAAAACATAAAATCAAAAACCCCTCATTTGATCATAATTAGAAATTTTAGATAGGGATGTGATACCACTGAGCTTACTGTTCTATTAAAATATTGTTACCGGGTTTAAAACTTTTAAAGGGGTTTTAGGGGTGAACTTAGGGGTTTTAGGGGTGGTTAAGAATAAAAAATTAAACGAATGATAAAAACACCTGAAGATACGATAAATATATACATACATATACATGTATTATATACATACCAAATTTCATCTAAATCGGACCAACAGGAGACAGATATCACGTCAAACCCCACTTTTTTGGCTTCATGGGACTCTAAAACGGATATATCCATTTTCAACTCAAATTCGAAAATTTTGACGAAAACAATACTTTCACCGTATATTATCTTATGAAAAGAAAAAAGTACAAACTAATTACATTTAGTAGTTTTTTAGAAGAAAAAAAATGCGGTTCGGTTGGTGTTTTTGAGAACTTCTTGCAGATTGAATTTTGCCTCAAGAGGTCTGAAACCCTTGCTTGTAATCGGCTTCCGACACAATTTAACACAAATAAACCAGATTCATATGAATGGTAATACAGATATTCAGATATAAATAAGAGATAAAGTTATGTTTTCATAACTACGTTGGTGATTGGTTATGCGTCAGTTGCCAAATTGAAATTAGAAATATTTACTGCGCATAACATATTTTTTTCAATATGTAAAGAGAACATATTCATTGACCAAACGCAATAAATAGCTTAAACAATATGCATAGCGAATAATGTTAATCAAAATGATGGCATAATTATAATTTATACTTAATTGGCTATTAAGGTAGAAATTGGGCAAACATGGTGGTTTTGTATTTGAAATGTCTATTTTAAATTTGTGTTTCGTTTTGAAAAAAGTGGCAGTGAATTCAGTACAATATTCAAGACCGGTTCATCAACGGTGCTATTGGCAATGTGAATGGAACAGGTAGATAGATTACTGTGGAATGAAAAACCGACTGTCCGTGATATGTTCGTGATTGGCTCGATATTGGAGCCCGATACAGTAGCGGGCCGCGGCCGTGGCCCGGCAGGGTCGTGTTAGACTTTCTCTTGCCAAACAATATTCTAAAATATTCAATAATTATTTAAATCAAACAATGTTTCATGAAGATATACTCATTAACATTTACGCAAAGTTTGTCTGAAGAAACTAATTACTAATATAATTATCATGATTCCAGATTAAAAGTTAGTCTTAAAAATAACAAAACTTATTACTTCCTCCAACTTGGCTAAAAAATCAACTAAAATATTATTATAGTTAAGATGTAGTAAATCACTAATACTAGTATAATTTATATGTGACATGTTGAACATTGAACACCTTTGTTTTGTTTATTCATATTATTTGTGGTATTTAATGTAATAATAAAAAAACTGTAAAAATATCTAAATATATAAAAAAAGTCGTGTTAGTTGCACGCATTATAACTCGAGTCCGTTAGCAATATGCTTTACTATCCAATGCCATCTGAATCATTCATTAATGTAAAACTATGAAGTAAATGTGTGCTGTACAAAATGAACAGCATTATTCGCCACGTTAATAGTTTACGGTTATTAGGAATTATGTACTGTATTTATATTTCTTTATTTTCTGTATGATTAAGATCACGTGTTTATATGTTTGCCAAATAAAAAATAATTACAATATAATATATTGAGTTTATTATAATAATCAGCTGTTGTATATTCAAAGCTGTCACAACGAAGCCGCAATGTTAATTGACTTCAGGACATGGCCAAGTTAACACGTTTTTACTGTTAGGCGTTACGAAGTTCGCCGGGTCAGCTAGTAGTAAATAAACTCCAAGTTCTGACGGTATATAAACGTGTGGGAAGTTGTGTTTCGTCCAAGCTAAACACATCCTGAGAGTTATTTGATGTTTATAACATTTTTTGTATCTAATACTGAAAATCTTTACTGCACATTATAAGATTAAGTTTCTGGTAAATTACATTGCTACTGAGCAATTTTCTCTGATAATAGTTCAACATTACTGCTGAACCAGAATCAACAGGCACTTAAAGAGAGCCCGGGCCATGGTTAGACGGAAACTTGCAGAAACTTTCAAACCACCGACAACACTGGCTAAGTGGTTTTTGATATCTTTTCGCTAATGGTAGCTCATTCCTATAAATATGTAATTTATTGAAGTTATGGCTTTACCTGTGGTTATATACTTTAGTACTTTTCATTAATAAAATTAATAATAAACGGTATCAGTGGACACGTACTTTTTCCCTTAAGTAAATTTAAAAATGACAATCTATAACAAACCTATCATAGGGTATCCTTAAAATTTATATAATATCATTGATATAATATCATTGAATAATAATTTATTGTTTAAAAACCAATCATTAAATTTCTGAAGTTAAAGTAATTGTGTAAGTCCCCCCGGTAATACCAAAAATTTTTGGGTGATGTAACCTTACACTGCATACCAAGTTACATGTAAAAAAGTTGGGAAATAAGGAAGAAATAAATTTTTTTTAATATGATGATTAAATTCTCCATAAGAATAACATTAGGTGCCTTGCGTTTGCCACGGGCAGTAGATTCAACGTTTATCTGGAACCATTATTCGTAGACTAATGATTCAAAATACTAACTTGTTTCGTTTTTAAGCTGGTTTTATTGGTGGTAGTCAAATTATTCTTTACTTTTAGTTTTTCGCGGAAAACTTAAAAATGATTTATTTTAACATTTAAAAGTCCATAGCTTTTGAACCATTATTTTTACAGTAATACAATTTATAATTTACACTATATAATAAAATGGTGTCATATAACCTATACTCTATGCACTATAAACTATAAAATTTTAATGAAAATCATTGGAGAAATATTTGAGAAATCTGGATTTTTCACGTTTTTAAGAGGTTTTAGGTTAGGAGAGAACTAATGAAAAAAGAGGAAAAAACTAAGAAAAAGTTCAAAAAATGAAAAAAGCGCATGGAGATATGGTGATTATATAATACAAAATTTAATCAAAATCAGACCGACGGGGTAGGTTGTGACTCTGCACACATCCCAGACACACACACACACACACACACACACACACACACACACACACACACACACACACACACACACACACACACACACACACACACACACACACACACACACACACACACACACACACACACACACACACACACACACACACACACACACACACACACACACACACACACACACACACACACACACACACACACACACACACACACACACACACACACACAGACAGACAGAGACGGACAGGACAGAGACGGACACACGGACGGACAGACATTATGTCGAAATTCCCCAACCCAAATTCAAAAATTTTGACGCAAACAATACTTTATTCATGTACTATGTATAAAAGGACGAATCATTACTGAAAATTTACATTTTTTAAGTAGTAACGAATTTAAATAGAACAGTTATGTGTAAAACCAGGGCAAGTTTTCGTACTTTTTTCTTAAATTTTTGTATTTTTTCTAGTAGTTTAGAGCTACAGTAACCTAAGACGCACCATAACAAGCATCTTGGCTATTATTAGATAATTTCTCTTGTTCTTAATAATTAATTATTTTCAATAAAAACTTTAAACAAAGTCTGGTGCGAAAACACGCCCCGTCCCCAGGGTTATCTTTCCCCTCTCTTAGAAGTCGAGTACTGTTTATGCATTATAAAAATACATAAGACATTTAGCATTATACCCTTTTTCTGTACGTTATTTAGCATTATACCAAAATCAAAGTAAACAGTGTTAGTGACACAAAATACCCCCTTTGCAGCGGACCACCTTACTCAGTGAATTTCCGCCTCTATAATATGGCAATAATAATTGAACAATCAATACCTGTTGATAAATTACAGTATTTGCCTATTCTCCGTAACATTAATATGAGAAAGAGTATGCAGGCTTGCTGCTTTGAGAAACACTGAAAGTTTTTACTGTAAAACTATTTTTATTTTGACCATATACCAAGTTTTATCATTAACTGGACATAAATAAGTTTGCCTATTCTGCATAAGATTAACATGGGAAAGAGTATGCAGGTTTGCTGCTGAGTGGAGAACATAAACCTTTTCTAGCATAAACGTATGGATCCCAACGACATGAAGCTAAATACAAAGTTTTATCCAAAACTATTGGTTAATAAGGGAAGTATTAATTTTCCCTTATCCTCCATAAGATTAACATTGAAGCCCCTAAATACAACGTACTGTGTTTATATTTTTTTAATACCTCGGTAACCGTTGGAGATAGAGAAAAACTTTAAAGAACTAAATTTGTAGTTTTTAAGCTGTTTTCAATGGTGAAAAACAAAATTTAAAAAAATTAAGTAACATGAAAAATGCAAAAAACCATTTTTTTGTACAAAACCCCCCAAACTACCCGCTCCGATAAACCAATATCCGGACTACAAACTTGTCCAAGCAAATGTAGGAATACACGTTTCTACCAAATTTGGTCTCGATCACAGACACATATACAAACACACACACACACACACACACACACACACACACACACACACACACACACACACACACACACACACACACACACACACACACACACACACACACACACATATATATATATATATATATATATATATATATATATATATATAAATTTTAACGACTATTGTTTTTGGACTTTTTTGGGAAAATAATAAATGACTTAGTAAAGGTTTGTCAACCTGTATGTGAAGAAGATTTCATATAATTTTGGGAATTCATTGAAAAGATGAATCGAAAAACGAATTGAAAAGAAATATTTAAAGTTGTGTGGGGAAAACATTTTAAAATATAGTATTTTTTTAAGTCGTGAAATAATAGCGATGAAAGTTGTGTGATATGGGGCTGGTTTATTGTTCTAGCTGCCCCAGGAGAAATCAAGGGCGGCAACTTTCTTTAGCTGGGGGAGGTTTGGACCGGTGCAGGGAAAATGAAACTTTTCATCTCTTATTGTACATGAAAATGTCTTTATAGGGAATGGAGCGCTTGTGATATATGAGATGCCAAACATTTACATTAATAACATGTTCTCTAATATGTTTAGAGGTGTGAACGTAACCAAGTATTAAGGTGATGGCGGTGACAGTGAACATCCAGGAACACAGTAGCAGTATGATCGCTACCACCACCATTCACTCTTTCTATTTTATATATTGTCCAATTTATACAACAGTGATGTTAATTAACGGCTGGAAAATGTTGAAATCCTAGTCCTGTTACTACCAAACATCAACAGTTTCCTTCATACTCTGTTGAGTTATTGCATTGTTATATATTTACAGTTTATAGTTGTATATTTATTTATTTATAATTATGTATTTATGTAGCAAGCAATTATAATTTACACATATATTTTGCACTATTGACTTCAAAAGATTAACAAGTTCACTACCAGCCTCCACATATCTGTGGTCAGTCTACTTAGTCCCTTAGCCCACACAAAAAATCATGCACTTCCTTATAGACTGGTCTAAGTTGTTCTGACCTATGCCACAGACTACAAATGTTGTAACCTATTGATACTTGTCAGTTTTGTTAACTTTCAGTCCAATAGACTGTTAAAACGCTAATTTAAACTGACGAACGTGTTAAAAAGAAGAAAATATTGTTTGATAAACTAGTTTCCATATAAATTGTATTATTGCTATAATTTAATTGAGAGTGTTGTGGTATTAGAATAGATAAACTATCTCTATTTTTGGTGTTTAAGTATCTGTTTTGTAGTATTCTCTTGTTGAATAGTCATTAATAAAACACCCATACCAAAACGCCCATACTTCTCTCATAATCTTACTATATAAAAATCATATTAATGAATTGAAGAGAGATAATTAAATAGTGGAGTATTATTTTGTATACTGTTATTGTTAGTAACAGCTATATTTAGCAGAATTTAATAATTAAGTAAAAGTACTATTGTGTAAAAACCTGTAGTGTGGTTTTATGTACTGCGGTAGAAAACTTTACCAATATCCTTTATCCCTGGTGTGTTTGTATTACGAAACCAAAAGTTTGTAGCCTCTTTTCGTTGGATAAATATAAATACTATTTATGTTCTCACTATACACGATGGGTTTTGTCGTTCATACGGAGCAATATCAAATTATAGTCAATAAAGGATGGGTTTTATTCTACATACAGCATATATAACTTACTGTAATATATATATATATATATATATATATATATATATATATATCCGAAACATGTTGTCAATTCACAAAAATTAAATTTAAGATAGGATGACGTGGTTATTTTAAATGCTATAATGTAAACTTAGCTATTTAAGCAAGTAGCGGGTTCATAGAATGATATATACCACCACAATAGTTTTAGTACCCTCTTTTACTTTATTTCTAAAATAAAACTGCAATTTCCAAGGAAAGGTTGGAGTTGGTTTTTTTAAGACGCCCTCTAGCCTCTGTCCTCTATCGAATACCGACCAGCAGGCGTGCTATAATCTACTGAGCAATATGAGGAAGTTTTATCAATTCACTTATTTTGCATAAGAGTTACATAGAAAATAGATATTTCTCGACATGCACTTGTACACGTAGATTTAGTCTTACAGAAATTTCCATAACAATACTTTAAATAATAAGTAAGTTACTTATATCACGATACATACTCGCAATAAAAGCAACAAAGGAATCGAGTAAATGGGTTTCCTGCCACAAAAACATTTTCAACGTACAATATAGGAACTTAGCTAATCCAAGTAAACGCATACTTAACTGTAACAGGATATATCATATGTCAAATACTAAGTGAGATGTCACTTCATGTCGTTTTCCCATAACACCAACACAAAAAGATACGAGGCCATGTAAAGACGTACATGTGACGCCGTGTAAAGTCGTACGTACTGTGTTTCCGATTCATACATCTGAATAACCAATTAAAATCTCGTGAATACTCCAAATACTAAACTGTCAGTTTTCCTAATCTAATTCTAATGGTGCTTTTAAAATTAATTTTTAATTAAATTATTTATGTAAAAAAAAACTAAAGACAACATTTCGGGTACAAACACCTCCTAAGAACAAATAACAACAAACTATTCCTCAGAACAGATTGACCTGGTTTTAGAACCTGATCTAATAAATGCACATTCTTGTGCTGTAAAACACTTTACATACACTACTTGGACGATTTTGACTACGGAGAAAATCCACAAATATTCAAGCGTGTAAATGTTGTATACTATTTGATGAATAAAGTACCAAAGAAATAAAACTGACTAATTTATTTTAACGTGTTTGATTGCAACTTTGTGCATTTTGTTTTAAAATAAATTACTTTTAAAATATATCATTTAATTTTTTTAAGTATAGGCCTACCATATTCTATGTCTTAAGAAAGGCAACATTAAAAATTAATTAATTAATATTTTGGATTATAATTATGCCACTTACTCTAGGACAACTAACGTTAAAATGCCAATAACTCTTGCATAAAAATTTAATTTAATAACGAATAATCCAATACAAGTAATATAATAAGTTAAGTTACATAAGCTATATTATATTATTATTAGTTATATTATATGTTGTATTTGTAATAATAAGTAATAAGTTATAAAAGTAATCATATAAAAGTCTGCATTTATTTACAAGATCACAAAATAGGGTCAATAATAATCGTATGTATATTTTCCCAATTTTTTATTTTTTGTGTATAAAAACGTTATTTTATCACTTTATGATATTCTTTAGACAGCATTTGCTAGTAATAAATGTTTAATCGAATAATAGAAACCTATGTTTAAAATGTGTTTGATTTAAGTTCCAAGTATATAATTCCACTACAGTAAAAACATACAAACATACATTTTTAGCTGGTAAAATTACAGATTTTTAGATTTTAATTATATTGAATCGCAGTTTTTCTATTTTACTTTTCATATACCAGATACTCCATGATCGATTACAGAAAATTAGGGACTAATGTATGCTAAGATGTCTTATTTAAGTCAAATTCATCTTCGAAACTTTATTGGTAAAATTCTGTATGCACTTTTCAACTGTTTCCAAACATATTTCCTTGATGAAGACTGTATTCCTGAATAGTTCAATTACGACATTAAGCAAGAAAATCTACTGCTGGGTTGCTGAGTGGATATAGTCACCACCATCAGTACTGAAGGTCGCTGGATCGAATCTGAACACAGTCGCCATTTCGTCATTGGGCTATCAGTTAAATGATACTTCCTAATAACAGGTCGACGGTCGACGTTAAGTAGTGAAAAGGCCGGAGTTTGGACCATTCCTTATCAAAACGTTAAATGCTGAAAGGTGTAAAAAGAAAAGACACAACAAATAATAAACTTGCGTGAATTAATTCATTCACTTGGCTGTCAGCAAAATGACGTTCAAACAGGAAAACAACTCCCAATCTACAAAAAGATTTCATTGTAACAAAAATCAGTCAGATCCTAACCTTTTCAATGTTATAATCTTGTCTTGTTTTTAATAAAAAATTCCAATATAATTTGTTGTAGCATTAGTTAGGGCGATAATCATGACATCTGACCGAAATGAGTATGATGTCTGAGTAAAACTGAATATGCTGAAAAACGGATACCCGTGATTATCGTAATTATCAGGTCACTTGTACTTTACACGTTGCTAACCTTTTATTATTGTTGTCTAACATTTAGAAACTTGTTGTGTGATTTTTAATTAATTGACAATGTAAACAGGTAATATTATTATGTGTAAAAAATATTAATTCTTTCATATTGATTCACAATTTATTAATTTAAATTTTATATTATTTTTATAAAACAACATACACATGTTACATAAAACATAGAATAAAAAAAATACATTAACACACTGTGTTGAAATCAAGAAATGACAAAAGCACGATGGTCATTTAAAGTATAAGTGATTCATTTTTCAACCACTCACAAGAGAAATAAAGTTCTGTTGGCTGAAAGGAGGTTAATTTTTCGATAACACAAAATTAACTAACTTCAAACATAACTAATTCAATATTATAATAGTATGTGTTTTAAATGAACAGATATATAATTCAGTTTTGAGTCGAAAGATCCATTAATTTGTGAAATCGAATAACCACTCATGAAGTGATTATGTTATAGATCGTCTGTAGCCTTATGATTAGTGATAAGTGTTTAGTGATAAACGTGTTAAAAAGTTATTAAAATTACTTTGAGGAGGGGACAATAAACAAATATTATCGTGATAGAATTAAAATACCCCCGTCGCAGCAGACCTGCGTACGCAGTGAATTTCCAAATCAATAACATAATAATAATAATAATATATGACTAGTTTGATCATTATCTGTCAATAAATATGAGTATTATTTGCCTACTCTCCATAGATTAACATGGGAAAGAGTATGCAGGTTAGCTGCTGTGAGGAACGCTGAAAGTAGGTGTTTCTAGCGTAAACAATTAATTAATTTTTTGAGCATTTATATCAACTTTCATCAACATCTGTCCATAAATAAAGGAGTTTGCTTATTTCCATTTTAAGATTAATATGGGAAAAGAGTACGCAGTTTTGCTGCCATGATAAACACATAAACTATGGTTTTTAAGCATATATTGATAGATCTCAACCACATGAAGCTAAATATCAAGTTTTATCCAAAAATATTGATTAATATGGAAAATATTAATTTTTCCCTATCCTCCATAAGATGAACATTGGAGCCCCACAATACAACGTACTGTGTTTAGATTTTTTCATATTTCAGTAACCGTTGGAGATAGAGAAAAACTTTAAGGAACTTAAGTGTGTAGTTTTTTAAGCTGATTCCAAGAGGGAAATATAAAATTAGAAATTTTTGAAAATTATATGTGAAAAACGCAAAAAACCCCATTTTGGGGTAAAAAAAACCCCTCAAACTACCCGTTCCTATTGACCGATATGTCTGGTTTACGAACTCGTCCGAGCATTTGTAGGAATACACGTCTCTACCAAATTTGGTCTCGATCGGACCATTTGTACGGGAGTTATCGTGTTTACAGGCACATATGTATATATAAATATATATATATATATATATATATATATACATATATATAGATATATATATGCACATATATATATATGTATATATAATTTTAACGACAATTGTTTTTGGACTTTTTTGGGCACCTAAAGAAGAAAAAATAACATGGTCCCGGGCTTTAGTCTTACCATGAGACCTACGGTAATAGCTTCTTCCCTATGGGAAATTCGCTAAAATGAAGTACATACAAACTATATTACAAACTAAGCAATTTGATATTAATTTTAAGTATAACTATTACAATAAAGATCATCCACGAAGAGGTTTTCCTTCCAGAAGATAACCCTTGTTCATCGACTGGAACCAAATCAACGAACTGAAAATAGAGAACCAAATCCTTTAGAACATTGGCGGTTCAGCTTCATTTTCAATGATAAAGGTCCAATATCGAATTGTCAAATGTATCCAAACACAGCGAAAACAAATATCATTGTCGTACATTAAATAGGAAACTGTTTTTCATGTAAAATTTAACGTATAAAATATAAATAGAAATACCCCCGTCGCAGCAGACCTGCGTACTCAGCGAATTTCCAAATCAATAATATAATAATAATAATATACAACAAGTCAAGTGGTCAAAATCTGTCGATGAACATGAGAATTATTTGCCTATTCTCCATAAGATTAACATGGGAAAGAGTGTGCAGGTTTGCTGCTGTGAGGAACACTGAGAGTAGGCATTTATACCTTCAAAAACATTTATTTTTAACATTTATACCAACTTTCATCAACATCTGTCCATAAATAAAGGAGTTTGCCTATTCTCCATATGATTAACATGGGAAAATAGTATGCAGGTTTGCTGCCATGATAAACACATAAACTATGTTTTTAAGCAAAAATGGATGAACCTCAACCACATAAAGCTAAATATAAATTTTTATCCAAAAATATTGGTTAATAAGTGAAATATTAATTTTTCCTTATCCTCCATAAGATTAACATTGGAGCCTCAAAATACAACGTACTGTGTTTAGATTTTTTTATATCTCAGTAACCATTGGAGATAGAGAAAAACTTTAAGGAATTTAATCGTGTATTTTTTTAAGCTGATTTTAATGGTCAAAGATTAAATCTAAAAACCTTTTAAACTACATATGAAAAACGCAAAAAACCCCATTTTGGGGTACAAAACCCCCCCAAACTACCCGTTCCCATTGACCGATATGTCTGGTTTACGAACTCGTCCGAGCATTTGTAGGAATACACGTCTCTACCAAATTTGGTCTCGATCGGACCAGTTTTACGAGAGTTATCGTGTTCACAGACACACACACACACACACACACACACACACACACACACATATATATATATATATATATATATATATATATATATATATATATATATATAAATTTTAACGACTATTGTTTTTGGTCTCTAGGCACCTAAAGAAGAAAAAATAACATGGTCCCGGGCTTAAGTCTTACCATGAGACCTACGGTAATAGCTTCTTCCCTATGGGAAATTCGCTAAAATCCACAGTAAGGTATGCATTTTAATCCTTGGTATATTAAATCTGAGAAGCAAGTCAAATTTCTTCTGAAGTTGTTTTTGATATATTGTTCAAAAGTAATTCAACTTTTAAATTATTCTGTAACTGTAGAAACGTTGAGAGGCAATTTTAGTGTGGGACAAAACTTTCCCAATATCCGCCATACTGTGAGCCTTCGTACGAAACTTTTGTATTGTCTTCCCGTGTGAAGGGAACGTCATCGCTGGATTCCACGTTTGTACATGTATGGGAGACAACTACCAAATCATAAAAGAGAATGGTACTTTATAGTAACACTATAAAAATAGAATTTTAAATCCGAATGTTTGATTTCATCATTAAACAAGCCTAAGTGTAGTCAATGACCGACCAAAAGAAACGGTCTCGAAAGTAAGAGTTATATATTTAACTTGAAAGCAAAACTCCCTATACGACAATCATTTCAAGTTGTATAACAAATTTAACTTTTTATCTCAATCTGCAAGATACCAGCCGGGGTGCCAAGGGCACCTTTAGTATTAAAGATATACAGGTACCGTAGGCTAGTCTACCACTGGATTCGAACCAGAAACGTTTGGTTTAGGGCTTACTAGCCAGCGGGTTACCCTGAGCTAGCGGGCCGATGCCTATAACGTTGGACGAGAGTAACACTTCTCTATTGTATGACTCTTGTAGAGTTAAAATATCTCCGACTTTAAATAATCGTAAAATACGCCCGTAGCAGCGACATTTTACTAGTCATCAAACAGACATACATATGCCATTTATATAAATTTTCACAACTTAAGTTATTGTTCTCTAGGGATTTCAAAACGAATAATTATCATACTCACCAACTTTTAAGTATGACCAGTGACCACCTACAGTAGTTTCTTCCCTATGGGAAATTCGCTAAAAGGAAATCTCTAAAAGGATTCTGTCCACTACAATCCCAATTAAGTCTACAAATGCCTTAAACTTACACTTACGTTTGTCACAATTCTAGGTGGGCCCTCCTACAACTATACATTTGCAAGCCAAATTAGAAAATTTGGAGCCATGGTCGGGATTCGAATCCCCCTTCCACTACCAACGTTTCCCTCGTCAGCAAACACTGTGGCTACTGGTCCACAAGTACATCGACTGAGTAAGCGTTTTATTGGAATGCAAAGCCTACTCTAAGTACAATAAGGGAAATACTTGAAATACCAGGTTCCGCTTATAGACGTCACTGTGATTATAGACTGTGATGGCACTACTCAACTATGGGCACTATTACTATTCTACACCTTCATGTTATTCGAATAATCAATTTGATAAATATATAATAAACATTATATAACAAGATTTCAACCCAATTAATTACAATTAAAAAAAATCAATGTCTATGCTAACTGCACAATATTACAGTCAAAACTAAAAATACCCCCGTCGTAGAAGACCTCAGTGAATTTCTCAATCAATAATATAAAAATAATAATAATATATGAAAAGTTTTATAAACATCTGTCGATAAATATGAAAGTTAGTTATTTTTCTATTCTCCATAAGATTAAAATTGTAAAAGAGTATGCCGGTTTGCTGCTGTGAAAACACTGGAAGTAGGCATTTCTAGAATAAAAAATTTTTATTTTGACCATTTATACAAAGTTTGATCTATATATAAATGAGTTACCCTATGCTCATTATGATTAACATGGGAAAAGAGTATGAAGGTTAGCTGCCATGATAAACACATAAACTATGCTTTTAAGCATAAATGGAAGCATCTCAACCACATGAAGCTAAATATCAAATTTCTTCCAAAAATATGGGTTGTAATGAAATATTATTTTCTTTAACATTGGAGCCCCAATATACTACGTGCTGTGTTTTTTAATATCTCGATAGCCGTTAAGTAACTTAATTGTGTAGTTTTTTAAGTTGATTCTAATGGTAAAAAATGAAATTTAAAATATTTAAATTACGTAAGAAAAAAACTCTTAAATTAAAAAAATTACATTAACAACTTGCAAAAAGGCATCACGCTGAGTGGGTTTCGAACCTTGGTCTGCGCACAATCCATTGCGCTACGCAGCTTACAATCGCTCGAACTGGTTTTGACTGTTCCAGTTAAACTTTCAACGTTTAAAAATTATTTCAAGTCTGGTTAAAACTTGTCTTATTTTTAGTGTAAGGGTAGTGATAGGGTTCTAATAGGGGGTTGGAAAGTTGATGATACCAAGTTTAGTTTGTAACACCAGTGCCATCAAGCCAAACTGTCGTCTTTCTATCAAAACACACGCGATATAGCACATGATCTGTTGAAAATTATCTCTCAATTTCTAGTAGCAAGACTCTAGCGTTACTACAATAAAATGATTAACTGCTTTAGCAAAATTCGTGCATAATAATCTGAAATAATTGCCTCAGCTTCCAATTTCCCAAGTAAGTCATATTAAATATTAAAAAAAGTCTAAACTTTTAAATTAATTAATTTCTCAATAAAACAATTAACTCATGATATATATTTTGAAAATATTAAAATTTATAAGCATAAAATTTGCATTCACTAATCAATCAACGTTTTCCGCTAATTATTTAGTGAAACATCAACCCGACTGTCGTGGAATTGCTTGCCCATATTTCATTTTTTTATTACTTTTCAGGTTAGGCCTCTTAAATTTAATAATTTCTCTCAACACAATTTTTTCTGACGGTGCAATTTTGCCTTTTCATTGCACAGCCTTTTCAGTGACGACCCATTTGGTATCCTATTTATTAAATCGCTCCTAACCGAAAACAAACAGGATTAAATACCCTTGGGGGTACAAAATAAACCCAGTATATTGAATGAATGCGGCATGTTTGATATATTGGCTGGTTTTTCCACAATCCCTTGAGAAATCAGTCGCGTCAACTCGCGATAGCTTGTAACACAGTTTTCCAGTTTGATGATTTTATTTATTTTGTAGAACATTACTGGTTGAGAATTACAAATACATTTTGACAATATTCATGGTATTAAAAATATTTTGGTGCGTATTGGTCTAAAATCTTTGGAGCTTAAAATGTTTCAATACTAAAACACCAAAAAACTTTATTATAACGTAGTTCACACAATAATTTAGTTGTATTTTAGATTGAAATGTGACATCAAGAAGCATGTGTACAGTATAGGTACAGTACAGGTGTGTACAGTATTCCATTGAGTATAGGAAATAGACCAATGAAGAGTATATAATGTGTAGCCCATTTTTCATGAAATGGATATATATACAGGGTGTTCATTAAAGTCGGGGACAAACTTCGAGGGGTGATAGTACTCATCAAAATAAACAAAAAATCACTTATAACCATTTGTCGAAAAATCCTTCGTTTAGCCACTAGCCGCCATTTTGTATTTTTTACAAAAAACGTTATACATCAAGAACCATTTAAGATACAGAAACCAAACTTTGCACACATATTTATTAGTCAAAGACACAAATAGTTTCAAAGTATCATTTAATTTTCTTTTATATTTTCAAAATGGCGGTGGTTAAAAATCTTTTAATTAAAATAACAAAAAAACCATTAATTTTATAAAATTTTTACAATATGCAAGAAAGATTGAAATTTTAATTTCAAATCGAACGGTACTTTGGTGAACGAAATCCGTCCACGGATAGCCGAGAAAATGCAGGTTTAATGTTACATTACAGGGCCCACGCGCAACCGCGGAGCGGCCGTGGCAAAGAAGCCGCGTTGTGCCAGCTGAACTCCGCTTCTTAGCAACGGTCGCTCCGCGGTGGCGCACGGGCCCTGTATTCTAACATTAAAAGTGTATTTTCTCGGTTACCCGTGGACGGATTTCGTTCACCAAAGTACCGTTCGATTTGAAATTAAAATTGCAATCTTTTTTGTATCTTGTAAAAATTTTATAAAGTTAATGGGTTTTTTGTTATTTTAATTAAAAGATTTTTAACCACCGCCATTTTGAAAATATGAAAGCAAATTCAATAATAATTTGAAACTATTTGTCTCTTTGACCAATAAACATGTGTGCAAAGTTTGGTTTCTGTATCTTAAATAGTTCTTGATATATAACGTTTTTTGTAAAAAATACAAAATGGCGGCTAGCGGCTAAACGAAGGATTTTTTGACAAATAGTTATAGGTAGTTTTTTGTTTATTTTGATGAGCACTATCACCTCTCGAAGTTTGTCCCCGACTTGAACACCCTGTATATATTTTCATGAAAACATAATTAAATCATGACATTATTGAATCAATTTAAACTCCATATTTGACCATATTTTTATAAACATTTTGCGCACACCGCTTGTGTAATTAGGTCTACTCAAAAAAAGAGGTCCACCATTTACAGTAAAATCTGAAAAATCCTATTATTAACAAAGTATATTGATATAGATTGTGAGTATCTATAGGACCGATGACGAAATTCGTTTTTAAAAATTATGCATGCATGGGTAACTAAGGGCAACAATACAAACATAAAACTCGCTTTAAATATTATGAATTGCGTGGTTTTTAACCACAGTATACATAGAATTGTGTACTCTTATTTACGGTATTCTCACTAACGAATATTAAACAGCATTTTCATATTTTGGCATCAAGTCAGTTTAACAAAAAAATGAAAAAGTTGTTCTTTTAAAGGCAATAATTTTCACGGAAAACTTGTGATAAGGTATTTGATAAAATGTAGCCACATACATTTTATTAACGAGGTATAACTATGCACAAAATATATTAAGATAAAAAATGGTTGACATTTAAAGTTTATAAAACATATTAAAACGTATTTTGAAACATTGGTAACGTTGAAAAAATAAAAATAACCATATCTTTAAAACACTATTTTTATTTGAGTCTCTAAATTTCATAAGTTTAGGAAGGTATATTCCTCCTTGTCTTGAGACTTGCGGTTATGGAGCTAAAAGCTATCTGTTAAGTTGTGGTTTTGCTTCCTCCCTGTAACATGCAATGTGCTCAAGTAAATGTTGAATGATCCCTCAATACGCCATCTTGAGGATTCTAAACTAAAATTGATAGATGTTTATATTATTTGGTCTTTTTAAATATTAGATCTGATAATAAGGCTCCAAACATATTCATGCTGTATCTGTATCACTAAGTTTCTGATAATAATTTTGTGTTTGATTAGTTAAATTGAAAACGCCAGGCTTGTCTCTGTTCTAATCATCTCTCTTCTAAAACCTGCATATAAAACCACAACTTTGATACTCTTTGATAGTTGTAACCATAACAAGTTTTATTCTCTAAGAGAGAAGGTTACTAACCTTAAAAAAGATTGGTTTGTTAGACTATTATTATTGGGATATTAGCTTGTATTATTGAGCTTACATAATGTTTTCTATACTTCAAGATGAAGAATGCTTTAATCATTATATATTATAATGCCAGATCTGAAAGCGACGACTATAGGCAAAATGACCGACGCTACTCCAATACCTAGCTAATACTGCTTGGTGGTTAAAGGGGACTTTGAAGAGAATCAGATATTGACTCTTTCACAACTGGAAACGGTTTTAAATTGTCCTCCACCGTGCTTTTGTTGTAAGTTATCTGAATAAGAAACATTAATCGCGTGAGTCATTGATCAAAGACAATGAATGGCATGCAAATTACGAATGTCCCCCACTGATTACGACCGTCTCCTACTGATTACGACTGTCCCCTACTGATTACGACCGTCTCCCACTGATTACGAATGTCCCCTACTGATTACGACTATCCCCTACTGATTACGACTGTCCCCTACTGATTACGACCGTCTCCCACTGATTACGACTGTCCCCTACTGATTACGACCGTCTCCCACTGATTACGAATGTCCCCTACTGATTACGACCGTCTCCCACTGATTACGAATGTCCCCTACTGATTACGACTATCCCCTACTGATTACGACTGTCCCCTACTGATTACGACTATCCCCTACTGATTACGACTGTCCCCTACTGATTACGACCGTCTCCCACTGATTACGAATGTCCCCTACTGATTACGACCGTCTCCCACTGATTACGAATGTCCCCTACTGATTACGACCGTCTCCCACTGATTACGAATGTCCCCTACTGATTACGACCGTCTCCCACTGATTACGACTGTCCCCTACTGATTACGACTGTCCCCTACTGATTACGACCGTCTCCTACTGATTAAGACCGTCTCCTACTGATTACGACTGTCCCCTACTGGTTACAAAGGTCCCCTACTGACTAAGACCGTCTCCTACTGATTAAGACCGTCTCCCACTGATTACGACTGTCCCCTACTGATTACGACCGTCTCCCACTGATTACGACTGTCCCCTACTGATTACGACCGTCTCCCACTGATTACGAATGTCCCCTACTGATTACGACCGTCTCCCACTGATTACGAATGTCCCCTACTGATTACGACTATCCCCTACTGATTACGACTGTCCCCTACTGATTACGACCGTCTCCCACTGATTACGAATGTCCCCTACTGATTACGACCGTCTCCCACTGATTACGAATGTCCCCTACTGATTACGACCGTCTCCCACTGATTACGAATGTCCCCTACTGATTACGACCGTCTCCCACTGATTACGACTGTCCCCTACTGATTACGACTGTCCCCTGCTGATTGCGACCGTCTCCTACTGATTACGACCGTCTCCTACTGATTACGACTGTCCCCTACTGGTTACAAAGGTCCCCTACTGACTAAGACCGTCTCCTACTGATTAAGACCGTCTCCTACTGATTACGAATGTCCCCTACTGATTACGACGATCCCCTACTGATTACGACCGTCTCCTACGGATTACGACTGTCCCCTACTGATTACGACCGTCTCCTACTGATTAAGACCGTCTCCCACTGATTACGAATCAGCGGTTGGTGTAATTGAGTCGACAGGGGAATGATTACAGATCATTCGGTGGGAGGAGGGGCTACACACAATAGTTACGTTGGTTGTGGGTTTTTTACAGGGTAAAATGCTACACATTAAGTTCCGCTTACTTAGTAATAGACGCACCAAAACATAACTTGTTTCCTCAATTATTTAGATTAAATAACAATTATTAGGGAGAATGAAGCCTCTCTTAGTCTTTTAAATCCTTTATTGAATACAGTTATTCATTTAAGATTGGGGAAATTTTGAAGCCTGAAGCCGTTTCAAGCAATTATAAAATTTAATTTTGTAATACAGTACAAGATTTTATATTAATGAAAATAATAAATTATTCTCAGTAGGTATATGTTGTCATAATGGTATTAATTAAAATTATAATTAGTTGGCTACACGACAAGAAAAATTAATTTTTTCATTTTTATAATGAAAAAGGCTGTAGATTCTGAATCGATATCACAGCCTAGTGCAACAGTGAGCCAGATATACATCCAAATTGTTAAAGAAGAATTCAATCACAAGATTAATATTGCAAATCTTTTTCTTAATTTTCAATAACATATAATGTTCTTACACAATTTAAAAATATCTTTGACTGTTATCAATTTTCTACCATATGGATTTTATTTAGATGTAACTTAATTTTTATTAACGTGGAGCCAACTAATTATAATTTTAAAATAATAAAACAAAATAAACATAATTGATACTACTAAAAACACCTAAAAATATTGCAATTTAAGATATATTTGGGTTTCATGTAAGGTAAGAACTTAATGGATAATATCCAATACTATAATACGAGCAAGGTTTGTATATATATATATATATATATAGTTGCACACGGATCTCGAAAACAGCACTAAGGATTTTCTTTAAATTTAGGAAATAACTAATTTCTGAGTAGAAAATAAGTTCTGGATAGGTCTAATGTCCAGGAAAATTCTTGTTTTCTTGTAATACTGTATTAAGTTTGAAATCTAAAAATTTAACATTACGCTTAAGGAGAATCAAATGTAAACAATACAAATCAAAACATCTGTTTATAACCGTTTGACAGTTGTTGATTGAAGATGGTGGTAAACAATATGTGAATAGAGGTTTTTCATAAATATTTTATTTATTTTATGTATGTAATAAATGTAAAATTATCAGGTTACTAAAAAATTTGTAAAAACTTAAGGGTAAAATAACTGTGCGAAATAAAAGCAGAGAAAATTATTTACAAAATCTTTTGTGTTTTGAAAGAAAACGTATTCATTCTATTGCTTGAAACCACTGTAACAAACCAATTAACTGGTGTAAATTAAATTTCTCTTTTGCTTTTCAATCCTCATTCCTTTTCTAGCAAAATCAGTTGATCACAGGATAATAATAACAAACTGTATGGACATTTAAATTCAGTATAAGATTAGCTAAAACAATTAAGGTTGGCCGAAAACTCTTAAACGACGACGAAAACTTGGCCGACGCCGTAGCTCAGTTAGTAGCGCTCAGGTCTCACGTACGCAAGTTCGCGTGATCGATTCCCACTCGAGGGCTATATTTTTGTTTAGTATTTATGCCATATTAATTAAGGGGTATGAAAACGGTTTTATTTAAACCACATAAATGTTTTCATTGAGCAGTAAAATTTTGCTAATTAACTTGTAAAAACATGTCTTATTCTATCCGAGCAAAGCTCGGTCACCAGGTACTTTACAGTAAATGATATCCAAACCTCAAGTCTTGTTTAAACGGAGTGATGATTAGTAACCATTTTTCCTATTAATGGTTCACTTATTAATTAGCTGCCTAAATCAGCATAACGTCAGTATTGAATGTGTATGGAAAACATTTAATATGTCCAGCACTATTGCATTACCAAATGTAGTTCTTCACTTGAAAAAAACATGTACACGTATACGAATATACAAGTCCGTAAATTATAGGTACACAAAGTCTATAGAGATTGAGTTGGAAATAAAAACATGGAATGTTTCATTTTGGTATAAGTATAATTCTACGAAGCTACAAATTCTTAAATCCCAGATATAAAATCCCTCCCATTTTAATCTTGGTTTTAATTTTGAAGGATTATGTCCCAGAGCCGCAGTCTATACTGTACCTACTCAGGCGCACGGCGATTAAACTTCTGTTTCAAACATTCCGAAGTGTTTCAGCTTCAACTTCATGACGGGAACCTGTTCCTGTTCAGCTCTTTAACCAAGTTTTAAATGTTTTGTTTTGAAGTTTATTTTTGTTACTGTCGTTAAATCTAGGCCCAGTTTTCAAACTTTTCTATTTAATTAGGTATCATATAAAAGTTGTATCAAAGAGTATTAAAATTACTAAACTATTTATTCAACTGGGCAAAGATTGGACCATATAACCCTTTCTTACAATTATTCTGAGATATATAAAGTAATGAAATATGAGATTAGCTATATATAGTGTGAGTCACTACTCACTACATTAATACCTGTTAATTGTACTTGTTAAAAAGAACACAGATGTATATAAGTCCATATCTCATCTTAACTGTATAACTGTCATAGCGCATTTTGAGATTATTAAAAATTGCACAACATGTTCTAATAGTTTGGAAATAGAATGCACACTATTGCAGTTACGACATGGAAAGTAACGCCATTTGATAGGATGTAAGAAACGAAAAATGTGAATTAAAAATAGTACCTTAATAATAACTTCTTTTACAATAGTTTTTAAACAAAATAAATTAATTTTTACTGAAATTTTCAAAAGAATTTAAGACAAATGAAACCAGTTAAATATTTCTTATTATTATTTTCAATTGCATAAAACCCGTCTAATCTATTTAGCTTTAAAATTATGTATAAAAATTATGAGGTCATGAAATTTCATAAAAATGGTGATGAGGTACTGCATTAATTAAAATTCGCAATATTGGATCCAAACACAAAAATAAGTACTTTAGCTGTCAATAATTTCTTCATTTTGACTAAAAGCTGATTGGGAAGCTAACCAGCTATAATAATCTGATTTGTTATTTTTTTTATTAAAACACTGTTTATTTAGTTTGGATTCAATTGCGCACTACAACTAAGGCTTTTTTGATGTCATACAGGTAGTAAATATTGTTTTTTTTAGTTGTCATGTCGTTTAACTATCAAGAATATGTGTAAGTTATTGTTGTTTACGGGATTCTGTGACTATAGTGCAGAAAAAAATTGCCGCTATCCTAACAAAAGGCTTCCGAATGAACGTACTTTGGTCAACGTTCATCGCTGTTTGAGTGCAAATGTAAAGTTTCCTCAAATACTCGATTGTTGAGAATGTTATTCAAGACGTAAGAAGAAGCAGGAACCACTGCTCGCCCGACGGTCTGGAGACCTTGGGGGGGCAAGCGGTGGTTCACCCCAACCCTCGATTACTTTATTTGGGGCCACCTCGAGCAACGAGCTATCGCGCACCAGTTCAAAATGTAGAAGAATATAATTTTGACAGCTTGTGAACTTCTAAAACTATTGTGATGTACTAAACTTGAAGGCCACTATGAATAAATTCAAGAAAAGACTCGGAGAGAACGGTAGAGATAATAAACACAATTGTGTCTTATTAGATTATTATCACAATTAAAGATATTAATTGTGATTGATTACCACAGAGTGAACGGTGGCAATTTTAAAAGTCTCCTCAAATTATAAAACCACTTGAAATCCGAACTGTTGTGTAGTTTTTGTTTTTTATTTCTGTTTATTTTATTAAAATAATTTCTGCAAACAAGATTGTATATTTTTTGTACTAAAAACTATTCTGATTATAGCTAGAAACCAAAAACAATAGTCTTCAAAATTTATATATATATATATATATATATATATATATATATGTGTGTGTGTGTGTGTGTGTGTGTGTGTGTGTATATATATGTATATATGTATATTAGCGAATTTCCCATAGGGAAGAAGCTATTACCGTAGGTCTCATGGCAAGACTTAAGCCCGAGACCATGTTTTTTTCATCTTTAGGTACCCAGAGTCCAAAAACAATAGTCGTTAAAATTTAAATACATATACCGTATATATGTGTATATGTCTTAAATATATATGTGTTTGTGTGTGTGTCTGTGAACACGATAACTCTCGTAAAAATGGTCCGATCAAGACCAAATTTGGTGGAGACATGTATTCCTCTAAATGCTCAGACGAGTTTGTAAACAAGACATATCGGTCAATGGGAAAGGGTAGTTTGGGGGGGTTTTTTTACCCCCAAAATGGGTTTTTTGCCTTTTTCCCATGTAATTTTTCCCCTCTTTTCCCCTCCCTCCCCCCAAACTACCAGTTTGGGGGGAGGGAGGGGAGGTTAGTCAAAATGGGTTTTTGCGTTTTTAACATGTAATTTTTAAAAATTTCTAATTGTTTATTTCACCATTAGAATCAGCTAAAACCCCTACACAATTAAGTTCCTTAAAGTTTTTCTCTATCTCCAACGGTTACCGAGATATTAAAAAATCTAAACACAGTACGTTGCATTGTGGGGCTCCAATGTTAATCTTATGGAGGATAGGGAAAAATTAGTATTTCCCATATTAATCAATATTTTTGGTTAAAACTTGATATTTAGCTTCATGTAGTTGAGGTCTATTTATTTATGCTTAAAAATCATAGTTTATGTGTTTATCATGGCAGCAAACCTGCATACTCTTTTCCCATATTAATCATATAGGGAATAGGCAAACTCCTTTATTTATGGACAGATGATGAAAGTTGGTATAAATGTTAAGATAAAAATTATTTATGGTAGAAATTACTACTTTCAGTGTTCCTCACAGCAGCTAACCTGCACACTCTTTCGCACTCTTATGGAGAATAGGCAAATAATTCTCATGTTTATCGACAGACTTTTATAAAACTTGTCATATATTATTATTATTATTATTGATTTGGAAACTCGCTGAGAAAGCAGATCTGCTGCGACGTGGGTATATGTATACACATATATACATATATGTGTCTGTGAACACGATAACTCTCGTAAAAATGGTCCGATCGAGACCAAATTTGGTAGAGACGTGTATTCCTACAAATGCTCGGACGAGTTCGTAAACCAGACATATCGGTCAATGGGAATGGGTAGTTTGGGGGGGTTTTGTACCCCAAAAATGGGTTTTTTGCGTTTTTCATATGTAATTTGAGGTAGTTTGAGATTTTATCTTTCACCATTAAAATCAGCTTAAAAAACTACACAATTTAGTCCCTTAAAGTTTTTTTTCTATCTCCAGCGGTTACCGAGATTTAAAAAAAATCTGAATACAGTATGTTGTATTTTGAGGCTCCAATGTTAATGTTAATGTTAATATGGAGGATAAGGAAAAATTAGTATTTCACTTATCAATCAATATTTTTGGATAAAACTTCATATTTAGCTTCATGTGGTTGAGGTTTGTCAATTCATGCTTAAAAATCATAGTTAATCATGAGGAGAATAGACAAACTCCTTTATTTACGCACAGATGTTGATGAAAGTTGGTATGAATGTTAAAAATAAAAATTGTTGATGGTATAAATGCCTACTCTCAGTGTTCCTCACAGCAGCAAACCTGCACACTCCTTTCCATGTTAATCTTATGGAGAATAGGCAAATAATTCTCATGTTTATCGACAGATTTTGACCAAACTTGTCATATATTATTATTATTATTATATTATTGATTTGGAAATTCGCTGAGTACGCAGGTCTGCTGCAACGGGTTTTTTTTTACTTTCCAATGATTTAGTGAAAAGAAATTGAAAACAACTGCAGCAAGTTCTTAAGTATTTAGAACCAATAATGTTAATACTGTACCTTATCTACGTTTTTATGAAATATCAACATTTTTCCAAGTATGACCCCAAAGTATTTATGCGTCATTTTAAAGCTAAATAAATAAGGAAGTTTTTTTTAAATGCAATTGAACATATGAATAAGTAAAATATTTCAATGAACCTTAAATTTGTTTAGAAAATTTCAGTAAAAATAAATTTTAATTTTAGGTTATTTAAAACCATTGTAAAATTGGTAATTATTAAAGTACTATGTTTAATTTATAGTAAATTTACTTTTCTTTCAAATAGTGATACGTTCCATAACGTAAATACAATTGTTTGCAATCCATCGGTTAAACTTATAGAACAAGTTGAGTAATTTTTAATAATCGTAAAATGCGCTATGACAGCTACAGTATACAGTTAAGATGAGATATGGACTTGTATACATTTGTGTTCCTTTTTATAAGCACAATTATTAGGTAAAAATAATATAGTGCGTAGTGATTGAACCTGTGTATTTCTAAACAAGTTTTTAAACGTATGATGCATTTTAATAGTTATTTATAGTAGGTTTAAATTTATTTTTAAATTGTTTTTTAAGTACGTTTGAACTAAAACAAAATAGTTTTTTAATATTTTGTTCAATTTGAAAATATAATGTAGCTAAACTAAATGAATAATTAAAACTAATCAATATAACATAACTGCAAATATCCGATAAAAATCACATGAGTAATATTGTATATTGATTAATCTATTTATTTTTAAAATAAGCATAAACCGATCAAAATTTGACTTTGATTGTAAAATAATTTTGACTTATTATACGATTATAATTAATACTTTTGATGGTAGCTTGGATGAATAATGTCCTGATTTGGTTCAACTTTATTCACCCGTAATAAAAAATAGAAAATGTAAATAATTTAAAATGAAATAAAATATATTATTATAACTTGTTTTCTGCTACATTTTTAGCTTTTTTATCCCAAGCAGTTTAAATAGATTCGATTTGTATTTTTTTACCACCTAAGCCAAAAGTGTCAACTAATAAATATTTAACAAAAGCTAAAGTTTATGAAGTAGGCTCTATTTTCCAATGGTTCAATTTTAATAATGAAATAACAAAAATTAATTAAAATATTGTTTTATCTTCAACAATAATTTATTGATTTAATCGAATCAAGGTAGACAGAAGTAAAAATTGTCTAATTAACAAAGCATTTGAGAACAAATAAAAGGAACGTGAAAGTTATTGCATGCTTACTCAGTCGATCGATACTGCCATACTCATTCAGAGAATTGCAATACATTTACTTTTAGCAACGAACTGAAGCCATTTTTCGGCTGCTAATGAAATTAGGTTAAGCCGATTGTCGGTATGTGTCCTAAGCTTGTTACTATATTTTGCAAGCGAATACGGTGAAACCCTTGAACTCTTTACATTAATTTTATTAATTTACATGTGATCTGATTATCAATGGCGCCTAAGCTAAGACTCAAAAATGTAATATTCATTAATTTTAATATATTTTCATTAAGTAAACTAATGAGGTTGAAGAAGTTAAGGTTTATTGTCAAATTAATGCATTAAACATATTAAACGGGGTTTTGTTAATTATTTTTAGGAAGAGGCGTATAATGTTTATATACGTCCTGGGTAGCCAAACTGAAGTGTGGAACTTTTATTTAATTTTTCACCTAACCCACAATGGAGGAATATTGAAATCCTCTCTTCAGAGCAGCCTAGAAACTACTCATCGCATTATGTCTGATATTTGTCATACTTGACCATTCCTAAAAGATATACTTCATCATCTAGCTTTCCCTAAACAAGGTTCTAGTTTAGGACCCAGGAAACTTGTGATCTCAGTTCGCCGAGAACCAGTCGTGATACGTAGTTCCAGTTGCCCTCACCTTCCACCATCTGTGACAGACGTTCACGTTCCACTGCTAGGATACCGGTACGAGTAGTAGTGTTGCAAACTCTGAGAGTGACCATTCCCATCGTGAAAAAGTGAAAAAACGAGTGATTAACATTATTTTCAATGATTACTAAAGACTTTGTCACTAGATTGGAAAAAAGACCGGTAAGCGAAGCTCTTGTGATAATGTAGCCCATGAACAATTTTGTTAACAGGTATTAACGAAATACAATATAAAGAATCGGCCTAAGAGATAGAAGATTGTGTTTCCAACTAAAAACATGACCTGAATTAATTACAAAGATTTGGGATTTGCTTTCAGATCACATATCGTAGCTAGAGGTCTTCATAGCAATATTTTCTGAATAACTTCCTTCATTATTGCTCCTGCCGCATCCCTCACTGTGGAGCTTTCGCAACGCCTCTCTCACCGTGAAGCTCTCCGCGTCAGATCGTTTCGAGTTCCCCGTGCACAACTTTTCCAATTTATATGAAAGTTGAACACAACTTTTCTCTCCGATCAACACATACATTGAATAAATCTGCGGTATATGTTTTGAAATATTAAAAAGCAACCATGTGGGATAATATATTTAGCAGTTTCAATTTTAATTCACAGTATCAATTTTATTTTACTCCCGCTAAACTAGCTTTCTATGGTTGACCGCGGTAATGGTTTCTGTGTATGATGCATATTTGTACGTGAATTGGTAAAATATAATATAAGCAACATATGAAGATTGGTTATTATGGTCATCAATGATCCATCAGTTTATAGTTCAGAAGGAGATTCTTAGGTAAAATGTTTAATTTAAACAATATTTAAAAACGTTTCTGTTAGAGCTTGGTATTGGAATATTCTTAGTTTTTTTTGCATTTTATAGCTCAGTCGAAATTCTGAAATGGATCATATCTCAATTTATGTCCGTCTGTTTTGACATAGATATGTCTAAGCTCTGGGGAAGGGGTGTTAGTACATTTATGGAACGCAAAAAGTGTAGAGGAAATGTTTAATGGAAGTGTGGAAGTAAATACAATGATTTTTTCGTAGCTATAAACAAAAACTTTGTGAAACTCTTTATAAAAAATGGGAGCACCCACAACGATCATAATTATTTTCATTGTTTTATACGTTTTAATATCTTTCAAAAGGTTTTTGTTCCAAAGTAACCAACAACTTGTAAAGTAATGAGCTCTCTGAACCCCTGTTTAGAGTAATATTTTTACGTTTTACCAAACATTCTATTAAAATATAAAACATTACCTCGATGTAAACCAAATTTGATTCATTATACACAATTTCTAAGTTAATTTATCTAATTCATAATTAATGATAAATAATGGAGTTGAGAATTTTTCCTCCCTTTATTTAGTTGTTTTTTCTACTTATTTAGATTTCAGGTATCTTTCTTCCTATCACTGAGACATACTACCAGTGTAAAGGACGAGTAAATCGGTACTTAATACGAAATCTCTAGATCCTAATTTATAGCAAATTTTGTTATCCGGGTCAAGAAGGGAGTGTATTGTTTTTTAGGGTGTTTGGTCCAAATCACACAGCAATCACAGGCAATTACTTTGCACCTTGTGGTAGGTGAGAGTAGGGTTATTTCTTTTCTTATTACAACTAAATTATTGATTTCGAATAGGCAAACTCCTTTATTTATGGACAGATGATGAAAGTTGGTATAAATGTTAAGATAAAAATTATTTATGGTAGAAATTACTACTTTCAGTGTTCCTCACAGCAGCTAACCTGCACACTCTTTCGCACTCTTATGGAGAATAGGCAAATAATTCTCATGTTTATCGACAGACTGTTATAAAACTTGTCATATATTATTATTATTATTATTGATTTGGAAACTCGCTGAGTAAACAGATCTGCTGCGACGTGGGTATATGTATACACATATATACATATATGTGTCTGTGAACACGATAACTCTCGTAAAAATGGTCCGATCGAGACCAAATTTGGTAGAGACGTGTATTCCTACAAATGCTCGGACGAGTTCGTAAACCAGACATATCGGTCAATGGGAATGGGTAGTTTGGGGGGGTTTTGTACCCCAAAAATGGTTTTTTGGGTTTTTCATATGTAATTTGAGGTAGTTTTAGATTTTATCTTTCACCATTAAAATCAGCTTAAAAAACTACACAATTTAGTCCCTTAAAGTTTTTTTTCTATCTCCAGCGGTTACCGAGATTTAAAAAAATCTGAATACAGTATGTTGTATTTTGAGGCTCCAATGTTAATGTTAATGTTAATATGGAGGATAAGGAAAAATTAGTATTTCACTTATCAATCAATATTTTTGGATAAAACTTCATATTTAGCTTCATGTGGTTGAGGTTTGTCAATTCATGCTTAAAAATCATAGTTTATGTGTTCATCATGGCAGCAAACCTACATACTCTTTTCCCATGTTAATCATAAGGAGAATAGACAAACTCCTTTATTTACGCACAGATGTTGATGAAAGTTGGTATGAATGTTAAAAATAAAAATTGTTGATTATATAAATGCCTACTCTCAGTGTTCCTCACAGCAGCAAACCTGCACACTCCTTTCCATGTTAATCTTATGGAGAATAGGCAAATAATTCTCATGTTTATCGACAGATTTTGACCAAACTTGTCATATATTATTATTATTATTATATTATTGATTTGGAAATTCGCTGAGTACGCAGGTCTGCTGCAACGGGGGGTTTTTTACTTTCCAATGATTTAGTGAAAAGAAATTGAAAACAACTGCAGCAAGTTCTTAAGTATTTAGAACCAATAATGTTAATACTGTACCTTATCTACGTTTTTATGAAATATCAACATTTTTCCAAGTATGACCCCAAAGTATTTATACGTCATTTTAAAGCTAAATAAATAAGGAAGTTTTTTTAAATGCAATTGAACATATGAATAAGTAAAATATTTCAATGAACCTTAAATTTATTTAGAAAATTTCAGTAAAAATAAATTTTAATTTTAGGTTATTTAAAACCATTGTAAAATTGGTAATTATTAAAGTACTATGTTTAATTTATAGTACATTTACTTTTCTTTCAAATAGTGATACGTTCCATAACGTAAATACAATTGTTTGCAATCCATCGGTTAAACTTATAGAACAAGTTGAGTAATTTTTAATAATCGTAAAATGCGCTATGACAGCTACAGTATACAGTTAAGATGAGATATGGACTTGTATACAGTTGTGTTCCTTTTTATAAGTACAATTATTAGGTAAAAATAATATAGTGAGTAGTGATTCGCCCTGTGTATTTCTAAACAAGTTATTAAACGTATGATGCATTTTAATAATTATTTATAGTAGGTTTAAATTTATTTTTAAATTGTTTTCTTAAGTACGTTTGAACTAAAACAAAATAGTTTTTTAATATTTTGTTCAATTTGAAAATATAATGTAGCTAAACTAAATGAATAATTAAAACTAATCAATATAACATAACTGCAAATATCCGATAAAAATCACATGAGTAATATTGTATATTGATTAATCTATTTATTTTTAAAATAAGCATAAACCGATCAAAATTTGACTTTGATTGTAAAATAATTTTGACTTATTATACGATTATAATTAATACTTTTGATGGTAGCTTGGATGAATAATGTCCTGATTTGGTTCAACTTTATTCACCCGTAATAAAAAATAGAAAATGTAAATAATTTAAAATGAAATAAAATATATTATTATAACTTGTTTTCTGCTACATTTTTAGCTTTTTTATCCCAAGCAGTTTAAAAAGATTCGATTTGTATTTTTTACCACCTAAGCCAAAAGTGTCAACTAATAAATATTTAACAAAAGCTAAAGTTTATGAAGTAGGCTCTATTTTCCAATGGTTCAATTTTAATAATGAAATAACAAAAATTAATTAAAATATTGTTTTATCTTCAACAATAATTTATTGATTTAATCGAATCAAGGTAGACAGAAGTAAAAATTGTCAAATTAACAAAGCATTTGAGAACAAATAAAAGGAACGTGCAAGTTATTGCATGTTTACCCAGTCGATCGATACTGCCATACTCATTCAGAGAATTGCAATACATTTACTTTTAGCAACGAACTGAAGCCATTTTTCGGCTGCTAATGAAATTAGGTTAAGCCGATTGTCGGTATGTGTCCTAAGCTTGTTACTATATTTTGCAAGCGAATACGGTGAAACCCTTGAACTCTTTACATTAATTTGATTAATTTACATTTGATCTGATTATCAATGGCGCCTAAGCTAAGACTCAAAAATGTAATATTCATTAATTTTAATATATTTTCATTAAGTAAACTAATGAGGTTGAAGAAGTTAAGGTTTATTGTCAAATTAATGCATTAAACATATTAAACGGGGTTTTGTTAATTACTTTTAGGAAGAGGCGTATAATGTTTATATACGTCCTGGGTAGCCAAACTGAAGTGTGGAACTTTTATTTAATTTTTCACCTAACCCACAATGGAGGAATATTGAAATCCTCTCTTCAGAGCAGCCTAGAAACTACACATCGCATTATGTCTGATATTTGTCATACTTGACCATTCCTAAAAGATATACTTCATCATCTAGCTTTCCCTAAACAAGGTTCTAGTTTAGGACCCAGGAAACTTGTGATCTCAGTTCGCCGAGAACCAGTCGTGATACGTAGTTCCAGTTGCCCTCACCTTCCACCATCTGTGACAGACGTTCACGTTCCACTGATAGGATACCGGTACGAGTAGTAGTGTTGCAAACTCTGAGAGTGACCATTCCCATCGTGAAAAAGTGAAAAAAACGAGTGATTAACATTATTTTCAATGATTACTAAGGACTTTGTCACTAGATTGGAAAAAAGACCGGTAACCGAAGCTCTTGTGATAATGTAGCCCATGAACAATTTTGTTAACAGGTATTAACGAAATACAATATAAAGAATCGGGCTAAGAGATAGAAGATTGTGTTTCCAACTAAAAACATGACCTGAATTACTTACAAAGATTTGGGATTTGCTTTCAGATCACATATCGTAGCTAGAGGTCTTCATAGCAATATTTTCTGAATAACTTCCTTCATTATTGCTCCTGCCGCATCCCTCACTGTGGAGCTCTCGCAACGCCTCTCTCACCGTGAAGCTCTCCGCGTCAGATCGTTTCGAGTTCCCCGTGCACAACTTTTCCAATTTATATGAAAGTTGAACACAACTTTTCTCTCCGATCAACACATACATTGAATAAATCTGCGGTATATGTTTTGAAATATTAAAAAGCAACCATGTGGGATAATATATTTAGCAGTTTCAATTTTAATTCACAGTATCAATTTTATTTTACTCCCGCTAAACTAGCTTTCTATGGTTGACCGCGGTAATGGTTTCCGTGTATGATGCATATTTGTATGTGAATTGGTAAAATATAATATAAGCAACATATGAAGATTGGTTATTATGGTCATCAATGATCCATCAGTTTATAGTTCAGAAGGAGATTCTTAGGTAAAATGTTTAATTTAAACAATATTTAAAAACTTTTCTGTTAGAGCTTGGTATTGGAATATTCTTAGTTATTTTTGCATTTTATAACTCAGTCGAAATTCTGAAATGGATCATATCTCAATTTATGTCCGTCTGTTTTGACATAGATATGTCTAAGCTCTGGGGGAGGGGTGTTAGTACATTTATGGAACGCAAAAAGTGTAGAGGAAATGTTTAATGGAAGTGTGGAAGTAAATACAATGATTTTTTCATAGCTATAAACAAAAACTTTGTGAAACTCTTTATAAAAAATGGGAGCACCCACAACGATCATAATTATTTTCATTGTTTTATGCGTTTTAATATGTTTTAAAAGGTTTTTGTTCCAAAGTAACCAACAACTTGTAAAGTAATGAGCTCTCTGAACCCCTGTTTAGAGTAATATTTTTACGTTTTACCAAACATTCTATTAAAATATAAAATATTACCTCGATGTAAACCAAATTTGATTCATTATACACAATTTCTAAGTTAATTTATCTAATTCATAATTAATGATAAATAATGGAGTTGAGAATTTTTCCTCCCTTTATTTAGTTGTTTTTTCTACTTATTTAGGTTTCAGGTATCTTTCTTCCTATCACTGAGACATACTACCAGTGTAAAGGACGAGTAAATCGGTACTTAATACGAAATCTCTAGATCCTAATTTATAGCAAATTTTGTTATCCGGGTCAAGAAGGGAGTGTATTGTTTTTTAGGGTGTTTGGTCCAAATCACACAGCAATCACAGGCAATTACTTTGCACCTTGTGGTAGGTGAGAGTAGGGTTATTTCTTTTCTTATTACAACTAAATTATTGATTTCAGGAGAACCCGAACAGCTATTTATGGCAAAATGGATCGCAAACAATACGGATTCAAATGTCCCAAATCTCTCGACAGACCGCAATAAACGTGCCTATTGTCAGGACAAATCCCGCTTTAATGATCTTTGTGCTGGTCCCCCTGAAGCTTTGAATTATGGAAACCGCTGACTGGCCGGGGGTTGTTGTGATGGGGAGGTTGACCATCCGTGAAACTCCTGTGCGTGATCCCCTGACTAACTGTTGGTCCAGTGATGATAACAGTTACTGCAATATATTTTCATATGAAATATTCAAGGATGAATCGTTACGATCCCGATCAGTGATAGGCTATACAGGTGTCACAAATCTTACCGGTTCATTACAGTGGATTCAATTTCAGTTTTAAAGTTGTCCATGAGATGTAATCGATTGTGTGAAAATTCATAGATACAGACAGACCACAGACCTATGGTCAAAAATGTAAAATGAGTTTGTCTAGAACCAATAAATAACATGATTCAAACCTGTCCAGAGAGTTACTATACATTTCAGTGTGCTAATTTATTTATTCTTAGGAATACATGTTCTTAATTTAGTTTATTATAAAGATGTTTTAACCTTACGTTAATTTTACTAAATCCAGTTTTAATTTGTTTAGTCTAAATATTATATTACGGTTGATTAACCTTGGAAACAAGTTATCTATTTGAATGTTAAACATGGACGTCGGTGACAGGGCACTTGGGTGACTTGGCACCAGGTGTAAACCGAATCGCCATTTCGGCCCTCCCACCTACTCTTGGTCGGCTTCACTCCGAAACCTTACAAAGTTCAAAGCACCGCCTTTTTTTATTTGATCTACATCCGGATCTAGTGGCATTTTTTTTTTAAATTGGAAGTGCTGGCTTTCATAGATCACGAATATAGGCGAAACCCTTAAGCAAATCTAGAACCGGGCTCCAGTTTAAGCAAGTCCTACGAAACGACTTCATGTTCCTAACAGAGAAGGAACATTCTCAACTTAATAGAGTATCGTTCTATGTATACCATACTCATCCTGCGCCTCCTAGATCAGAAGATCTCGATTCCCCTTATTATGTTTATAAGTTAAAAATTTAACTATAGTTCTCTTTGTAAAATTACAAATTAGTTTTACAACGTACTCTATAACATCGTTTTAACGCTTTTGGACATATTTGGAACTCTGTGATAATTATATTATTTACTACGGGAGACGAACTCTAATTGTCATTAACAATTAGTTTTTGTACTTATCCAAATTATGACTTTTAATAATCGAGGAAATAAAATCGTGTCATAGACAGGATGTTATGAGCTCTTTAAAAGTTGATTCATTGCAGGAAAAATACGAGCAAACCACATCCGGCGAAACGTAAACATCCGGGTAAAATATATATTTGGCTGTCAATGGAAGGGACGGTTACAAACTGAAGCGGGAGTTGCTCTTTGCAATAATTAATTGTGATGTTTCAAGCACACAAACAACAATAATTAGAATGTAGCACAAACCCTCACTTCCAAGTGACACCCCCAATTTTCGTGATATATAGGGTATTCGAACTTTTTAGTTCCAATTTTGTACACTAAATTATTACAGCTCACATAATATTCTCTTCTAATTGCTGACGAATTACTTAGGATTATTTTTGTTCAGCTATCCAAATAAAACATTTTATACTCCATGAAGACAAGTTTTAGTGAGGAAAGAATGAAACACGCTAGTCATAGAATTATTATGGTGATGAACATATTAGTATGGTGATAAAATGACGATGGTGATAAATATATTAGTAAAATAAGATATATTTATTTTCGAGTATGTGGTTTGATGAATGTTTACACAATTTGATCATAATATACATCTTTAATACTATCACAAAAAATATTACTTTGTGTGTGTGTGATATCTTAGTTGTATCAATTGGATAGGATTCCAAACCCTTCTAAATACATTTTGACTGGTTTAAAGCCAGACTAGATGTAGCATATAACAAAACCTACGGAATTATTAAAGACTTTTCATTAGTTAAATTCAGACCATGCAACGCCTTTAAACTTAAAATTTAAAGGTGAAGGTTTGAGACGTCTAACACTAATACTTACTTTGATTAATCTAGTCGGGTAATAAGGTAAACTCAATATGGTTTTGGCCTCCCCGATGATTCTTTTCCATTCTTCTGTGACATTCGGCGATTGGACTGTTTCTGCCAAATTTCTCCCGTTCTTTAGAATTTAGCCTATCGCAGTCCTGGTCTTCCCAAAGGTCTTTTACCATTGGGTCCACTATAATGAACTTATTTTTAGGCAATCGTCCATTTTCAAAACGTGACCTAGCCCACCTTATACGTTTGCTTTGTACTATTGCAACTATGACTCTTAATTAAACTCTCTCCTCATTCGTACTAATCTTCCAACAAGTTTTATTTCCAAGTTTTTGTTACTTGGCTGGTAACAATTGTTTTACCCATTCATACTTATTTTTTAACATTCCTAACTGCTTACTCCTGTACTAAATTTACAAAATGCACTAAATGATCAAAATATTGATAATAACATTTAAATTAATAAAATACTTTTCACTCAATTTTAACCATCCGTATGAAAACTAAATATCGAATATTTTAAATACATGATCAATTGTAAATTGAATGAATTAGTTTGTTGACATTAATTGTTTTTTAAATAACCGAATTAAAAACACGCATTTCATGGTGAATCCTCATAATAATAATAATAATACATATCCATTTCATTAAAGATACAGGAAACACTCTGTACCTTATTATAACAGTTCTATAATGTATAGCTATATTTTCGAATATTTACTGAAAAAAATCCCACATTTGTTCAAAGTATTTCGACAAAGAAGATCAGTAGTATCAAACAAAAAATAGAGAAAATGAGTAGATTATCAATCCTTAATTATATAAACCTTCAGTCTTAATGGATATAAACAATCTAGTTATAGCAAATGGTTGGGAGATTTTTAGAAAAATATAATATAATACAGATAATATAATACAGACACTTAATTCATCATAACGATCGATAACAGTGGGCCAAACCAGTCGTTTTGGCTGCCCTTATGTATGTTTTGAACAGTTTATTATAACGAAAGATGCTACAGCTATATAAATGAACACATTTTATGGAACTTTAAAATAGTTTTGTTCAAAATTTGTAAAATGAGAAATTGACCTTTAAAGTCCTGCATAATTTTAGCTTTGGAGTTTACAATATGGTGTATTATAAGAAATTCTACGTACAAATTATAGGATGATGTATTGTATTGTATAAATTTTCAAAAGAGAATGCAGTGAGGGTGCTTGACTACATAGTCTGGATAAATCCCAGCATTAATGATCTTTGTGTTGGCCCCCCACGGCTTTGGAAACCGCTGACGTTCGTGGGCTGTGATGGGGAGGTTGACCATCCGTGAAAACCCCGTGCGGGCTTTTCAGCCTTACTTGGGAATGCTATAGGTGAATATTTCTTAAAGAAACTCCGACATAATATTAGAGACACTTTAGTAAAGTAATATACTTTAAAACTACATTCTGTAAGCTACAAGGAAAAATAACTTCATAATATTGAGCTATCTTGGTTTACATGATTCTTTCAAAGGAAGTAAGATATGTTCAAAGGACATAGTACTCTCCATCTTTCTGGAATAATATGAGTGCAGTTTATATGTAAATCAAGGCTCAGTTCCCGGATAACAATCGTTCGTTTATTCCAGTTTATATTCCACGCCAGCAACAGCAGAACGATTCCAGATCTCATAAACCACTCCACAGACTCGTCACCACTTAACCCTGATTTCGCAAGTCACATACATGTATAAAATTATAGAAAATTTTGTTTGGTATTTTTGATTAGATTTACTAGGTTTATTGTTGGTTTTTTAAAATATATTTTCAATTAATTTTTTATATAGAAATTACACAAATAACGTTATGGAGGAATTCACAAATCCATAAATAACGGTGGTCTGAAGTGTGCTTTAAAATTAGTAGAGTCGATTCAAATCCCTGTGAATACTCAGTCAGATTCTGCGCGTCTACTTTTGCGCCTACTAGTCCTTGATGTATAGCAAGTGCAGCGTCAGCTATGCGTCTAAACACACATCGGCGGCGGTGACATAGGGTTATGAAACCCTTACAAAACGCAGGACTGACATCAATTCAACGTTTCTGTAAACGTGTGGGCTGGCATCGTAGGTGACCATATGCTATTTACTTTCTTACCTGCCACTCTTACCTGCAATAGCTACGTTAATTAATTAGTCCCGTTGTCCAACGTAAATCCATTTATGGCATTTTAGTAAATTAAATTTAGCATATTTGTGTTTGGTATAAAATTTCCCTGAAAATAATCAGTCTCTAGGATATTACTTACTCTTAATTTCTTCTGTGGCCGTTGGAACCCAGTTATTTGTTTGTCTCGCTGCCAACCACGATCTTCTGTCTTTTGCCACTTCCAAGTCTGCTCCCATTCGTCTCAAGTCCTTCATCGCCTTATACACACAGCATTCTTGGCTTTCATCACCTCATCCACCCATCAAATTCTTGGCCCTCATCACCTTATCCACCCATCGCATTCTTGGCCTTCATCACCTCATCTTCCCATCGCATTCCAGGCCTTCATCACCTCATCCACCCAACGCATCCATGGCCTTCATCACCTCATCCACCCAACGCATCCATGGCCTTCATCACCTCATTCATTCATCGCATTCTTGACCTTCATCACTTCATCCACCCATCGCATTCTTGGCCTTCATCAACTTATCCACCCATCGCATTCTTGGCCTTCATCACCTCATCTACCCAACGCATTCTTGGCCTTGATAATCTCATCCACCCATCACATTCTTGGTCTTCATCACCTCATCTACCCAACGCATTCTTGGCCTTGATAATCTCATCCACCCATCGCATTCTCGGCCTTCATCACCTCATCTATCCTTCGCATTCATGGCCTTCATCACCTCATCCACCCATCGCATTCTTGGTCTTCATCACCTCATCTACCCATCGCATTCATGGTCTTCATCACCTCATCTACCCATCGCATTCTTGGTCTTCATCACCTCATCTACCCAACGCATTCTTGGCCTTGATAATCTCATCCACCCATCGCATTCTCGGCCTTCATCACCTCATCTACCCATCGCATTCATGGCCTTCATCACCTCATCTACCCATCGCATTCTTGGTCTTCATCACCTCATCTACCCAACGCATTCTTGGCCTTGATAATCTCATCCACCCATCGCATTCTCGGCCTTCATCACCTCATCTACCCATCGCATTCTCGGCCTTCATCACCTCATCTACCCATCGCATTCTTGGTCTTCATCACCTCATACACCCAACGCATTCTTGGCCTTGATAATCTCATCCACTCATCGCATTCTTGGTCTTCATCACCTCATACACCCAACGCATTCTTGGCCTTGATAATCTCATCCACCCATCGCATTCTTGGTCTTCATCACCTCATCTATCCTTCGCATTCATGGCCTTCATCACCTCATCTACCCAACGCATTCTTGGCCTTGATAATCTCATCTACCCATCGCATTCTCGGCCTTCATCACCTCATCTATCCATCGCATTCATGGCCTTCATCACCTCATCCACCCATCGCATTCTTGGTCTTCATCACCTCATCTACCCAACGCATTCTTGGCCTTGATAATCTCATCTACCCATCGCATTCTTGGCCTTCATCACCTCATCTACCCAACGCATTCTTGGCCTTGATAATCTCATCCACCCATCGCATTCTCGGCCTTCATCACCTCATCTACCCATCGCATTCTTGGTCTTCATCACCTCATCTACCCATCGCATTCTTGGCCTTCATCACCTCATCCACCCATCGCATTCTTGGTCTTCATCACCTCATCTACCCAACGCATTCTTGGCCTTGATAATCTCATCTACCCATCGCATTCTTGGCCTTGATAATCTCATCTACCCATCGCATTCTCGGCCTTCATCACCTCATCTACCCATCGCATTCATGGCCTTCATCACCTCATCTACCCATCGCATTCTTGGCCTTCATCACCTCATCCACCCATCGCATTCTTGGTCTTCATCACCTCATCTACCCAACGCATTCTTGGCCATGATAATCTCATCTACCCATCGCATTCTCGGCCTTCATCACCTTATCTACCCATCGCATTCATGGCCTTCATCACCTCATCTACCCATCGCATTCTTGGCCTTCATCACCTCATCCACCCATCGCATTCTTGGTCTTCATCACCTCATCCACCCATCGCATTCTTGGCCTTCATCACCTCATCCACCCATCGCATTCTTGGTCTTCATCACCTCATCCACCCATCGCATTCTTGGTCTTCATCACCTCATACACCCAACGCATTCTTGGCCTTGATAATCTCATCTACCCATCGCATTCTTGGTCTTCATCACCTCATCCACCCATCGCATTCTTGGTCTTCATCACCTCATCTACCCAACGCATTCTTGGCCTTGATAATCTCATCTACCCATCGCATTCTCGGCCTTCATCACCTCATCCACCCATCGCATTCTTGGTCTTCATCAATCATACACCCAACGCATTCTTGGCCTTGATAATCTCATCCACCCATCGCATTCCACGCCAAAGACCAAGCAAGTCTTTTACCCATACAGCAGATACTACCCATACAGGTTGGACTATGGTCTTACAAAATTTTATTTTAATATTTTTTGATACCAGTTTGCTTTTTTAAATAGCTTTATAAAATTGTAGTATAATATTTTTGCTACTGTTAGTTTCCTTTGAGTTTCTATGTCTTTTCTATTATTGTTTGTGATACTTTATGATATTAAGGTTTTAAAATTTAAAATGACCGCCAATTTGTACAAAGTACATAGTAGAAAATTTATACTTGGTACAAAATTAAGTCTTATTAGAAAGCAAATGCGTACTAAGTTTGAAGTTGATACTTTATATATTTTTGAAGTTATTTAGAACTTTAACTGGAACTAAGAAACACGTACAGACGAATAAATAAGCGTTTTAGGACATATGTTGACGGACCTTATTTTTGTTTTTGATTAAATAAACCATTACCCGATTCCTCAAGGGTTTTTGTAAACACCCAGTATATGAAATACTTAAAGAAGTTTTTTCAAACACTGCTCATTAAAATCTTTATATTTTTATCCCTGATTAGGTTAACGAATTTTTATTTTTAAATACTAGCAGATTTAATCTTGGGTTTTGTCAACGACATCATCCATGCAGTTTCACAAAATATTTTTTGGTTTTAGCGAATTTCCCATAGGGAAGAAGCTATTACCGTAGGTCTCATGGCGAGACTTAAGCCCGGGACCATGTTATTTTTTCTTCTTTAGGTGCCCAGAGTCCAAAAACAATAGTCGTTAAAATTTATATATATATATATATATATATATATATATATATATATATATATATATATATATATATATATATATATATATGTGTGTCTGTTAGCACGATAACTCTCGTAAAAATGGTCCAATCAAGACCAAATTTGGTAGAGACGTGTATTCCTACAAGTGCTCGGATGAGTTCGTTAACCAGACATATCGGTCAATGGGAACGGGTAGTTTGGGGGGGTTTTGTACCCCAAAATGGGGTTTTTTACGTTTTTCACATGTAGTTTTTAAAAATTTCTAATTTTATATTTCACCATTGGAATTAGCTTAAAAAACTACACAATTAAGTTCTTTAAAGTTGTTCTCTATCTCCAACGGTTACCAAGATATTAAAAAAACTAAACACAGTACGTTGTATTGTGGGGCTCCAATGTTAATCTAATGGAGGATAGGGAAAAATTAATATTTCCCATATTAATCAATATTTTTGGATAAAACTTGATATTTAGCTTCATGTGGTTGAGATATTCCCATTTATGCTTAAAAATCATAGTTTATGTGTTTATCATGGCAGCAAACCTGCATACTCTTTTCCCATAATAATCATATAGGGAATAGGCAAACTCCTTTATTTATGGACAGATGTTGATGAAAGTTGGTATAAATCTTAAGATAAAAATTATTTTTGGTAGAAATGTCTAATTTCAGTGTTCCTCACAGCAGCAAACCTGCACACTCTTTGCCATGTTAATCTTATGGAGAATAGGCAAATAATTCTCATGTTTATGGACAGATTTTTATAAAACTTGTCATATATTATTATTATTATATTATTGATTTGGAAATTCGCTGAGTACGCAGGTCTGCTGCGACGGGGGTATTTAATTTTTGCTGGCCTTCAGTCTCATTCAAAGTTTGCCCCTCTAAGATAAACATGGAAAATATAACATTAATTTATTTATCGGTGAACAGCATCACTTAATACTGTACAGTCATTAAGCAAAAGCAAATGACACAAAATGAATTTGTTGTACGGTATAATGATCGATGGGCCCCACATTACTCTTAGCAATTGAGTGCTGAATTGGAAAATAAACTGTTCTCACATTAATTTATTTATCGGTGAACAGCATCAATTAATACTGTACAGTCATTAAGCAAAAGCAAATGACACAAAATGAATTTGTTGTACGGTATAATGATCGATGGGCCCCACATTACTCTTAGCAATTGAGTGCTGAATTGGAAAATAAACTATTCTCACTAATACAATATATCACATCTGCGGCACATGTCGTATATTCAATAAGTGACAGTATAACGCATAAAGTGGTATATATAGTTGTATAAAAAAATTTACTGACACGTCTGAACCGGTATATTTGCTCTGAGAGTATTGCCTTGATTAGTGACAAAAAGTGGCTCGGCCTCAGCGGTACCGTCCCAAACATGTTGCCCGTCCGCCTGTCTGAGCGCGTCCACACACCTCGCCGTACATCCTATAAACTGGTCAATCGATTATCACCCCACTGGTCTGGAAAATATTGATTTCACCTTCCTTAGTTTTTTATAAACCATGTGTAAATTAAATACTTCAACTTGTTCAATGATTGAGAAAAAGACTTGCTGTGAGCTTTTAACTAATGCATTTTCATCATTTTGTAGAGGTACTTAAGTTTAATTTCCAAATTTCCTTTTCAGATCACAGTTGTAGGCTGACATTAATGTTATGAGATATTAAAATAGTAAGAATTTTATGCAACACAACGGCCTTTCCTGTGGCTTACAAACATTTTCTTTACTTTCCCCACCGGATGTTTATTGCTTGCCGGATTTGGCTTTCTCGTTTTGCCTGGTGATATATCAACTTTATGAACGCATATTTATAACCCCAGGTCATAATGTTATGACTAGGATAAATTTTTGCTGATCCATATTGAATACAAACATTAACGCATGATTTGTCTCAACGTAGATTTTATCATTTTAAATTATGAATATGGTTTTATAATTACGTTTAGACTAAAAAAAACTAACATATTTCAGTAAATTGTTCAAGTTTTAGGTAGTTGGATTTTTAAAGGAGTTTCTTAAAAATCGTGGAATATTTTATATTATTTTAGTTTTAAGTTGACATATTTTGCACACATGACAAATATAGTCTCTTAAATAATTTTTTAATACTGTAATCTAATAAAAAACATATTTAATAGTAATTTATATAACACACTTTATAGTGTTACTGTTTTAACAAACCATAGTGTTTTTTGTGTTAAATTGAAAACACATCGATTTTAGTGAATTTGTAAACATTTGCGAAATAAGAATATAGATTCGATTATGTTATTCAATCTTGGTAGTTTTTTAGAGGTAAAAATAAAAATAATCAGGTTTTAGAGAAGGATTCCCACGTATTTCACCTTTACCTTTTTATACTTTTTCACTTTACCTTGCAATAAAATCTACTACCACCAATTGTATGAAGTAAAGCATATGCCCTTAATGACGCTCATGAACCCAAAGCGTATTTCCACTCAGAGCTCCGTATACCTCACACAAAGCAACTTACTACACGAGTTGAGATATGAAATCATTTGGAAGCACGACAAGACAAGAACAAGCCTCAAGACACGAGTGTAATGTGTAATGGGAGGAGTTGTACGAGTTGGTTGGAGTTGGCTGTCTGCGTCACGACACCGACCTACTCACTGGTAGGGTACACTTGTAATAAGTTATAAGGATTTATAAATGTTTTGTTATATTACATGTACACAGTTAATACAACTCATTAGAGAAGGTATAACCATGTGTACAATGGTATCAAATTATACCATGAAATGGTTGATAATTTAGGAGGAAAATAGTCTAAAAACATACAAATTTACATTAAATATACATTTACATATACATTTAAATATACCGGGTACATAAATAATATAAGGTACGCTGATGACACTGTCTTGTTGACAAGCAATATGGAGGCTATGCAAAGACTGATCCAAAAATTGCATGACAGATGTGGTGAATTTGGTTTGAAATTGAATCTGAAGAAAACCAAATTAATGGTGGTCAGGAAAGCCTTGAATAGACAAATTCAGACAAACCTAATGGTGGAGGGTACAGTCATAGAGAGGGTCCATAAGTATAGATATCTGGGGACGTTGGTAGAGGAAAGTGGGAATTCGACGGGAGAGATAAGAACAAGGATTGAGATGGCCAGATCGACATTGGTAAAAATGAAAAAATTGTTCACAAGCCGGGACATAAATATAGAACTGAAAACGAGGTTGTTACGCTGTTACGTGTTTTCCACTCTCTTTTATGGGATGGAATCATGGACCCTCAAAAAGAGCCATATGGATAAGTTGGAAGCCTTTGAGATGTGGTGCTACCGCAGGATGTGGCGGATGCCGTGGACGGATAGAGTCACGAACGTGGAAGTCCTGGGGAGAATGAAGAAACAATGTGAAATTGTTTACACTATAAAAAGGAGAAAACTTCTGTATCTTGGACATCTAATGAGAAGCCATAATATATAGCTCTGCAGACTATAGTTCAAGGAAAAATCAGCGGAAAAAGGAGTGTTGGAAGGTGACGAGTTTCCTGGCGTAAAAATTTGAGGGATTGGTTTGACTGCAGCAGCAAAGACTTGTTTCGAGCGGCAGTGAATAAGATCCGGATTGCTGTGCTGATAGCGAACCTCTGATAGGAGACGCACAAGAAGAAGAAGATACATCTACGGTATGTCTGTAATGTACGAGGTGTTATAAATAAACAAATAAATATGTTTGACATAAATATATTAAAACCTAAAAACTAAATCGGACATAAAAATCTGAATAACCTTAAAACCATTCATCCTCAAAGTATGAATAGCGCGGACTATCTATAGATTTGGCTTAATCAATATTATTTAATTTTCACAAATGTCAAAATTAGATCAGATTAGATTGGATTGGATTTCAAAAGGAATATGCATTAGAGATATATTAGCTTCTAATATTTCAACTTAGCAAATTACAAATTAAAGAGAGCTTATAAATAGGATTGGACCTTATACAAGCATATATATTGCCTATTTCCCAATACGTTTGATATGCTAATACGCGCATGTCCCCAACAATATGTCCCTACTTGAGACTGCAGGGTAGGGGCGTCGAAGGTGGCTGTTTATGTAAAGTTACAACGCCCCTAAAGCAATCAAACCGATGAGGTCGATCAAAGATCAAAGTGGTTTTGTTTAATTTAAATTTTATTTTACTAATCTCAATAACTTATGAGTAACATAATGTTGTTATATACAATACAGGGCGTTTCAAAATAAAAGAGCAGATTTTATATTCTTATAGTAGACAATTTTTATTTAATTATTTATATGTAAAAATTACAATCATTTTAAGTTTATTCCACTGAGCTTTAATGCATTCGAGATTCATTCCATGTGTAGCATGACATAGTCGATTTCTTGCCACACATTAGCCAATGTCCAATTTGTGTCTGGAGAAGGTAATTAAACAGCTTCTTTTAGGGTCTTTCGAGTTCTTGAAGCGAAGGAGAAAATGGTAGGACGTAAACACTATCTTTTAGGTAGCCCCAAAAATATAAATCACATGGAGTGAGGTCTGGCGATCTGGGAGGCTAATGTCGAAAACAAGATTTTACTCTCCTCCTCTCTTTATCCATCGATTTGGAATCGCGTTGTTTAGGAATGTACGAACCAGTTCATGGAAATGTGCAGGCGCGTCTGGCATAAAAATCTAGCATAAAAATTAAATTTTCTGAGTCTTCAAGCAATTGATGGAATCGCCCTCTCCCTAGAGTGTCAAGATGTGTTATTGCTGTAACAGTTTTTTCTGCTAAAAAGAGTCCTACAGTTTGACAAAAGGTACGGCGCAGAAAATATTAAATTTTAGAGAATGTCCTCATGTTCAACAGTATACCGGGGATTTTTGAACCCCAAGTTCGTATGTTATGACGATAAACTTACAGGAAATGAGAAATGTAGCTTCATCGGAAAAAACACAAGAGAAGCCATCTTCAGCCATATCCATCAGTATATCAGGACAAAACTTTTACGTTTTGAAGTACTCACTAGAGTGAAGTGGGTGTAGCAACTGAATCTGGTAAGGATAGAAATGCAATCTCTATTTTAGAGAACGCCTTATCGTCGTCTAAGGAATGCCAAGTTCAAAGCTTGAACAATGTAATAAATATATGATAATATAAGATAATGAAGATAATGTATAAGACTTGAAATTATGATCTCGGATGACTATAATTTGTTCTCTTTAATTTAAACTCAATTTAATAAAAACCTATCCGCATTCAATAAAATTATTTTGTAAGAATATAGTAGGCTTCTGTTTGAGTTAAAATCAAACAATTCGTGGGAAATATATTTCTTTCGTATAGGTCAAATATTAATTTATAAAGTTTTCACAGTACGTGTTTTGACAGCACGTTATTAAAATGGTGACTGAAATCTATTTTGTGTTTAAGGTATGTACAGAGGAGAAAAAAATTCGTTACTAATAGAAATAAATAAAATATAAAATTTGGTAATTAGAGTTAGTAATTTTTATAGGACATGGGTAAACTTTTTTTTAATTTTTTACAGCCATCATTGTGACCCTGCTTAAGTTATTTACTTTAATAAAAAAATCTAAGGTGTAAGACTGTTACAAAATACCAAATATTCTCACCAAACAAGGTTGTAACATATGACCCTATCTCGTTATTTTGCTACGTGTCTGTCAGCATAGCGTGTGTTGACAAATGATTCCATTTGACATTGTAGGGTTATAAGAATGATTCTTATAACCCTTTGAAGAGGTAGCTTATAACGAATTATAAACTGCATTGGCTGTCATAGGGAATTCCTGAAGAATTTGGTATTATTGCTTTTGTTATTGGGAAGCAACCCAATAACAAAAGCAATTTTTTATTTAAGTACTAATTTTAGTCATTCTGTATCCATGTCTGTCCGTTTCCTGGTCTCGTTCTAATAACAAAATGGTCGTATAATATTTTTATAGTTTTCATCATGAACACTCTCTTAATGTATTTGATTGCATTTGCTCTGGAGTCTAGATTTAACCCATGTCTATAGTTCTATATCATAAAAATTAATAAAAATTCATTAAAGCAGTTGAAAGAGTATTTTTCCTGATTCAGAAAAAGTAGCAGGTGACTCCCATGGGACCATGAGCCTAGTGCCTCTCCTCTGGCTAGTGTCTAGTGCGCGTGAATAAGGCTGTGATGGTGTCCTAAGCTTCAATGACAAGCCGCATGCTCGTTTTATTTAAAAATCGAAATATATTGTAAATAATTAATTAAGATATATTTTAAATCAAAGGATTTAAAATAAACACTCTAAGATTATTCATTAAAAATATAACGAACAAACATCGTTTGTATGAGTTGAAGACTTATTTTTAGGAATTTTGAGGAAAATCACAATCAAAAGAATAAGTCATCTTCATTCGTATCTGTCCATTGTGCACTTTGTGTATTTTTACATAAATAGGAAAAAAACCTGAGAAAATTTTAGAAAGATTACAACTAAATTTAAATCATTATATTCATACATAAATTCATAAATAAAATAGTAAATTTTTTATTTGAATGTACATAATTTTAAAAAATAACAACAATCTTTATTTATCATATCAAATACCAGATGTTCTTGTATCAGAAAGTACAACTTAGATTATTCAATGTTTTGAGAACAGGTAACACTTGGCTAAAATATTTTATCCTTATTCCCTTTCCAATGATTTTATCTTTTCCTGCGTAAACAAAATTTTTGTTACCTCTATCCTTTGCTCCCTTCAATGTCTTCAGTTTGTGTCAGACAGTCTGTCAGTGGTTGCAGTCATTTTTATGAGTTCAGTGAAAAAAGGGCCCTTGCAATGAGTGTGGTGAAAGTAAAATTGTGAGTGAGTGCCGACAGTGTGAGTGAGTATAATATGATTAACATGGGAAAAGAGTTAACTCGAGTTCAGAAGTTGATAAAAATTTATCATTTTCTGAACTCGAGTTAACTTACGAATGTTTACTTACACTATTTTACAATAATTAATTTCATATAATTTTAATTTGAATAAATCACAGATTATATTATAAAAATCAATAATCCATTCTCAGACCTCAACTAGTTGAAACGTTTCCGGTACGTTTCTATGAACTTTTAAATAAAACACACACACAGGAAAGTTTAAAGTCACGGGAAAACATGTTGCCACACACAACAGATGTTGCTGTTTCCAGCAATGGTAGTGTTGAAATGTAAGCCAGGAGGAGATGGAATGTAACTTTGCTGTCTTATAAATGAAAGTTTCCACCAAAGACACATACAACGTCACATTACAACAGACATTACACCTGCTTCAGGGACTCATTCCGGGCTCGGCTCCGGTCTTGGAAATGAGTTTCTCCTCAGCACTCTCCCAAGGTTTGTCGACAACATGTTTGATTATATGAAACCTAACTTCATCATCAACTTCTCTGAAGGTAGTGATTAAATGCTGTGTTGTACGACTAATGGAAGAAATATTGTGAAAATAAAGTTGTTTTAAACCAAAGAGGTTTTATACTCCTAAAAGGTTTCGAACTATCTTGAGTTTATTTTGAAGGTAAACATCAAGCTTTAATATAGATTATTTCTTCATTTTGGAGGAATTTTTCTTCATGAAAAGATATTTTGATCGTTTAGGAATAGATACATAATATACTTAAACATGATTTTGATTTATTGAAATGTCATAGGAGAAAATATAAGTAAATATTAAGCTGCTAACTAGATTTATAATGTTGGAATACTATAATTTTGTCAAAATATATTGCATGAATTGTATAGCGTCGTTTATAAAATATTTGGATTGCTGACTATTTCTTTAAATAAATAAATAATCATTTCAGGTTCCACTTGGCCAAGAGAGATATGTGCACACATAACCCCATTGACTTCCAAAACATATGTATCCCTCTTGGCCCCCAAGACAACATGTGGTTTTGTTTAGAAGCCAATCAGTTTTCATATTATAACTAAAAAAAAATACCTTAACATATATCTCCCTTGGCCACCAAATTTATATGTAATACACCTACAAGATACTGCAAATAACTCCATTTGGCCTAAAAATGCACATACCTCCCTTGGCTTCTCGATGCCTCAATTTATTCTAGAGTTTAATAATTAAACACACTGTACATCAGTTATTATTTCTAAATCCTCATTACCTACTTAATCAGAACAACAATTAAAAATATTGTGTGAGCAAGAATAGGGTCACGTGTAAAATTGTGAGCACAGTGAGCGACATTACAGTGAATACACAATAATCTTAGTCCGAGTGTTTGAGGATATACAACAATTTGTACATCCTCTCAATGATTAAGATCCCAACCTATGTGTATAACAGTTTAAGACTGATATAACGCAAGGATTCAGGATATGAAGCAGCAAAGCTAACTAGGCTAACATTCCGTTCCATCGTTCCTTATTAATTACTCCATATTATCATAGTAATGTAAACTGGCTGGTCTTCTGATTTCACCATGTCATTAAAATTCCATACATATTTTTTTATTCTTGTGTATTTCTACACCAGTGGCATTTTTAACGTTTTGATGGGGAACGGTCCAAACCCCGGTCTTGTTACTACCTAACGTCGACCTGTTGTTAGGAAGCATCATTAATTAGTAGCCCAATGACAAATGGCGACTGGGTCCAGATTCGACCCTTGCGGGATTCGATCCGGCGACCTTCAGTTTTGAAGGCGGGTATTATAACCACTACACCACCCAGCCAGTTATAAATATTAATATGTATGTTATTATAAATATTAATATAATATATTTCATATCGAGGTTATATATTACTATCCGTATTTCACTTTGTTTGAACACATATTTAAGACACAATTAATTGTTTTTGTGTGTTGACAAAATTGTATTCTAGTTCAAAATGTCTTTTAGAAAGAAGACAACTGTGTAAAAACTATTGTGTAAACGAGAAACGTTTCCTACAATTCAGTGCTAAACGTCTTGACACGCTGCGCGCCAGAACTGAAGTTTGGCGCAATCCTCTCGATGTATTGAAGGAACAATAGATTGCTCCTGTAAAGCTGGCCTTTGTTTTGCCCGTCTGTCTGTCGATATGTCAGAGCCAGCTTACTGTAAGTCTCTATAATACCAAAATATTCTTGGAACGCAGCCCCTTTGAGGCATTCATAAATAAAGACGAATTCCGAAAATTATATGATAATTCTGGGTTTTATAAAAGTGTTTATAAATCAATCTGTTTTGAAATTTTAAAACAAAATACTGTAATGTGACTAATAAATTGATTATGAGTTTGTTAACAAAAAATAAATGTTAAAATAGTAAATACATAAAATAATAAATGTAAAACTATTAATGCAATGTTGGTAGGGGAGTATTATCTTCGGTCTTTATTTAAATACTATTTTGTCATCGAAGTTCTTTTATTTGTTAATTTTGAATATTTAGGATCAATATTAAATACAATTTAAAGTTAGTTACACTATCATATTTTTGATCTCAAATTGAAGAAACATCGCTAGATATTCATGTTATTCTTCATGTTTTTATTTATGTTTTATCAAAAAGTATATCTAATTTGGTTATGATCTGTTCTAAGAAAATAATACCTAATAGTTGTACTTATGGTTTAGTTTTTCATTAATTTGGCAACTACTATTAGTATTATTAAGTGTTATTTCAATATTTATTTTTATTACATTCTCCTCTATACGATAGTAAGGAGTAAGTATTGTTTTCATCACGATTTGAGTTTTTGGTAAATAAATCAATTTTAGTGCCCAGTGAATCGAAAAAGTGGCTGTTATAGTGATTTCTATCTGTACATCTGTCCGTGTGCATGTGCGGAAGTCTATAAACGAGACTATCGGTCCGATTTTCAATAAATTCATAATGTAGGAAACAATCCACGGTATCTCGGAGCATATTTTTATTTTGTTAATAGTTCATAGTTAAGAGAATGTACCCCAAAAAAACACGAAATATGAAAATTTATCAAAAATGATTCTGACGATTTTGATGAAAATTTTAAGAATTGTGGTCTTTCATGAGTCAAATAAAATGACACAACCCGAATTTCTCCAAAAATATAAATTTAAAATATATATTTTTTAAATGTACAAAGAAAAATTAATTTGCTTTACAATAGTTATATAAAGTAATTTGACTATCACCATTAAAGCGAGCTTAAAAATTAACAAACTAGTATTTTGAATCATCACTACGACTCAGTTCCAGAGAAAAGTTCAATTTACTACCCGTGCAAGACGCAGTACGAGATCTGAGGTTGTCTAATATAATAAAAAAGAGGGTGAGGGTAAAAAAAATATTTTTTTCCTTATTTCTCAAATGTTTACCATGTCACTTGGTATGCAATGTAATGTCACATCACCCTAGAAACCCCACTCAAAAAGGTTTGGTATCACCTGAGGGGCGTTAGGTCACCAAAAACTATAACAATTATTTTAAGTTGTTTTCTCTTGTTATTTATTAATCTAAGAAATTGGATAATTATTTCTGAAATAATGTATCTAAAACGGATATTAAAATAAATAACAAAGCATATGTAGTTTTATTGAATGTTTTATTTTTTATATTTAACTTAACTTTAAGGGAGAAAGTAAGTGTCACCGCTTATTAAACTAATACTGTTTATTAATATATTAATTATGGCAACACTTTATGATCTGACCTATTGTTCTAGCACTAAGTTGTTTTTTATCGTAAAGAAAATGTATCATAGAAGATTAATGTTTAAGTGTGAAGATAGAGATCTAACATATTAACATTTATCGTTTCTTTGAGAGCCCATGGTATCTGTTTAGTAATCTAAATACATCATTTGACATTAAATGAATTGCAAAGAACATTTAAACCTCGCTTCATTGTGATGACAGTTGATGGTCCTGCCACTAAGCCGGTCGTGGTCAACTACAGTTCTGCCCGATACATCTCACTAAATCAACACTGGTCGAACTATTATAAATGCTTACTATTTAAATAATTGCGATTTACCCCCATCCATTTCAATGGAAATCACAATACAATAGAAAATTCATTTTTAATTATATAAGATCAACTAATCCTTACACAGTACTAAGTAGGCCTTCTGATACTTTACGGTATAAACTATCACGGAGCCTGGCAGATATGCCAGGCTCAAATACACAATTTGTTAGGACAAAAACGACTTTGTATCTATTAGAGTTACATTTCTTATAACATGCCAATATTGTTCCCAGAGGCTACCGGGGTTTTATTGCTGTATTTTTTGAATAAATAATAAATGTGGGATATTAGAGCCATGTCGAAGAAAGTATGGTTGTTATGCAAGTAGATCACGATTAAATATACAAATGTAACACCAATTGATTATTTTCTTTACAGAGGGTTTCTTTGATTGTTTGTGATTTACCTAAAGTAGCCTAGAGCGAAAAAATAGAGTAATTCTTTTGAATTGAAAATTATTTATTAGGGTTCCTATTTAGGTAATGAATGAAATTATTTAGGATTTAAAAAATATATCATCTTTATCGTACCTATTGTTGAGCATGCAAAATAAAGTTTATAAAATTCCAGACATCTAACAAAGACTCATTTGTAAGGCGTTTGTCTTATTTTACGTTGTAAAAAAACTAGACCTTAAAAAATAGGAACAAGAGGATTCTATTGTTTAGTTCCGTGACTTCAGGAAACTGGGGTTGGAACAATAAAGTGTACAAAGATACTGCTACTTTTACAATCCGTGAAGAAGAAAGTGACTTTTATATATTCTGACTTGAACTTTCTCTTTAGTTGATGTTAGCCAAGAATACAGTGTTTTTAAAATCGCTTATGCCCAAAATATTTGCAACAAAGCACAAAAAATACCAAAGTAAAAATATGTGTAATACTATTTTACATGTATTCCCTTATAGCCATTTTATGAGTAAATAACTACGTGAAAGTTGAATGTTATTCAATTTCCGAGGCGTATATTAATTGTATGGACAATTTTGTTGCCAATTCCGATTTTTCGGCTGTTAGGCTGTTATTGACAGTCATATCTAAGGAACATGTCAGCTTTAGTCAGTAACAAGACTACAAGATTGCGCCACAATCATTTTACACTCAATCCTCTTTTATAATTGGCTTCAAATACTTACCTCGTGGTATGGTCTCCATTTCAATAATCTAATCTGATCACCTCGGCTATCCTATAAAGCCTCTACTGTCCCTCATTGCATTTTGATTCACCTCATAGATGAATGAAAAGTATGCTATGTGTGCCCATGGTATGAATGAATAAATAAATGAATGACAATACTTATTTATTGTGAGGCGAATTAAGGACCATATGGTCCTCTCTTAAAATTAACCTCACAGGTAATGTGCAGTTGAGATAATTTTAAATTTAGTTTAAAACCAAACATGATCAACCTCAACAGTCTGAACTACTGTGGGCTGTTGCCAGTAGCCTGTGACGCCTGACAGACCATCGCCTCTGGCTAGCCTGTAGCCTCTACAGCACTTCGTTATATTTTACTAAACGCACGGACCATCTAAATATGTACTATTATAACATATATTAAAAAATATATTAAAAGTCATGTTAGTTACACCATTTATAACTGGAAGTCTATTTGTGATTTTTTTTAATTTTATAGATAACCGGTTCGTTTATTTGTCCCAGTGTAATTAATTATTAGTTGTTTTTGTATTATAAATAATGCATCGATTCAGAAAATTTAATTTTTTTTATAAAAGCCGTATTGAAGTGAGGTTTGGTTTGAGTTTATGTTGAATTGAATAATTGTGAATCAATCCACTTAGATTTATTTGTTTTGAGGGAATGTTAATACAATGTCTTATCGTTTCAGTATTGTTATTAACTATACCGCAACCCAGAATACATAATCTTTCGCAACCAAGCTGTAATGCTATTCGATTTCAGAACATGGCCAATCTTAACATTAACTCGTATTTAGGGGTCTACTGTTAGGCGTTACGTGGTTCGCCAGGTCCTCTAGTATTTGAATATGGTTGATCAACCATAGGTTAGAAAATTATAGTGTTATCACAACCGTTTTTCACTGACATTTCTATATTTTATAAATTAATTTTGATACTGTGAGAACCATTAGTTATAATGAATTAACCAAGGTTCATTTTTAAATGGAATTCGTATTTGAGTTTCTAATTGTATTGTGAAACTGGCAGGACTTGGACCTTATGCCTAGTTTATAAGTATTATAGAATATACTTAACAACTAATATACAGCTTCAAGTAACTGATGAAATCAAATGAAAGTCCTAATTAATCATTAATGTAGGTCCGTCAGCGTTTGTCCTAACGTAGGATGATTTTTCCCATATTATGAACCAAAAGAGCATCAACAATACGTTGATGTTGAAGAGGATTCTTGCAAATCACGGGTCATTGAAGGGCCAGGTCAAGAATAAGGGGCAGATTGCTTGTTTGCAAATCCTTTGTAATGCTAATGTCTCTGTAGGACAAGGGCCTTTGTGATGTCCCTCGCTCACGCTGCTCCAACACCAATACAAACACCAACATCACCAAATCTCAATTGGAGTATATTTTAAATTTATGCATATTTTAAAGCTAATTTTTATTAACTATATGTACATTTTAAAACTGAAGTTCATCTAATTCGATTATAATAAAATTTATTATTATTCCTATGATTTATTACTATCGCAATTTTTCCACATACATTTTCAAAAGTTATTTATTTATGTATTTCTGTGAAATTGTCAAACTGTACCTTATGCTTTATTGGTATGATTAATGCAGTGAAAATACGGATGTGTATGGGATATACGAATTGTTTTAGGCTACCGGACGGTAATCAGGTAACCTAAGTAGTTATCAAGGCTTCCCATGTATATGTTGTGTGGTACTGGAAACAGGGCCTAAATAGTTCATGTTAATCAAACTGATGATATGGAAGGTGAAATAATCTGGTAGATTTACTGAAAAATGAAAGCTGTAAATGGAAGAGAAAATATGCTGTGATACCCCGGACCTGCCTGCCAAATAAACTTACTCAGCCATCTTTGATTAAAAGTGTCTAACTTAATGAACCGCATTCCTGAGCACAGTTGTTGTTGATCATTAATGAAATGACTTAACATGAACTGTAAAGTAAAAACACTAGCCCTAGCTTCGTTCTAGCCATTACCTTTTAAAAACTAGTACTTAGCCCACACTAAACGATGACGGTTTATCTTTCCATTGGGCATCGTATGTGGTGCTTGGGTCGGTATTTGGTGGGGAAATGGGGCGAGTAACGTTAAACTGTAAAACTAAATCGGTGCTTGTCACATGACTGGAGACCTGATGTTTTGGCCGGCCAACACAATTACACCGGAATATATATTGTATGAGGCATGGCACATATCTCCTACTTCCAACAGAACTAACTTTGTTTTAACCACAAAAATATTAAATTATAAAACATAAATGTGTAGCAAAAGTACGTGAGGGAATTTATTATTATAATGGTAAATTTGTCTTGTAGAAACTAGTTTGTAATTCTATTTACTCTTTCAAGTTTATTTCTACAAGAGCCATTTTTATGTACTGTAAATTTTACACAAACTTTAACATATTTTACTAGGTATATATTTTTTTAAATTGTTAGTTATTCAATCTATTCTCAATAGTTGAACAAACAAATTTTAACTTTGGATGTCTTGATAACGTAGTGTTTATCGTCTTGGACTTCGGTGCAAGAGGTCACGGGTTCAAATCCCCGGATGCCCATTTGGGTTTGTCCCAATTTCTCAAATACATTCTGATATCACTTCTTGACTCAAATAAAATATACTTAAATTAATCAATGAATGCAAAATTTAAAATAAATATAAAATTAAATATGCATTTCAATTAACTAATAAAATGAGAGAATATTTTTAATTTTAGAGAAAAATACTTTTTAGCGAATTTCCCATAGGGAATAAGCTATTATCGTAGGTCTCATGGCAAGACTGAAGCCCGGGACCATGTTATACTTCGTCTTTAGGTGCCCAGAGACCAAAAACAATAGTCGTTAAAAATATACAAATATACAAATATATATATATATATACAGGGTGTTCATTAAAGTCGGGGACAAACTTCGAGGGGTGATAGTATTCATCAAAATAAAAAAAATCACCTATAACCATTTACCGAAAAATCCTTCTTTTAGCCGCTAGCCGCCATTTTGTATTTTTTACAAAAAACGTTATATATCAAGAACCAATTAAGATATAGAAACGGAAAATACTTTTACGCTAGAAACACTTACTTTCAGCGTTCCTCACAGCAGCATAACTGAATACTCTTTCCTATGAAAATCCTAGGGAGAATAGGCAAATGATTCTCATATTTATTGACAGATAATGATAAATCTTGTCATATTATTATTATTATTATGTTATCGATTTAGAAATTCGGTGATTTAGAAATACGCAGGTCTGCTGTGACGGGGATCATTATTGCAGATATATTGGCTACAGGACGATTAATTAATCGTCCTGTCTAAGGAACATGTCAGCCTGAGTTAGTAACAAGACGACAAGAGCACGATATCATAGTCCCAATGTTAACGTTGTATTACTTACCAACCACCCTTCATCGCTTACTCAATCATAAAGAAACCCCAATATTAATCATTTCTATAAAAACTGTTCATAAGTAGTTCCATTTCCTTTTTTTATAATTATAATTTTAAAATAAATTATTCATTGTTTAAAATAAATGTTACCATTAATTACAGAACAGAATATTTTTTTATTTATTCATTTTAATATTTTAAAATATATATTATATTTAATATTTTAGGTTAAAATAGTTTCATTCATAATGATTCTGTAAGTGTTAAAATGTACATTGTTACTTGCCATTATTCAACAATCCACCATAATGATTGATGAAACGACTTTAATCTAAAACTTGATATTACTTACCACTACGGAATGTGCAGTAACATTTATCACACATATGATGAGAACAACTGCATTGCCGGAGTCCGGACCCCATGTGGCGGGTACTACAGCTCGCTCTCGTCCCGTTCAGGACCATCCACGCCAACCAAGACAACATCTTCTTTTGGCTTATCATATTAGACACAGTACTCTCGTGGAGTAGAGAACTGTTGCCGCTGCTTTATAACTTATTAAAGGTAATATCTTAGATGTGAGAATAATATTGAAATATAAAACACAATTTTGTTTCACCATTTAAACTATTTTCGTTAAAATGTAAATTATTATAGTCTTTTGAATTATATGAGTATAATAACTTACAGTATTATTTGCCTCACCCACCATCATATTCATATATTTTATTTTTTATATGTAATTTTTTTTATACTTATCTATTATATATTATATACATTTATTTATATTTTTATATTTTACTATTATGTTTTGTACTATTTTTGGTGGTTTTTCAGTAAGCTTGTTAGGAGTTGTATGGTTTGAGTTTTTGGTGTAAGATAAAAAGTTCCAAGAAAAAACTACGTACCGTACACAGAGTCTTTTTTCACTTTTTACTGAAGCAGAGACACCATGTTGAATATATAATCTTAAAAAGTTTTAGGTCGGATTTATTATTACTCGGAAGGAAATTTTCATAAATAGCTTTGAATATTTCATCAAATGTTAGTGGTTTCTCCCACTGGTAATATTTTTCAAGTAGTTTTATGGTAGCATTTAAGTTATTTTTTAATTTTAACATTTTAAACCTGATATCCTTTAGACTAGTACATACTGTTAGATTAACCACAATGACTAGAGCTACTACATTAAATTCTTTGGGAACAAATGAACTGTTTGTACTCAGAGAACTCGCGAAAAATCTGAAGAAGAAGGGGAAGCGATGGCATCAGACGACGAGGAAATGGATACCGTCCTGGAAATGGAGACGAGGGAGAAATGGTACGCGGACCCTCCAAGCTCGACGAAACCGCTGATTGGTCAGGCGAAGTACCTGTTTTGCGCAATGCAGACGGAGTGCGAACCCTGCAAGGACAAACAGCACTGCGGGTCGCTCATGAGGGAGATGCAGTACGAGCACGCCAAGTACGAGAAACTGCCGGACATCAAATACAAGTACGGGGGCTAGTGAAACTATCAGCAAAGTAAATATGAAGTGATTAGGGAGTAATCGAAAATTCACCATGTGAAAGGTTAGCTTATATTAAATCTTTCTCGCGCTCCTCCATAAAGTTTTGATATAGCCCTAGGTCATTGCAGATATTTGCTATATTTGGCATGAGAAAAATAGCTAAACACGGCCCCTTGTCTCATTTTTCTCTTCTTAAAATAAAGTCAGAAAGTTAAAATATATCATAAGTATATAAAAAATATTAGACATATATTAAAGCTACAGTGTCAATAAACATGTTTCATATTATGTAGTCCATAGTCACATAGCATGTGGTGCTGTTTTAGTTTCTTGATCGGCGGGGACGGACGAGTGTACGAGGGACGGGGCTGGAACGTGAGACCGACACTCCCCCAGAGGTACTCCGACCTCAGCGATCAGAGCTACTACATCGGGTTCATTGGAGACCTCACAGGTAAGCCACCCATGTCAGCCCGCTGGCTTATTGTACTGCTACAGTGTCTTATTTTCACCTGCCGAAGACTCGAGTTGACAAACTCGGAATTCACATTAATCCGTTTTAGAGGGGTTTCCTCCAAGCTGTAAGTGTTTCACATTCTATGATAGCGTTTCCTCCTCTCCCCACATAGTCGACATACATTATTTCTATCAAGGTAAATAACTGGTAGTAACTGTTTTCTCAAGTCTTATCCAGTAGGAACAGACACGGCAAGATTTTTTTTAAGTTGAGAAGAGACTGGGTTAAGGCTTCAATTGTTGGTCCTTTAGTTGGTCTTTTAATCCGTCTCATTCCTGTTTTAGTCAACAAACGGAGCCACAATTTGTGCTGTTCTCCCCTTGCCAATCGTTTAATGTGTCTCTTTCTATAAATCCGCTGATGTCACAGGTTGATTCATGACTGGAGGATGATTCTTTGTTTAACTATTTAGTGTATAGAGAATGGAGTAAGGAGATATTGTTGTAGGAATTCAATCACCCTACGGGTTCATATCCCAGATTTTGGTTCAATATATCTACGTATTTGTAAGTATTTGAGAGATTTCCTCAGTGCTATTAGCTAAGGTAAACTTGAATATCACTGTGTGCTAAAACACATATATACATACATATAGAACTGACGGATAGTCACAGATAAATTAATACATTAATTGGTTATAATTAATTATTATACATAATGGTTGATATTATGTAATAGTTATTATAAGTATAAGTAGTTACTAGGTATAATTTTCTAAACAGAAAACCCACATTGGTTTTAAGGAATCAAAGAGTTATGGGTTTGATGAACGATCATTAAGGATCATGTAATTGCAGAATTTAGGTAGGTTGGAATGGATTGTTTCAGCGTCTAAAAAAAATATTATTTTAATATAAAATTATATTTAATCGTGTTTCAGATCCCCGACCCAAAACTGAAACTTTGGAACTCAAAAACAAACTTATAAGAATAGGTCTTAAACGTAGAGTTATAGACATTAAGTTTTTAGAATTTCTTTTGTTGATTCCTTAGTTTTTACAAAACCACAAATCATTTATAAAATCATCATACATAGTTAATTTTGATACTGAAGGGCAGTAGTTTAATCATTAGTAAAGATGTATTTGTTGTTCTTGTGAGATATTTCAATTTAAATATATAAAAATACATAGAAAGTAATGAGTATTATTTATCAACAAAAATATATGTACTCACTTATACTGCTTTTAAAGTATAGGTTTAATGAATTACAAGAATAATTATTATTACAGTTCAAAATAGTTTAATGACTAGTGAACCAACTTGTATTGAATAATTTTAAAAACTGTGAGTGTCTCCGCAATTGTTATTATAATGATAAGCAATTATTTTAAAACATTTTTTTCTACAAATGTTTTTACTAAAATGCATTTTGAGTATATGAATTGATTAAGAGAATATATGTGATAGATTCTGACTCCATTTCAATTGTTGGGTGTAAATTAATAATATTTTAAATATACTCACTCTTATTTTAATGATGCCCTGAAGCTAATGTCATAAAATATTGAATACCGTATCAAGTATTTATTAGAAGAAGTGTCTTACAATTTGTCTTCAATAGAAAATGTTTGTGAAGCCTCCATCATATCGATTACCAATGCTGCTGAAATAAGGGGTTTCCGCTTCCATCCTATGTCAGATCTTAGCCATAGAGGCGTTAAGGCTGTAAAATCTTAAATTTTAAATGGGTTTTAAGAGAGACTGAACATTCTGTTGTGAAATCGTGAAATTATGCCTGGGTATATGATTTCAGTAAGTAAGCTGCTTTCCCTGACTAGCATGCAACCGAGACACTTAAAATATCAAACATCCAAAAAAAAGAATATTCAAACTTAATATCTTACACGAATTCATACAAAGTGCCAGTATAAAAATTGTAAGTTAGCATCGGACGATTATAAAATCAATTAATATTAACATATAAAAATAGTATTAATGCAAAAATACTCATTAAATTTTCTCCCCACACCTCATACAACGTACTGCGTTTACCACGGAGAGTCCATTTAATTGTTCTATGGACAATTATCTACATCCTACTTTAAGTATTGATCAGTGTACACTACTATAAGTTATATCATTGTTAGAGTTCATACACAAAATGACTACAACGTTCTGTTCTGTTCAACGTATAATTTTAAACGCCAGTTTACTGAAATTATTGTTGGTATTGTTGCAGAAGAACCATCCGAGATCATGTTAGAGTCTCGGGACCTTTTAATGACGCATATGCTGAACTCTCACAAACTGAATTCGAAATTTTTGCACTTCATGTTAACCCGGCTGGACCTGAAGTTTGTAATGAGGCCAAAAGACGACACATAGCCTGTGGCCATACAAGGATACTGGTGTAAATACGAATAGATTTGAAATAAATACTTACATATACTGTATTTTTGTAATTTATGTTGCATTGTATCTATATATGTGGAGAAAGTATTAATTTCTTCTTAATGTCCGAATTCATGTTTTTGGTGTTGTAGTTCAGAGAAGTCAAATTAAAAGGGTGTTATATTTAACGTTAGTTTTAATAATACTTTAACGTATTCTATTAATATCCGGTTACATTGTTTTTGGGTTACCCTGGATTAATTTTCTTCGTCCACCTGGTTCTCCACATTCCTAATCGTAACATCTGATGGTAATTTTACTTTAAATCCATGGCAATCCGAACAAGCGTGATTCATTTCCATTAACCACTGCAACATTCTTAACAGTAACTACACATTCACCTAATACATCCAAGGTATTGTTCCCATATGCAACAGAATTTGATTTACACTTCTTCAAACCAGGAGATCTAATCTGTTTCCACAGATTAGAAGCCTCCTGTCGTTGAGACTCTTGCTCCCGAATCAAACTCCATCGTTACTGGTACTTTGTTCAGTTCCACCTCAATTTGAGCTCGTGGAATCTTAACAGACTTCACCTCCGAGATCTGCAGTTCTTCCCCATCGGCTTATGACTGGCCGTCTGAGTGAGTAATTTTATTCATTCCCACTTTCTTTGTTCGGCACTGGTGTGAAATATGTCCAGACCATACACAGGTTTCACATTTTGACATATTTTTTACTCTGTTTTTACATTTCGTTGTAAAATGGCCTTGCTTCACAGACGAGTAACACTTGGAATTTTGTGCTGGACAAAAATTATCACTATGTACAGTACATTCTCACAACAATACAACTTTTCAAGCTTCCTTCCCTGTTGTTTGACTTGCGGGTGGTCTCTGGTACTGCTTGCTTATCATGCTCTTTACAGGTGTTGTGCTAGTTTTATTTCCCTTTAGGCTCTTTTCATAGATTCCGCTAAACACAATTGTTCGTCCAACATTAGACGTGATCCATCATTATTTACACCATCTGACCATCTTTGCCTGACTTCCAATTCAAACTGTGGAAAATTAACAACTCCAGCAAATCGATCTCAAATTTTTTCTTAAAAATTTCCGTCGTATTTTCAAAAATATGCTAATTCGTAATTGCTTATTGCGTAATTCGTGCTAAGTCGTAATACAAAAATGGAAAAACGTTCATCCGTTCCTCTTATGCACTTTTCAAACTTTATACGTGCTTCAAAAATGGTTTACGAGATTTACACAAATCTGAATGTATCAATCAACTCCTTCCAAAGGATACCATAAATCTATTTAGGCTAAAAATAGTTTGTCACTTTTTTCAGTTGTATTAGCCTAACATAGATTTTTTTCTGGTTTATTCTAATTCTTCATTGTCCTCTCCTAAACCTTTCACCTGACACATGAAAACGCGTTTTATAATACTCCCAATTTAATTTAGTTTTCAAAGTTTTGTTCAACAAATTCACTATTTTAGGGGTTTCTCCTTCTATCCATCGTCGCCAATAAAGTATTATTAAAACTACCATTAAATATAACACCTTTTTGATTTGACCTTTCCTAACCACAGCACCAAAAACATGAACATAAACAAACAACCTCAGTTGATCAGCTAAAAATTTTATAGTAAGATAATTTGAAAAGTTAAAAGCAGTAAACTGGCAGATGGTTATTCCTACAGACTCTTCGTTAAACTCCCCCCCGTTAGGTCCTTTAGATATGCCATTGATTGTTGGTATATTAATTAACAGTCCTATCTAAAGATCGTGTCAGCCTTAGTCACTAACAAGACTACAAGATCACGCCACAATTATCTTGCACTCATTTCTCATTCATACTTTGCTTAAAAACGAGAAAATTAAAATTCACTGGAAAATTATCGTTCATGGAACGGTAAAAATGGTTTGTTCTAGATTTTCTGTTGACCACCTTCTGGATCGCTTCTTGTTTTGCACACTGCCACGTTCAAACAGTTTACTATGACAAGTTTTATTGCCCTTATATTAAAGGAGACATTTCTTCCATTCTGTGCTCTCCACCTCCTCCAACCGGAATAAAAGACTGCCACACCTCATATCGTAAGGATATTTTTGCCCTTTCCTCAATACTCAAAAAAACCAACCATAATATGACACTTATATAGGGCGTCAATCAATTTACGATAGAAATAATAACAATGCTTGTAGATTTGCTTTAAACAGCTTGATATAACTTCAAAAATATCCCCGTCACAGCAGACCTGTGTACTCAGCAAATTTCCAAATGAATAATATGACCAATAATAGTATAAGAATGTTGATCAATCAATATTGCCTATTCTCCGTAGCATTAACATGGGAAAGAGTATGCAGGTTTGCTGCTGTGAGGAACACATAAATTATGATTTTTTAGCATAAAAGTATGGATCCCAACCACATGAAGCTAAGTACAAAGTTCCATCCAAAACTGTTGCCCCCACTCAAAGAAGCTAGGTATTACTGACCACAGTGTTTTTATGTCAGCGTCCTAACCAATAACAGGAACGCATTAAATGGAGGTCTCATTGGTGTATGTTAAAAAGACGATATTTTACATTAGTTAAATAGATTTCTTTGTTTTAAAGAAAAAGGGTCCATTTATATACATATATTTTTCCCAAACTTATCCCCTAAAATAATGACATAGGACTATAAAGTATAACTAGCATCTTTCAAAGATTTTTAAAGTAGTTGGGCAAATGTTTTCGTCTGATAAGCTGACATTGACATATCGACATCCAGACAAACCAAATCCTAGCTTAGGGTGAAGAATTTATTGTTCTTTTACACATTGAAATAAATCCCCCACTCTTTCCCGTATTCCATTTTAAATCGTATCTTAATTTATCTGTAGTTTTCTTCAACTTAAAGCTAAAAAGTTGCTTTGTTGTCTGTCATAGAAGTAGGTTGGTTCATGAGTAAACGTTTGCTACACTTGACACCACATTCAAAAAGAGTTGTAAGTTATTGTTTCTAACATTCAAATATACTTCCTTAAAATAAAATTCAAATGTTTATTTGGACAAAATCAGTTAATAAACTACAATATAATTGCTGTATATATCGGGTTGTAAGCTCCAAAGGTTATGTGGAAAATATAGTTTATAATCTTTTAAATAAATGTGTTGTACGCTTTAGCGTATAACAACTATAAACAACTATAAATATAACACTACTATTGAAGCATAAAAATAATGTGGTTGTAACTCAAAACTTTAACAAAAACTCAAACAAATTCGATGAATACAAAACAAATCAAGATATTAGGGGCAAAGGTTCAATTTAAGGTGTTGATTTATGTATGGTGCACAACTGTAAAATATACTTTTTATTTTAAAAAAATATCCATAAACTTAACTCACAAACAAGAGTTATTTTCTTAAGCACATTTCCATATGGTATGATAGACCCCTGGGGTCGCCAGCACGTGGCGCTTGGGAAGCAGCCTGCCATGTAAATCCTTCCCGACTATTCACTGACTGGAAAATCAATTACCTCGAAGGAAAAACACCACGTGCCTCCCCCGAAGCTGTCAAAACCTTAACAGATACAACATTAGGCAGACCTGCGCCAACGGTCACTTGTTGAAACTAATTCACAGTGAAACATTTGTTGTGAGTTTACTTATAAAATTAAGGGGTTTCCTAAGCAAAGAGGATGACAGCCTCTTTAACAATACTTCTCCCCACCAAAATATGACCTCCATGGTCTGTACCAGTGAGTTTAATGATTTAACCAAAGATAAGAATGAACAGATAATACAGTTGTAGGTGGACAGTGCTGATTGAAATTGGTCTGCAGCTCCAGAATTTAAACCGTGGCCATGGTACAAAGGTAAAAATAAATATTATTACTTCGTAGTCATATTTAATATATATATATATATATATATATATAACTAATGTGTTAAAATGTGTGTAATGTGTTATATATTAAATGTATATAAATATTATAAATTATATTTATAAGTAACAATAAGTGAAATCATTTCACTTATTATTTAGTATCAACTATAGATGTGATTCAAGACAAATATAAACAACGTAAAATATTATTATTCTAAAATAAATAAATAAATATTATTATTTTGCATTCGTATTTTATTTATATATTTATATTCACTAATCCTTTAGTATAAACTATGGATGTGATTCAAGAAAAATTTGAACAATGTAAAATATTATTGTATTGAAAATAAATAAATATTATTATTATTATGTTTTTATAATCTATTAAATAAGGCATTCATAACCAAACCCCTTGATGTAAAAGTAAAAATAAAATTTAAAATAAAATAGAGTCAACTCTTTATAGTTTATTTGAACATCTGTTTTCTTCAAATAAAATGTTCCAGTAAAGTATAGTTTGTGTTGTAGAGGTTTAGATGAATTTATGCTTATGTAAATAGAAAAATTCTTGTTACGGTAGTGAATAAAATAAATTCTGTATATAATAAAATTTATTTAAATTTACTTTTCTGTAGTTATAAATATTCTTTTTCCCCAATGTACATTTCACTACTTAGTGTAGGATGATGCTGCACTAAGTAGCGAAGTGTACATTGGGAAAAAAGAATATTTAGATCGACAGGCAAGTAAAGGTAAAAAAGTTTTACTATATATTTAAATGTCTAAAAAAGTGGATATCATAGATTCAAAATAGATTCTGTAGGAAAACTAAAATAGTGAAAGACGAAAGAAGATATTTGTAATAGCAAACAGAAAAGTAAAAATTATAATTTAAACAAGAAAGGAAGCAAATAAATTCGTAATTTATTATTATATTTTCATCAGTATATTCAATTTTTTCTACTATTGTCTATAGATTTATTTATTTTGGTCAATATCAGAATCATAAATTATAGATAAAATTTATCCGAGAGTATAAAATGAAAGGAATTATTATTAATACACTAAAAAAATACCTATTTGATAGGCTGAGCATAAATTTAACACCACAGTTCGTACTTATTGAAAGAAGGTAAACTGTTTATTCTGTTACAGAAGATATTATTCATCATTGTTATGTTTTATAAGTTGATATTTTTATCAAGTGTGCATGGTTTTACACCTCTCTAAATAGCTACCATCCCAAGAGAGTTGATAACAATTCACTGAAAGCTGATAATCGCTTTGAGTTATTGTTACTGCCTTCCGAACCAAATCACAATAGAACCTTACGTTACACAACTACCACCAAAATCTTACTACTATCACTATTCTAGACTGATGTATGTATATATATGTTGGTGCGCGCGCGTGTGTGTGTGTATGGTTAAATTCTAAATAGGATTCATCTCCTCTTAATATTTATTTTATAATTTAAAGTATTTATCCTGTTAAATAATTGATCTTAATAAGATTGCCAGAAAAAGTTAACCTAGTTTAACTTAAAACCAGAAATTCGGAGATACGTTTTGACTAGGATATGTCTTAGCTCTGGGGGGGGGGGTGTTGGCAATTCGTAAGATGAAAATTTGGAACAGGATTCCATAGAAATTGCAAGAACTTATTGAATTATATATATATAAGAATATGAACAGCGGTTTAGACGAACTGAAAACATTCCCTTTAGACATATCCAAGATCTAAACCTATTTCCCACAGGGAAGTAAATACAAAAATGTGTTGGTTGTCAAATTATCTAATACAGTAGATGGATAGATCATATTTTTGTTTCTTTATAATATGATTAAGTGATGGAAAGAATTTGAAAGTATATTACATCTGATTCTACTTCACGCCAAAAAATCTTTAATTTACACTAGTATATATATACAGGTTGTTCATTTAAGTCGAGGACAAACTTCAAGGGATGATAGTACAAATCAAAATAAAAATTTTTGTATTTACTTCCCTGTGGGAAATAGGTTACATCGTTGCTCTGTCTAAAGGAAATGTTTTCAATTCATATAAAAAGCTGTTCTTATTCTTTTATAATAAAAAATTACTACAATGGATCTTATAGTTTCTATGGAAACCTGTTACTTATTTTACATCTTACAAATCACGAACACCACCCCCAGAACTAACACATATCCATGTCATCAAAAAATTCCAATAAATATAAGTCGAAAAATCCTTCGTTTACCAGCTAGCCGCTATTTTGTATTTTTTACACAATTTATTAAAAGAACTATTTTATCTATACAAACTAAAATTTTTTCACAAATCTTTGTAGGCTTAAAGGAAAAATATTCTCAGAGTATCATACAGAAAGATATAACACTAAGAATTTAAATATTTTGATAAAGTAGGCATACAAATATACAACAATATTATTTTTACAGATTTCATATTTTTTAGGTTACATGTATATCAGGAAAAATACTTACATTATTGATATATTTCAGGTTTTACTAACCGTATCCCAAATTAGCTAACTGGTCAATTTTATCTCATTTAGTACTTTGTATTAAATTAACAATTTTCATTACGTTATTATTATTTGTTAATACAGTAAGTAGTAATTAACAAAGAATAAAAATATTAATTACTAGTACGGGTATTTTATTTATAGTTACAGTAGTTGGTTTGGCAATTTCTTGCAATATGGTTGACCATATGATATAGCCTGGCTCAAGGCTATACAATGTATGCTAACCAGAATATACAGTGTACTACGAGCTTCGAGTTATGGATTTGAGATTATATACCCATCAATACACTATCAGTGCAACACAGTCTCCAGGCTAATATGGGCCGGTTATCATAGCGATCAATAAGATAATGACGCTCCACAATTAATTCAAATATAGCAAGACCAAAAATTAAAGTTGTTATTTTTGATAATTCATGACAGTCACTGGACTTGTAAACGTATTCTCTGTGTACGTTCTCTAGTCTTTTTTAATAATTAATAATTATAACAGATATACTTTCGACTTTAACTAACCATCTAATCTTTTGTGAGACATTTTAATAAAATAAAGTTTTAATAAAAAGACCGCAATTTAAAGTTTTGTTATAATTTAGTTTTAATTGAATTTTATATTATCTTGAATGAAATTAAAAACTAATATGTTCACACTGATAACCACATGTAGCTCAAAGCATTGAAACTAAGTTATGGTATTATTAAGAATAAATAATATGTGAATTAATACAAAATAAATATGTTGTAATAATAATTATAAAATAATATAATTCTAATGTTCAATATTAAGTAATCATAAAATTTAGTTTTGGATTAACAACAGATGTTTCATGGTAAAAAATTATATTTTTTAAAGTATTTACAGCCACATGATAATTTTTTTTACTGTTGATGAAGGTGTTTTTATGTTATTTATATTCTTATTGCAGATATTTTACATAGGATTAGTAACAATATAGTTTTACGACATTATTTTATCAGGAATCTGGTCCCATCCTTAGGTGTGCTTCTACTTAAAACATAACAAGAGTAGTCCATTATCCGGACTAAGCCAGTTTAAAGCTGAAAAAGAAAATATTTAAAGCGATCAAAAAAGTGATGCCCAAAAGTCACGCACACAAGAATCGAGATTCGTCCACATTACACATCGCAGGGTGGAGTGCCAGTGGGCGTGTCCTACTGGCGACACTAGCGCCGGCCGCGACAAAAACATGCAACACACAACACAGACCAAGTGCATCCATCTGTTTTTGACTTTTTGATAACCTAATTCCTCTCTCGAGCCTTACTACGGGTTGGCAAACCTTAATATTTTTGTTTCATATTTATCATTTATATTCTACAGATTCTTTGCTTTCCTTATCCTTAAGTTCTTCGGTAGGCATTGGCAGTCATAATGGCCTAATTTATAGTGGAAATTTACAGATTGGTTATTCTGCTAGTTGTATATAAGTTTTATGTACTTCAAAATAGCACATTTTGAATACATGGGGTCCCCGGAGTATAATCTTAGTTTCTTCAAAATTAATTTGGTGATTTTCAGATTAGCAAAGATGGGCAATTTATGATTTTTGTTAATTAATCTTATATCCGTGTACTTATATGAGTTACATGTACCATATTTTAAATAGTTAAGGTTGTTGCGCTTGTATTGTTCTAGTCACAATTCCCCAGTCATTGTAGTGTATTAGAGTATAAGTCCTAAAATGTATAAGTCACTAGATCACATTGTATTTTTTGTATTGTAGACCATCTTGCTAAAAAACAAAAATGTAAAAATAGTGTAAGCCGTATGTATATAAATAAATAAACCCTTCCTCGTGTACCGGGTCAGTCCGGAGTATGTCCTAATCGTGTTAGGTTTTTTATTCCAGATCCCAAAATGTAGTAAAAATTTATTTTACTAATCACGATGGAAAATGCTCGAAATAAGAATCAATAACAAATAATAACGTTAAATGGATTTCACTAGCTGTAAATATATAAAGCATTATCCTATATTGAAACTTGTTGATGAGCAGCCGTTCGTGGGTTTTACTTTAGTTTTTGTTACTTTTTTTCTACATCTAGGTCATTTGTAATTTCGAATTTTATTTAATTTGCACGAAAGCCTCATTGTGTAGAAGGTGTGCTATAATTAACAGAAACTTTATACATTGATGATTAAGCATAGCAATAATTTGGAATATTTAAAATTATTTTTGAAAATCGTGATATTTCTCGGAAAAAGAGTTCTTAAAAGAAATTGTGGAAGAAACTGGTAAAGATAGGCTACTGGAACATCTGTTTTTATCGATGCATCCTTGCGTAATCCGCTTTAAAGCTTATTTCGGTTCTTACACTTTCCTACGAAAATTGCTTTGTAAATTAACATTTACGTGATGTTTACTACCTAGGTAATCCTCTTTACGTTCTCTACGTAACTTCATATATCTTTAGCTTATTGCTAATGTTTATCATAAGTTATATGAAGAGTGATTTTAACTGTGCCTCCGTTCGTATCGATTGAGGAATTTTGTTGTAAATGTAATCGTTTCATTGGAAAACAACAGCTGTTTTTTACAGACACATTTGTGTTATTTGAATATAAATGTTTATTGTATTGTTGGTCAAGAAAGTACAGAAATGGAGGACATTTTATAGTAAATAAGGTCTTATCGGCACTTAGTGTTTTAACACACCAAAAGGTTTATTGAAGATAAAACTTTTACCTCTACTGTCTATGAATATTAAAATAACGTTTAGGAAAAAAATTTAAAATGTTGATTCATAATTAGAATCATTTCTATAACCATATTCATCTTCGAAATTAATATTCAAAATTTATGAAATATAAGTGCAATGAGATATAACAGTAAACACTGCTGCTTTGCAATGTGGTATGGTTTAAAAATTAAATACATGCTATTTTTTAAATTAATTTCCAAGTTAGCCTATAGAATAATTTTAGCTTTTTTTCATTTTAAGTAAGTTATATTGGATATTGCATTGCTATCCGCCTAAAAGTGGATGGATTACAATACAGTACGTTTCCCATTCGTCATAATCGTCATAAGTTTTGAGTAGTTTGCACAGTTCCACAGTCATCTGTTCCACAGTGCACATTCTCCGTCAACAGCCCGTCACATTGTTGCCCCTGTGCCTCTCGATCCCATCAATCTTGAAGTAGCGCCGGACCTTTCCTCTGACGTAGCCTCTATTTCCTGTTTACAGCTGTTAATTTCCGGTCGTTGAAGATTCATCATCCGCCGGTAGATCTATCCGGCCACTTCAGTAGTGATTGTGATTAACTACCAAGTCTCATCTGTACTGTTGAATTACATTTCGCATTTACCGTAGGCCTACTTGGGGTGTTAAAACGCCTCGTTTGCAGCCTCTAACATCTACAGCGTTATAATGTTTAAACTAAACATACACAGCATAACACATTATTATATACAGGTAACAAATCATTATAAGTTATGTAATATCTTGAATAAATTCAACATTTACAAATCAAAAAGTGTATACTTTAAGAAGTAAAATTCTGTAAATGTGTAAGTTATAATATTGTGATAGTTCCTAATCGTGTTTCTATATCTATGTATCGTGTGTGTATTTTCACTAACAATGGTAGAAGCTTGACATGGGAAATAGTTATCCAATACTATAATACGAGCAAATATATTTGCACACGGATCTCGAAAACGGCACCGAGGAATTTCTTTAAATTTTGGAAATAAATAATTTCCGAGTAGAAAATAAGTTCTAGATAGGTCTAATGTCCAGGAAAATTCGTGTTTTCGTGTAATATTAAGTTTAAAATCTAAAAATATAACATTACGCTTATGGAGAATAAAATGTAAACAATACAAACCAAAACAGCTGTTTATAACCGTTTGACAGTTCTTGATTGAAGACTGCGGGGAACAATGTAGAGGTTATGTATTAATATTTATTTTATGAATTAAATAAATGCAAAATTATCAGCTTACTAAACAATTTGTAAAAACTTAAGGATAACATAGCTGTGCGAAATAAAAGCATAAAAAAGTATTTCCAAAATCTTCCGTGTTTTGTTAGAAAACGTATTCGTTGTATTGCTTGAAGCCTGTAACAAACCAATTAATTGATGTAAATTAAATTTCTCTTTTGCTTTTCAATCTTCATTCCGTTTATAACAAAATCAGTTGATCACAGGCTAATAATAACGGTATGGATAATTAAACAGTAAATGATCGGCTTTGGCTATAAGACGTTAAACGGCATCGCTCAATTGACTAACGTCGTAGCCGAGTTGTAGCGTACCGGCCTCAAGAACTATAGGCCGCGAGTTCCATCCCCACCAGGGGCGATACTTTTTGTTCATTGCTATATTAATTATGGTGTATTAAATCGGTTTTATTTCAACCACATAAATGTTTTCATTGGGCAGTAAATTTATTTTAATTTTGCCAAATTAACTTGTAAAAACATGTCTTATTCTATCCGAGCAAAGCTCGGTCACCAGGTACTTTATGTATTAAGAGTGAAAAGCACGTTTTAATCGCTCGAGCGTTACCGTTACGTAGTTACCGCACAACGCGTAGCGGAGCGTGGCAATATAGGAAAGGCGATATTCACGCGAACTACATACAACATTTTCCCTACAACTGTATTTTGGATGCATGTTGAGCAAGAAAAATTGAATTTTATTATTTATTATATTTATATAATATTTATATTATATTATATATAATTATTTATATTTATTAAGAGAATAAATTCTCTCTTCCATTACAGTATAACTGAAACAGATATTTGTATATTTGCCAGTTTTACCAAAATAATTGCACATAAAGTGAACACCTGCTTGTTGCTTCCACTTCCAAGTAATTCAAGGTCTGGTCGATGATCCTGTAATTCCCAAAAAAACCACTCAACGAACGCAGTCTGCGTTTTCAGTGTCAGTTGTTGAGTAATTTACCACCAATATGCTAGGTTATAGTTTTGCAAGGTTTTGTTGGGTGCTGGTTCATTTGTGAAATGTGTGTGTCTTTTGCTGTAGACTACCTTGAGGAGGAAAGCTTTCATAAATAATGTATGTTAAGTTTTAATAGCAATTAATTACATTATGGAATTAATTGAATTGTGTTCATTCAAATTGTGTCGTTTTTGTAAAAAATGTCTCAGCTACTGTACCTGTAGGTTCTCAACGTAATAAATACAAAAAATCCATTTAACGTTTGATTTAATAGTCTGTTATGCAGTTTCCAGTAAGTGTATAATAAATGAAACCACGTGGCAATTAAAATGCACACTATTTTATACTTTGTCGTTCTCTTGGGTTGGAAATACCGGAGTACGAAAAATAAATGACTTTAATAACCCTATGAAAAGTAAATGACTATTAAAAAGTAATATTTTTTGCTTACTCGCCAACAACAGCTGTTTTAAAATTACATTGTAGAGTATAAACTTACAATTTTGACAATAGTTGTAGGAAAAATTAGTAACAGACAATAAAGGTTTTTTTAAACATAATCGAAAATATACACTGTAATAGAATGAAAATTTACTAATTTTTATTATATTGAACATAACATTAGAGTAAGTCGTATTTAACTTAAGTGTAATATTAATGTAATACTATGTATTTGTGTAAAAATTATATTTAAATAGCACAATAAATCACGATAAAACTAAATAATATTATTATTAAATCCTTTGAAAATCAAATAAGCAGATTTTAGTACTTTAAAAAGTTCTTTTTCGTCCAAAGATCAAAGACAAATTGGACAACTAAACGTTTTGTCTCAACAAACCTCACAAACAAAATCCATTTGCTGAAAATCTGAGACACAAGTGTTGTCGCCACCACTCTAAAAGTTCTTCACTCTAATACTATCTCGCTTAAACTTTATCTGCTGTATTTTCTTCGCACTAGATCTCTTTATGGCATCCTAAATACTTATTGTTTAAGCAATTATTCTTCATACTGGTTTTCTAATGATTTGGCTTATTCAAATAAGGAAAAACTTAATATGATTAGAAAAGTATTGAATGGGTTACTCCGTAACATGATTCTGTGTCTGATTTCAAACGTCAAAACTATATTTTTTGATTCATTAATGCTGATTTCTATACTTTTCATACGAACTCCTTTTTTACAAAAAAATTATCAAAAGTATTTGCCATGGATATGTCTAAGCTCTGGGGGATGTTACCATTTTGGGGAACACCAAAGTGTCATCTTATGGTAGTGAAAACAGCTGTTTAGAGGAACAGAAAACGTATATTTCAGACATATATCTATGATCTAACCTTTTTTCTGCAGAGAATCAAATAAATATATTTTATCCTATACGTCCTACAGAGATCCTATACGTTAAGAATATTTAAACATATTAAGAAGTAATACATTCATTATATATACAAATAACAGATTTATTTTTAGAAACATACAGAGTGTAGTAAAGAATGCAATATATTTAAATTAACAATATAATATAAATAGAACGTTAATGAAAGGTATTCACAAATTAGATGATTGGTGGGCTATAATTATAAGTAACAAACAGTAATAAACAGTTAACGTAAAATTCCTAAATAGTTAATCTATAAAATCACACATGGATACTATTTTAAAATTTACAGCCTACCTACGATAAATATACGTATTTTCCTAATATTGATATTTACATGTCTTTTTCTCTCTAATAATCGATTTTAGGTCCTGAAGCTTAATATATTTATAAGATAATACCAAAAGTGAGAAATAACATATAGTGTTGTGAACTGGTTATGGAAACACTTCTAGTGTTTCAAAAACGTTGGTTGCTGTTCACGATAATGTGTTCTTGAAGTAGGTGTTTGGATCGATACCCTTATCCTTCATGTCCTTCCAGTTGTAAATCTTGAGATGCCTGGTGCTGATGATGAACTTCTCCGTCATCCCCCACTCTATTAGCTTCGTCACCACCCTCTCCATTGACCTGGGTGGATTTTTGTCTGCAAATTCCAGACTCAGAGAGAAAAAACTGGGATGTTGAGTAGGTACTGGGATTAAACTGCATCAGTGAACATTTATTTCATCCCTTTAAAAGTGAACCTAAACATTTTATATTAAATGAATAAATTGTTAGATGTTCTTAAATTATAATTTTTAAAAACACAAAAATACATCGTCTTCTAAAAACGGGAAACGATTTCTTTCACACAACCTTCATGTTGAAAGATGTTTGGGAGAGATATCCTACACACCCTGTGATAGTAAAAACCTTTATGGTAAAGTGATGATGAGATGTAAAACTTCAATTGGGTGACCTTAAGATCCATGAAAGAAAGGTCCATGAAAGGTTTGTCCAAATAAATAAACCAATAAACCTTTGTCCAAAGAAAGGTTTTTGGTGACAAAGTCCATGAAAACGCGTTGTGAAATAATGCATTTTAAATTAGTTATATTTCTTCTGGAACAAAGTTTGGACAACGTACTGCGTTTACCGTTCCATTATTATCTTTTCTGTACGACCGTTTTGCGAAGGCATTATTAACCAATACCCCCGTCGCAGCAGACCTGCGTACCCAGCGAATTTCAAAATGAATAATATAAAAATAATAATGATATATGACAAGTTTTATCAATATCTGTCGATAAATATGAGAGTTATTTGCCTATTCTATATAAGATTAACATTGGAAAGAGTATGCAGATTTTCTGCTGAGAGGAACATTTCAAGTAGGCATTTCTAGCATCAAAAATTTTTATTCTGACCATTCATACCAAGTTCCATAAACATCTGTCCATACATGAAGGAGTTCGACTATTCTCTATATAATTAACATATGAAAGAAGTATGCAGTTAGCTGCCATGATAAACACATGAACTATGATTTTAAGCATTTGCAGCATAACATCTCAACCACATATAGGTTTAACCAATTTTCATAAAAAAATGGTAGGGACGTGTATTCCTACATTTGTTTGGACGAGTTTGTAGACCAGGCATATCGGTCGATCGGAACGGGTAGTCTGGGGGGGTTTGTACTCAAAAGTTGGGGGTCTATATATATTAACGACTATTTTTTGGCTTTTCGGCACCTAAACACGAAAAAATAACATGGTCTCGGGCTTAAGTCTTACTATGAAACCTACGGTAATAGTTTCTTCCCTATGGAAAATTCGCTAAAAAATATGTTTAGGTTTCTTAGCTAATTTTCATGGTGGTATTAAAATGGCTTTATAAACCTAAATACTTTATAGTATATCACCGAAAATGTTTTATTTTTAAATTTTATAGATACATTTTTATAATTGCTACATATACTGTACGTGATTTTTTATATTATTTGCACGTAAACACTGTAAACTATAAAATTTAAACCGTTATAAATAAATTTGTATTCTCATTTTTGCAGATGTTGCAGACATTTAAAAAGATTTATAAACTACCTACATATAGATGGTCTTTACCGAAAAGTTTTAAACCTTGGCGAGGCCATGATACTGTAAATTCATGGAATAAATAATTTTTATTTGTATTTTGTAAATATAAATATGTTACTAAATCGTCGACAGCATATAATTTTCTTGAGCTCAGTAAAAAATTTATATAAGCCTAATATATAAGAAAATAAAATGAGTAATGAGTAACTAAGTCAAGTGAACTAAGTAGCTAAGTACTATGTAACTTTATAACTCTTCGATGGTACAACATTGAAATGATAAGCTACAACTAAGCACATAAATTTTAAAATGATTATTTTCACAAAATCAATTGAGAAAATCAATAATACCTGCAAAGTTTCCTATCAACCCTATTTCTAAGGCTTTCCCTTCTAATTCGACAAACGGAGTGTAAGGGCTTTTCTCCACACTAGTTTTCCAGCCGCGACCTTCGTAGATGTTCCCGTTGTAATCTACTAGCCAGCTGGAATAACAAAAATGTCAATGTACCGTCCGTGTGACGTGCGGGACACGTAAAGGTACTAAATATGCCTGATTTATTTTTAACCAAACAATTCCAGAAGAAGGGAATTATGTATTTAAAAAAATGGTACGTAATAAATATGTATATTTGAAATTTTTTAGTGTGTAGTTGCACGACAATACAGCTGTAAATTACGATTTATAACTTCAACCTATGTATTTATCCAGATTAAAAACAAATTTCATTGATTTATTGTATAAAAGCTCGTACACAAGAAAGGAAATTACATTTCATTGGAAAATATATATTATTAAAAATATATAGTCTGTTGAATATTAATGTGTAAAAAATATATGAAATTAGTCATGAGCCAGTTGATAAGCTGTGATGGTATACGTTATTGATAAAACCCCATAGAGAGTTAAAATTGGTAATTTTTATGTTTGACTCTTAAACACAGTAGTTACAACAACAAAAACTCATAATGCTATTAAATTCTTGTAAACATGTTTCATACCAATTAGGGTTCTAGGATCATGTGCACACTCATGTGCTCAAATAACTAACCAAATTTTACATTTAACTGCTATTAAAATTTAATCCCAGAAAAATCTCGGACTGAAGTCTAGTTATAACAATAAACGTACTTGTAGGGAATGTCATGACGACCGTTCATGAACATGGCCGTCTGCTGCATGGATGGCAAGATGTTGAGCACGTCTTTCTCCGTGAGGTGGTCCGCCGACCCCGTGTACATGAGCAGCACCGTGTCCACGGGCGTCTTGAGGGGCTGGATGTGAAGGGGCGGCCGGGCCATCCACTCCGCGCGGGTTATGATGTTTATAGAGCTCGGCATAACGACCTGCGAATAATGTGGCCAATAGAAAATAGAGTAGAATATTCAATGTCAGAATAATAACTCGAACATAAATAAAAATAAATATTTCTAAAGGTGTAACTGAATGTGAAAGCTTGGAAAGGGACAGTGACTGAAATAAATGATTAGGGTTTCACAGCTGTAGAAAAAACTGATTTGTAAGGTTAAAAAATAAGGAAATAGACTGTGTTTATATCCATTATTATTATATAATCCCTACATATATTTAGATCAGGTCTTAAATGCATGCTCTATGTGAGTCTAGGAGAACCAACCTGCAACCTGAAACCCCCGTCCCCTGGGGCTTCCTTGGAGAATTAGCGTGCGTGTGAACAAGAGCGCCCAAGTAGCACACCTTCCAGGTCTCGTAAATTTTTGTTGCCCTAAGCATGGACATTTGTCCCCAAACACAAAGTTTCTGGTTGAATGGTTAGTCTTGAATGAGTGAAAGGTTCAGTGGTAATAGGAGACGCTTCATAATCGAAAGACTGTAAAACAATCTTGAACACAGTCGTAAACATATATTTAATGGTTCGACACTGGCCCAGTTGATATTTCCGCCAATGGACAACGACATAAAGATTACGGCAAATGAATCAGCTTGCTTATTTCAGTAACAAACCCAAAGATCATCACACTCAAATACACTCATCGCAATACATATTCATCGTAAAAACCCACTAATTGGTTAAGTCAGAGTCTCAAGAATATTATTTTACCGAATATTACGAATATATAAATAGCGTCAAGTCCAATAAATGTCTATATATTCCTACATATCTTGCAAGTTTCACATATATTAACAAGTACGTCAAGAACAAGAAAATGGGATGTTGTCCTGTTTTATTTTATTTTGTATTCAACGAAAGATGGGTTCAAAAATACAAATAATGAATACTTACGATGTTAGTATATATTCATATAAACTAAAAAATAAATTTTGTGGAAAGGCTCAAGTACATTTCCTGTCAACACATAGAAAGGATGCATCACGTCATTATTTTTAAGGACTTGGTTTCCAGGGCCTTAAAATAAACATCAACTTTTAGGAAATATTTTTTTAGAATCACAAAAACATAAAATATCAGTCCATTCATCAATGTAACGTGAACAAATCTGTTTACAATAAACGAATTACTAGATAATGTTTATAAATTCAGATAAGAGTAAATATTAATTTTAAGATAAGGTTTTCAATCGTTTGTAAAGCTTAGTTGATCCCAAATACTTTTGGCTACACGTGTATGTTTTTCCTAGCTCTGTGGACATTTTGATATGCTATACATTAGTTCTAAGATAGCAATAATTTTTTTTCTCTTTCCCTGTATTCTATCAGTAAGCGTTATGTAGCAAGTGAACAATTTATTAGGAGAAGCCATTATATGCTAAAGGATTTAAATGATCACTCAAATGAAATATTGTTTTTTTATTATTTATGAAAAAATTATAAATGAAAAATAATAAAATGCTGGGTCTCACATAATTGGTAAACAATTATAGTTCTGCTTATACAAGACTCACTCTCTAAAAGTTCAAAAAGTTAATTTTAATTAAGATAAGCACTTAAAATATTATATTAGTTAGTTCTCGACTTTAAAGTTAGGCTATATCACTATTAGGCTTAATTTGCGAGGAGTTGAAATCAAAGATTTTATCTACTATGTAAATTTAAATTTCAAAAAGTATTAAAAGTACTCTCACACCACAAACTGGAATACAATGAATGTTTCATTCATTGTATCCGTAAAAAGTTTCCGTAAGTTTCTTACGGAAACTTTATTTTTTAATTGATTAAAAGCTGTAAGAGAATATTGTCTGTTAAATAATTGGCAGGTTATTATCCCGAAAAAACTTATTAAACTCGTTCATTTGCTTGGATATTGATTGAAGCATATTTTAAAATAAAATGTAAGTCTATCAATTTATTTTTCATGTATAAGGAGGTTTTTAAAATATTTTTGATAACTCTCATGGGCTATGAAAATCATAATAAAAGATACATTAAAAACATAGAAAATATATTTTACAACCCGTGATTTATCGCAGGACAGATTATCAACATCCCACTTGGGATACGACCCCAAAGTCATCGTCAATGAAATTGCTCTTGACCCCTGTCATAATCAAGTTTTGTAGGCTGTGGAACATTGGCTTGACGAAGGAAAGCTTCGGCCACAGGGATCGTTCGTCCTTGTGCTTCATCCTAGCTGCACAAAACGATAAAAACGATACAGTATCAAGATAAGTCCTTATTGATATCAGGCACAAAATGGTTTGTGTATTTAATAATAATAAGCTGATTAAAAAACATACACAATCTTAATGTTAGAATGTCTGAATTAACTGCAACTTACCTTTGAAATAAGGACCAATGTATGCTATATCATAGCTTTTGTTTTCATATTTACGGAATTTGTAAAGAGAATTCACTTTTTTCGGGTGTATGCCCCATCCTCTTCCTTCATAGACTCTCCCATCACAACCAATCAAGAAACTAAAAGGAAAAATTATTAAACTCATTTGTAAATGTTTGGAACCATAATACAGTATGTGTTTTACATCAATATACATTCAGCGTGTTAACTTATTTATATTCTTTCTCTAGTCTCCCATCCTCTAATTTTATAAATGTGTAAGAGATTAAAAGATCTATATGGAAAATATAATACTGTAACTTAAAATAAAATAAAATAGTATTAATAAAACTTTGCAAGTTAAACTGTTTGTATGATTAGTCAATATAGTATAACAATTATTACTATGTGTACGCATAGTACAATACTGTGCTATGACATGTACACCATAGAATATTTTATTCATCAAAGTGCTTAATTTTCTCATTTTACAGACTTAGGAGGTGATAAAATTATCGCCGAAAACACTTTACAACACCCTCATTTAAAACAAAGCATCTGGAAACTCTTCTCTATTCACCTGCTTTACTAGGATAGTTGAATTTGATTGGTAAACGCATTTTTGAGCGATTGGATAATGTTTTTCAACAGCCATTATAGTAAACTCATCTTGGTTCATTTTGTAAAGTGGTATTTTTCAGAAACATACCAGTATTTGTATCTTTTTTGTTGCTTGCTCGCCTAGAGATTCGCGTCTTGGATTTCAGCGCAGGGAGTAGGTCTAAAAGGTTCAAAACTCAGAATGTTCATATAATTTTTACCCGATTTCAAAAAGGGTTTTCAATAAAGTATGCATAGTTGACTTGAAAAATGCCACTGATAAAGATAAAAGTAATAAAAGATACCCAACTGTGTCCTGAACCTTGATAAATTAAGTGTCTGCTGAATAAAATTTAATAGACCCTAGTTAGATAAAGATTTCTCATAAGTAAATTTTTGGAAGTCGAATAGTTTTAAGAATGGAAGGATTACTTTTGAAAAGTGGAATTAATTCCTATAGACGCCTCAAGATTCAAGGTATTCCTTACAGCGCTGTACTGGTACAGATGTCTAACGTGGTACATTTTAACTCACCACTTACTTCCACGGAATATCAGCCAGTTTCCTCTGGTCCATGTACATTGCTTGCATCTCCCGCATAACTTTGCAGCATTCGTCCTGCGTGAAGCACGCGTCCATACCGGTGTAGAGGACCAGGACCTTGGAGAGAGGCGTTCCTGTCACGTGGTCCTCTGCTAGGGGATCAGTTGCCCCCCACACCTCTCGCGTCACTATGTTGACCAATGTTTCAGCTGTTTTTCTAACAATTAAACAAGGTTAACATTTTATTTACAAATTTAAAATAGAGTAACATCATGGTATCACGACAGGTTTTAGCAAATCTTCACCCTGGTACGAAGATGTACGTGAGAAGGCGAGGTTTATACAAATAAATATACGTGAGAATGTATATATATATTTTTATAACTAATTACATTATAAAGATCTGGAATGTGAATGATATAAAATAGTAAATTGAGCTAAGAATCTTGTTTTAAAGTTAAATGGTTGTTACGCAGGAAATAGATCTTAAATAGCATTTTTTTAGTATGAAACCATCACACACAACGAAATTCACTGACAACATATAAAACAAAGTTAAATTGATTTGTCTACAGTAAAGGTAAGGCTTAAATATGTATTTATTCCTATGTATTTAAAATTTAATGCTATAGTCCTATACAACGTAATTAATTAAGAAAGTTGGGTGAAACCACGCTTATATATTTTAATTTTAATACTATATACAATGTAATTAAGAAAGTTGTATGAAACCTCACCTTGAGTCATACCAATCATAATGATCTTCGTAACACTGCGGATTTTTTTTATTTCTACGTAATTCAGTTGGCTCATTATTTCTTGTAGGGCTATAGGCACGATACCGCTTATTTTTTCCACGACCACCTGTACGGGCTGTACTGTTAGTTTCTGTTTCGAAACCTTCGGATTCAAATTCAGCTCCGGATTTTGGTTCTGCTTTGTCTTTGCTTTTAAAACTTATGCTGCCATCTAAAACACAATAGGTTAATTTACACACCACTCTGTTTGTTCAAATAGCACTTACAACACTTTTATTTCAACCATCACAAAATAAATATTTAACAAAAAATAAAGCCCAGTCAAAAATTCAGTTTTAAAATATACTTATTTCTCTACTGAACTATTTTAAGTCGATGATTAACTCTGTTGTAATCAACAAGGAACTGGTAATAACATCAAGGACGTGGCGATTTCAGTGAATCTAAGTGTGCAGGTTACCTCCACCGATATAACTTGCACAAAATATTTGTAATAACCTTGGGGAGGGGGTAGACTCTCCTCCAAAATCTTCAAATATTTATATTAAGAATGAGTGGGAAATACTTTAGAAACAATACATTTGTTATAGTGATAAGCATTCAGCAATGATATAATCAAACTGAATGTAGGTGGTTTATAAGTTTACCTTTTAAGTGTGTCTCAGTTTACTATTGTTTATTTTATCAACCACAATCTTGCAATTACGTCTATTAATAAACATTGGTCTTATGGGATTAAAACTAAATAGTGTACCATAGTAATTGATAATAGCTTTACTTTTTCGATAACCCAAAATGTCTAACCTCTCCTTTAAGCTAAAAATCTAACGTAAAATGGTTAATTAAAACACATGATTTAAGCAATGATGTGCTGTTGAATTTAAAATACACTTTTTATGCGAGGATAAGTATTGGTTTTTCAAAACTAAAAGAGTATATTTTTGTAGAAATAAATATTTAGTTTTTTTGTATCTAATGTAAAATTAGAGCTTATAAATAACGTTGCTTATAAATAATGTTTTTATCACTTTGAAATTTTACTATTGTTAAAAATAAATTGCAAAATTAATTAGTGACCTTTCATGTAGAAAGACGAATCAGGAGGAAAAGCCGCAGGATGAAATCCATCATTATCCATAGTACAAGTTAGACCTATGCGTAAGAATTATAACAAAATATAATTTCACTAGCCTTTTCTTCTTTCTCATTTACATAAAGTAGTTGAAGATCGTCTAAAACGGATCATTAGTCAGTCAATAATCAGTCATTAAAGATAGATAGCAGTGTAATCAGATCTAGTAAATTTAAAAATATACAGCATATTTAAGAATGAAGTTTTGTAAAAAATGGCCATTCTGTTAAACCGCAAACAATTTATTACAGGAAAATCAGTAAACAGTAATATACTCTTGCGAATAATGAATAGCGCAAAAGGTATTTTTTTATTTTTTTAAATAAGATAATAATACAGTTATTGGCAACATGTATAACAGTGGTACAGTAGTGTATTTTGTGAAAGAACTGGCTATTTTAAGCTAAAATAGTGGTATTTTCTACTTAGTAAAACTTAAACTTAAACTTAAACTTAAATTGATTTCCAATTTAAGTTGATCATAATATAAATGAACTATTTTTAATGGAATTGATTAGCTCACACAATTTCAACATATATAAGAACTGTTTTTGATGTGCTTTAAAACAATTTTAATCAATGTGATATTTTTAGTCTCGTACAATTCTAGCCAGGCATTTTGACTTGCTACTCTAAGTTTTAGAATAGGTATCCTAGTTTTAAAAATAAAAAAATATTGTAAAAACTGACTGAAGGTAACTTTGCGGAAAACAAGAAAGTCTAGGGAAAGAGTTACTCGTTCTGAACTATTATCATTAAACCCCTTTCCTCAGGAATTATTAGAGGCACGGTGAGGAAATCGTTTGGACCCACTCCTAGGCACTTACACATTTATACGTAATACTTCCCACCAAAACGGTTGATACGAATGATTGTTTGTCTGCTAACTTACTTCATGTGTAGTATTTATAATATGCACAGTACGTAAAAAAAATATAAACCATTATTCTGTCATATTATATGAACACATAGTATGCAATTTTCTACATTCCTACTACAGGAATAAATTTGGTTTATTACCTTTATTTGAATATTTTATGTTTTCCACCGACTTTACGCAAAATTAGCTATAATATAGAGCTTATCTTCAACATGGGATCAATATATAATTCATTTTGGCTCATAATTATACAGTATATAATGTATATATATATATATATATATATATATATATATATATATATATATATGTGTGTGTGTGTGTGAGTGTGTGTGTTTTATTTGACTTTTTATTACTTTAAATTGAACAAGGGAAATACATTTTTAACAAATTCATGCATACAATAATGTATCTAATTTTATGGACCATATAGCATGATTAAAAATGGCTGAAAATCAATGATCATTGTAAACAAACTAATATTAAGTTTAACTTAACAGCTTTTTGATTTTCTTTCTATTCGTTCACGTATATAAATCACATATTCTGTAAACTAAAAATACATGTCAAATATAGAGCCAAATTGTGTATTGACCTATATTTGACTCATAGCTTATTATTTCATTTTTATAATGCGTGGTCAGGGTAAAGTAACAAAAACTCCTCACCAAAAGGTAGGGAATAAAGAAAATAAGTTTTATAGCCATGGGCACTCTCATCTTCACGGAGAAGACAAACAAAAATAACTTGTTTAGCGTTACAGAAACAAGACAGCCAATAATTGAGACAAGACCCATTACAGGTTTTTGGGGTTATAAAACATTGAAATAATCAAAAATGTTATAATTCCAAGCAATGTACAGACAAAATACGAATTTTTAATAGATCTTATTAATTTGATTAGAATTTTCCTGGATTTAACAGTAATCTGTACTAACCACATATAAATTATCTTAAGAGTTTTGGTCTAAATCATGTAGAATAAAGCTTTTAACATAATATTTTTCAGTCATTAACCTTTTATCAACATAAAAGTAAAGTAAATCAGAGACGGTTTGTGACTTAACGAATTCAGGTATAACATCTGAAACAGTAAAAAATATTTCAAAAGAAAATTGGTTTCGAATATAATAGATATTAATTTAACTATGATGCACAAACATTTTCTGTATACAAGCAATGTTAAGAGAATTAAAAAAATGTAAACAGTGTGAAACCAATAACAATAATACTCAAAACAATGAATATTTAAGTTGAATATTCAACCACTATGCTATGAACATTAATTTATTATAAATAAATAAATCACAAATTTAAAATTGGAATAAATAATTCATTTTAATTTTCAAAGCAGTATATTTATAAAAATCAAGTATTGATGATAAGTTATTACACTATGATAAAATGATTAGTTGTTAATTGTTCAGTTTCCTGTTGTTTTTGGTTTTATTATCGTTTCTTCTACAAAGTCGTTCAGCAGTTCTGATTTAGCATCATAATTCATGTCTACTACACCTTTGTGTGTTCCTATACCTAATATTTCATGATAGGCGTAAGTCATTATTTTTGATGGTATTTTAGCTGCAACATGAAAAAATAAACAGAATCACACAAAGCTATAGAAAAAACGAAATTTGAAAATATTTAGTGATTTCGGTAAAATTACGTTGAAAATGTTAACTTCAAGTAACTATATGGTGGTGAAAATTATATTTCATGCCTTCAACCTAAAAGGGACCGTTACTCAAAGAGTTAGAGTGAGAAAGTGTCACTATACAAACAATGCAGAATAATTCTGTATTATGTTTTCTGTTCATGTACAATCCTCTGTTAAAAACTAGTCCATATAGTTATTACAATTTACTATTATAACTTGTTTTCGTCGGAGTAAATTTATCAACACGAATGTGAGTGTAAGTTCAAAATTGTCTAATGTTACATGAATCAAGACTATAATTTTTATACATCTCTATGTCTATATACAACGGATTAATTTTCACCGTTTTTTGCAATATTGTGGTTTAATGTTTCATATAACTTCTTTACTAGCATTCTTTCACTAGAATGTGTGCCGCTATAAGTATTGAATGAAAATAGTCACCAAATTCAACAAAAAATTATAAAAACCTTTCCGCAGAACTCTTAATGCATTAAGCGTGGTTTATAATACTGTACTATAGGTTAAGTTGAATAGCGTCATGTTATAGAAGCCATTGATGTAAATTATCTGTAAGGAAAAATGCTAAATTCTGTGCTCGTTATGACAATACTTAGAACCTGATACAATTTATAGATTTTTACCATTCAAATTCTAATTAGCCCTGAAAACTAGTACAATGAATTAGCGAATAACCTTTATAATAAGGTTAGTGTTTTGAAGGAAAACTTAGTATTTAGTATCTTTGATGAGGCGTTGTTTTATTACAATAAAATAGTGCTGCTACTGGGATAGAATATCCCAGTACGATTTTTCATGCTCCTGTGTTAGTCCTACAAGAAGCAAATACAAGTAAGTAGACAAGTAGGTAGTCTACCTTGGTAGTTGCCTATGTAGGCGATGTCCAGAGTGGCGCAGTGGAACTTCTCCGTCTCCGGCAATGTCTTCGACCCGTTCGTGACCCAGCCTCGGCCCTCGTAAATCTTCCCGTCCTCCCCGATCATGAAACTACGTAATCATTACAGGGTATACACGAGTACAGAGTAGGCCTACCTCTAGCTGATAGGCAACTGGAGGGGCCGGTCCACGCCAGGCCCGCCAACGTAAAGCAACGTTTCAAATAATCCTATTTTAGAACGCTTTAACTGTACTACTTAAACGAAGAATCAGGATTTAATAGAGGATTAATAATTCTGCTTATTATGTTGATTTGCACTGTGATATTATAGACTTTACATTTTAAAATACTTGGACGTTTTGGATGAAAACGGGGTTATTTATGTTTCAACTGAATTTATTTTTAAAACTTTAAATTTCAGGACGAGAAAGTTTCCAATCCTGTAAACAATTCCGTTTACTTGACGACATTGTTGTATGACAAGTTTCATTCATAACTCACAATGATAAATTAGTTGCAGAAAAACATTTTTATACCTACAGTAATTTCTTGTGGGAAATAGGTTGGATCATGGATATGACTAAAGGGAATGTTTTCAGTTCATCTAAACAGCTGATCTTATGTTTAAAATGTTCGGCGTTTACGTCCAAATCGCTAACACCCTTCCCCCCATAGCTAGGACATTTCCATGTCAAATAGACTCTCCGTAACTTCTGCAACGCTCGTTTTCGCTATCTTAGAATTGTCATTTGTAGCAGAGGTGGAATAGACTTTCACCGTCAGTTGACAGAAGCCTAAGAAGGTAGTTAAGTTCAAACAGGTCAAGCAACTAACAGGAGGAAATCTCTAGTACGTGAGAAGTGCAATCAATAAAGCCGGTAGAGTGACTATATCGAGAGAGATAATCCAGTATTGTACGAGGAACAGTCCATATCTTGATATGATATGATATTTCCAGCAATCAACAATATTATTTTACACTCAATTATATCGAAAAGATGTATTTTATTACAATTTTATTAAATAAATAACTCGTTAAACAATACCTCGTAAACACTAAATGCGCCTATGCTGTGAAGCGTTTATTTTATTTTGTTATTTTTTCTGTAACGTTTTTGCAAATGTAAAATAGAATCAAAACAAGACAGTTTAAGACAACAATCCTAGATTTCCTAGTGGCTTTAATTCATTGATATTTTCTTAAAATTGACATTGAATGTGACAGTAATTAATTATTGTAAAAGTATAATTTTAAACTCACTTCCAGGGAATGTCTGGCAGGCCCTTTTCGTCCATGTAATATTTCTGTAGTTTCCTCAGAACAATGCCACAAGTTTCCTCACAGGTGCAAAACTCGGACCTTGTATCCAAAAGCAGTACAGTTTGCACAGGGGTGCACAGTGGCTCTCTATGTTTAGGAGGCACCGCCCCCCATTTTTCTCGGGTTACGAGGGTTGGTGCAACATAAACGGGGTGCGCTTTAGGGTCGTACTTCTCTATCAAATCGTCGAATTCTGTGGTTAACAAGTTCTCGGTAGCCTCGTCCATTTCGCCCTCGGGCAATACAGTTTCCGTCTGTGCCATAGTTGTCTGTTGTGTCGATGTGTCTTCAGCGAGTTGGATTATTTGGTTCTGAAATTAAAAGTTACGTTAGAAGTTTTCAGGTTTCTCAATAGCTTATTGTTATCTTTATGCTTTATTGTTGTTACAGTACTTAATTGTTATCAATTGTGTATTATAGTTTTTTAAATGCTGTTTATTTGGAAAACTTATTGTAATGGTTTAATAGTTAAATCATTATTTTATTATTTAAGTTATCTGCCCCTGATGTTTGTTGTGTTAGAAAACTAACATAACTAGACATAGGAAAGGAAATACCAAAAATTATTGTTCAGACTACTAGAAGGAGTAGGAATATAATATCCCCCAATATAGAATGGAAAGACGTATTTTTCAGGAAGAGTACGAAAAACTGTTAAAAACATAGTAAACCTTTTCATGTCAAACCACAAAATGATCAAACTCAATCACTTCTTTTAACGCCCCATCAGAGTTTCAAAAGATTACTACTTTAATAATTCTCTAATTTTAGCTAGAGTATAATTTTTTAGCTTAAGTCTGTTGTACTGTAGGGTTTAACCGTGAAATTGAATGCTAAAAACAACAAAAACTTGTTTTTTATTAATAAAACTACGTTTGAAGTTATCCTATATTTACCTAAATATGAGTTTTAAATAGACGAATAAGAATTATTCACAAAAAATATGTAAAACTATTTTTATGGGGAAAATTTACATTCATATAACACTTTCCGCACGACCCTTATTATAGTATGAATTCATGATTTGTCACATGTTTACAGAGTTTTAAATTATGCAATGGGAAAACACAAAGATAATGATAACTTGGAAAGAGCTACATGTAGTATTGATAAGATTAAATTAAGAAACTGGTGAAATCATATATTATATTTTATTTAGAAAAATATTCATAGATTGAGTTTTATGTCCTGGCACAGCTGGATATAATATACATGGTCCGTGATATCAATTTGAGACCTTGGCCTTAAGCTATATCTGGATTTCCTTTTAGTTTTAAGTTGTTAAAAAATATGCTCCCTTGGGATTTCTGGGATCTTATTATTAGTTTCGACAATTTACTTTGGACTTTCTCCTGTGTCCTCCTCTCACATATGTAATTTACCAGTTCATAGCTTAGATAGCCGTTAATACTTTAAGTTTACTTTTCTGGTGAACAGTGTTAGTTGTTTCTTCAATGGAAGGTTCTGATTTTGAAAAAATTACTGTGTTAATGATGGGAGGGTATGGGAAACGTATGAGATCATACAGTGATGTAGCGGACCTATTCAATGAGGACTTCTTGACCCGAACCAACCCCATAAAGAGGTTTGCAGTGGTAAGAATTGTTCAGAGGTTTAACGAGATACAATCTGTAAAAGACAGACCCAAACCAGGACACACTCCTTTAATTGGTGAAGAGACATTATTAGATGTTATGCAGTCCTTTGTTTGAAATCCAAATTTATCTATGAGATGCATTGGAGCACGACATCAGAAAATCTTTGGTAAGGAGAATTCTTACAGATAATAAATTCAAACCATTTAAAGCAAGACCTATGCAAGAGCTTAGTGAATCTGACTATGATTAAGGGGCTGTAATAATGAGCAAACTAGACACTGAGTTTCTGAACAGAATCCTTTTTAGTGACTAAGCCACTTTCGTGACCAATGGTAGCGTCAATGGTAAGCGCAATTGACGTTATTGGATGGATAAAAATCCACATTTTTATGTAGAGGTCCTTACACAATGCCCTTAAAAAGTTCATATTTGGGCTGGAACAGTTGATAGCCGCTTGATTAGATTCATAATTGATGGAAATTTAAATTCTATGATAGTTGCTACAAAATCAGATCGTGCCTGCATTCCAAAAAATGTTCGGACAAGAAGCTCAGAACACTTGATATAGGAAGTTTGAGCAGCACCAAACTATGGCCTTGAAATAAGACAGTATTTAAATAATGTCTTCCCAATAAGGTGGATAGGCCGAAAGGGCGCTGTGGAATGGCCAGCAAGGTCTCTTGACATTAATCCTCTTGATTACTTCTTTTGGGGCTACTTGAAATACCTGGCGTACAAAACAAAGCCAACTGACTTCGATAACCTAACTGAGATAATTTTGCACTTGTCTCATACCATTCCTAGGGAATATATCTTTAACTCTGTCTTAGATTTTTACAAACGGTTAGCAGACTGTCAAACAGCCGAAGGTGAACAGTTTGAGCACCTGCTACATTAAAACAGGTAAAATTGTTTAGAACAGGTCTATTATTGTCAAATGAGCCTTGTCATTACTTTCATGATGTTTGAAAAGAAGAAATTTTTTAAAGATTACTTCTTTGAAATGGCTGTAATTTTGGTTAGGAGCAAATTAGAGACCTCTAGTTTGTACCATTTCATTTCATTGTTTTATTTCCTTGAAAATGTTTTCATTTGAAAATATTTAGTTTACCCGACCCCCCTTTAAAAAGGGGGCTACATTTTTTAACAACCTAAAAAAGTTATATAGGTAAAAGTTAAGACCAAGGTCTTTGATATCTCAGGCCGTTTAAATTATATACGGGTGTGCCAGGACATACTCCCTCTGTACGAGATAAAAGATTTTTAATTTTTAACTATTTATACCAAAACTAGTAACAAAAAAACAAACATATTAGTTTATGTGATAAGTAAAATTAATCTGAGCTGGGCTGTTTTAAAAACGATAAAATATTAACAATATGATTCTTTTTCAAATATTTTTTCCAAAGATCTTGGAATCTTGGATCTTGGATTTGGATCTTGGTCTCAGAATGAGAATAGAAGTAAGAGCAGATTTGTTAATAACATTTGAGTATAGTAATATTGATATATAAAAATGAGATAAATAAAATGTTGTATAGAAGATATAAAAATGACTCTAAAAGAAACACCATTATGCTTAAGAATTGTTTACTGACCAGTCCCGCTATTTATCTAGTTCCTCTTAACGCTATTCACAACATATTCCATCATTATAAAGACATATTCACGTAAGCCTACCAATAAATTGAACGGTTCAGTTAGGCTTATGCGTTAAGTTGAATATTATACTTCCCAATGTATTTTTAAGGGGGAAAAATTAAGATTTCATTATTTATTTATCTCTTTAAAGGAACTTGGTAAGAACGTTTAAGTAGCATTACTCATCTAAACTGCCAAAATATGCTGCAACTTATATAAATAGCAACCCCTTATATAAGGGGTTGGTAGGCTGGGCAATCGTTCCCCCTAGCAAAATTCTAAACATCTCTTTAAAAAGGGCATGTAAATATATTCGACGAATAATTTGAAACCACAGATTTTTGGTAAGGTGGAAATGAAACGTCCGTACGGTTTATTTATAAAGTAACTATTGAAGGCCAATTGAAAATCTTCTTAATCTTGTAATCGTAAGTCAATCATAAGGCTCTGTTAATCATACATTATTATTAATTATATCTGCTGGAGGATTCAACATTTTATAACCAGTTGTTTACTTCCAGTATGTTAAACAAATTAATAATTTAAAACTGTTAAATTAATATACTAATTTAACTAGGAATTATTTTGTACCAAGATCTTCGTATTTTATAGCTTATAAATTACTATATAATACAAAAAGTACTAAATTTTGCTTTATAGCTCTATGTATTACCGGTACACAAGTACTATAGTGTACACTGAAGTCCTGGTTTTAGAATACCTTTTAAAAGCAATATCTTTCTTAATTTATGACTTATCAATAACTAAATAGTTTAATCAAGCCTGACAAAACTTTTCCTTCCATCTTGTTCCATTATTGACGTTATTTTAGCGAATTTCCCATAGGAAAGAAGCTATTACCGTAGGTCTCATGTCAAGAGTTAAGTCCCGAGACCATGTTATGTTTTCTTCTTTAATTGCCCAGAGACCAAAAACAATAGTCGTTAAAATTTATATATATATATATGTGTGTGTGTGTGTGTGTGTGTGTGTGTGTGTGTGTGTGTGTGTGTGTGTGTCTGTGAACACGATAACTCTCGTAAAAATGGTCCGATCGAGACCATATTTGGTAAAGAGGTGTATTCCTACAATTCGTAATTTCGTAATCCAGACATATCGGTCAATGGGAACGAGTAGTTTGGGGGAGTTCTGTACCCCAAAATTGGGTTTTTGCGTTTTTCATATGTAATTTAAATTTTTTTACATTTTATCTTTCACCATTAGAATCAGCTTAAAAACTATACAACTTAGTTACATAAAGTGTTTATCTATCTCCAACGGTTACCGAGATATAAACAAATCTAAACACTGTACGTTGCATTTTGAGGCTCCAATGTTAATCATAAGGAGGTTAAGGAAAAATTAATTTGTCACTTACTAACCAATATTTTTGGATAACACTTTATGTTTAGCTTTATGTGGTTGGGACCCATACGTTTATGCTAAAAAATCACAATTTATGTGTTTATTATGGCAGCAAACCTGCATACTCTTTTCCCATGTTAATCATATGGAGAATAAATAGCCAAACTCCTTTATTTATGGACAAATGTTGATGCAAGTTGGTATAAATGTTAAAAATCAAATTTTTTGATGGTATAAATGGCTATTCTCAATTTTCCTCATAGCAGCAAACCTGCTCCTTGTCATATATTATTATTATTATTACACCATCGATTTGGAAATATCGCTCTGAGTACGTAGGTCTGCTGCGACGGGGGTATTTTAAAATCTGACTTTGTAGATTATCTAGGGGTAGTATTTAGATGGTTGCTTCACTTGGAACGACAAAAAAAATTATTTTTCACGTTACTCCAATCTTAAAATACTACTCATATCAATGGTGGTAACATTGGCCTTGTTTGTTGACACATAACTAAAGTGTTTTACACCGTTTATCATAAAAAATTAGATAAAATGTGCAAGAAGTGTGATGGAAGAATAAGGAAATTGTCATTCAAATTGTTTTCAAGTTATCTTAAAAACGGGATAAAACACGTTTAAGTTTCTGGGATTCTGAGTGAAAAAGGTGACGTCAATTTTGGAGTTCCTCAAGGGTCTTTATGGGATAAATTATTTTCCTTATCTGCGTAAACGACCTTTGCAAACTAAACCTGAAATATGAACTGACTGCATCGGCGGATGATACTGCTTTGAGTTGATTACGTGAAAATCCAAACGACCTTTTAGGTATGATGTATGGCGATATAAAGTGTTCAGAATTTTTTAGTTAAATATTAATTTATATTATCGTCAACATATTAAAACTATAAATCTTTTGATCGAACCATACAGTGCTACTCCCAAAACCATGTTTGACAATGTATCAGCAATTTTACACTTATAATGCTCCAAGATTATTTAACATAACCTACTGGAATATAATAATAGATAAATCAAAGCGATTAAAAAGGATAAACAACTGTATAAGTAAATTACAAAATGCTGAGGACCTCAAGTGTAATAATTGTTTGAGCGTTTTTTACTAACAGAAAAACATTTTTACTCAGTACATAGTAACATAGATTGGTTACTATTTTATGAAAATTAAAATGTCTTTATTTGTTAAATGGGGTTTCATTCAGAATTAATAAAACTCTTTGTTCATAACTCTTGTTCATAGCATCAGGAAAAGGTTAACTAAAAACCTAATTTATTAAAAAGTTTCTTGTATCATATCACACACACGTGACCTAATCTTAGGGGTATAGAACATGTGTCTGGTAGGCATGCTACTGTACTACCACTGACATAGAGGCTTAGTACTCCCGAGTAGGACTCGCGTCTTTGACAGCTTAAGTTTATTTATGACGGTTCAATCCTCTACTAACATACTTTCGGGGCTCATTGTAAAGTCTTGAAGCAAGGTTTTTCCAAATATTACGTGCTTCACTTTTTCAAGACAGTAACATAAAAATGTTGTTCCCACTCTAATCTTGATTTTCGGATGTCTTCCTGTAACATAAATAAAATCAATACTATACAATAGAAAGATAAAGGAAAGTATGTAGGTTATTTTTTCATGGAAATTATAAAACGTTTTTGTGCTTATAAGCACAATATTATTAAATAGACATTCATTGGTCAAAATTGAGTCCGTAATTCTAAGAGTATGACTTTAATAAATATAATGCATTATTGAATGAATAAAATGAGAGATTTGAACTGACATAGTTACGTCCTATAATAAACGTCATAACTGCTAACTACGCCCTCTTAAATTTTATATATGAATATCCTATTCTTACTTTATGATTGATTGTTTTACTGAAATAAATTTATTTGTATATGCAAATAATACGTATTTATATCCTAAATAATGACAACTTGTACTAATGGATTTTTAAATTTGCTCATGATTTGTCAAAATGAATTCAGAAATACGAGTAATAACTCACATTAAATTACTATCTCCTATTCATATCCTCGTAGAATTTATTCGGGAAAATCAAGTTTGTTCATCCTAGACTCCCAGTCTGTAGCTTTTTTAACAAACATATTTAGTTTAAAGAAAATATCCATAACCCCTAATCGGTCAGTCTCACATATTAAATCTCCTAATGTAGTTGACATTTTCAGATTTGCGCATTTTTCTGTAACAGTAATAAAATGAAAGGTCATATTTTAATACATGTGGTCAGACATAGATTCATAAAGCTCATGAATTTTCAATCTTATTTGAAAGTCCGAAAGGTTGAATACACAACGATTTTAGTTAACGATACCAGAAATACAGCGGTTGTAATGAACTGCAAACAGTAGTATCCAGTGTCAAATTTGTTCAGTGTCACCGTTTACATGTTTGCACTTTTGTATTTTAAAATTATATTAATATAAAATTTAAAATGACAGATCCAAGAAAAGTTCAACCACTGTCTAATTGAAATATTTATGAACGTACACTCAATATAATACGTCCAAAATAGTAATAAAAAAATTTAAAGTAAAATAGTAATAGTAAAATAGGTTTGTGGCTGCAGTGATAGTCCAAAAGGCATTACTAACTACAGGGCTCTTATGGCTATGATAGCTCACATGCCATCTACTCACTTCTGTAGTCTCCTATGTATGCTACGTCGACGCTTTTTCCATCCCACAGCTTCTGTTTTGGGTGTTCCATGTCAGTTTTTATCGGTTTCACATAAAAACCTCTTCCTTCGTAAACATTGCCGTCTTTCCCGATTAGAAAACTATAGAAATCAACGTATTAGCAAAATTCCCATGACTATTGCCGAGAGGGTATGTTCAAACTAAAGTCGTAAGCTATTGTAATTTATATTTTCCGGTCCATAGAGAACATGATGGTGTTTTGGATTAGAAACTAAGATTTAAAAACTGGTAAACATAGTACGATATATTTTGAAGCTTCAATGTTATAATCATAGAACAAAAAAGTTAACGTTTGTATCTAGCTTATTATTCGAAATATTATGATAACTTAGTGTACAGCTCCTTCTAGCTTCTTAGGTCAGCTGTATGTTGTAATAGTTTTATTATTTTTCTCCTCGTACCAGCAACACCTGCCTACTATTTGTTAAAATGTTATCCTTATAAATGATAAGTTAAGGTTTACATATTTCTTATTTATCTTAGAGTTATGTTTAGTTACATAATTGTTTATTCAATACAAATTAGTTTAGAATGCAGTCCTGCTGCTACAGGTGTATTTAATCTTTTGTAACATATTTTAGTACCTTTCTTACTTCTGTAATACTGTAGTTTTGGTTTTTGCAAAATTATTTATAGATATATTTTTTTAATATTGGGAAAATATCTAATGATAGATCGTAATCTATTTTTAAAACTATAGATTTTAGGGAATTTGATTTAATAACTAAACTCTATATACTATTATAGCAACTGCAAAAATTTAAATCAATAAATTATACGGTACGGTACCACTTTTGACATAAAACTTAACTTAAGCTCATATTCTGTAATTATATTGCATTCAATGTAGTAAATTATTTTACCTACTTCCACGGAATGTCGTCAAACCCTCGATAGAACATGTATTCGTTCTGGATGTCTTGCACCTCCTTCTTGCAAGCCTCCATCGTGTTGCAGTCCCGAGTTCTAGTGTCATATAATTGCAGTCTTTTCACGGGAATTTTCAGCTTTTCAGGAGGCTTCTTGGCTGGTCTTGCCCCCCATTGATCACGAGTTATTATTTTAATCACGGGATGACGGAATTCTTTCATTGACTAAAAACCAATAATATTATTAAGGAAAATACCATAACATTACCAATAACTAATAATATTAAGAAATTATATTCTATTATAGCCTCTCTTTAGGATGTTAATTAATGGTCCATTTATCAATAAAATGCCTTTCATCGTCAGAAAAAAAGGCTATCTCTATTATAATTAAAAACCATCGCATTCACTCAAAGGAAAATTCTGGTTATCTAAAATTTAGTTTGAAATCTAAATAACTATTATGCTTATGGATCATCAAATGTAAACAATACAAATCAAAACATCTGCTTACAACCGTTTGACAGTTGTCGATTGTAGATGGTGGTGAACATTATGTGAATAGAGGTTTTGCATACATATTTATTTTATGTATAAATTAAAAATTATGAAATTACTAAACTATTTGCAATAATGAAAGGGTAAAATAACTGTGCGAAATAAAAGCAGAAAAAAGTATATATTCCGATTCATTCGTGTTTTGATAGAAAAAGATATCGCTTGAAGCCACTGTAACAAACCAGTTAATTGGTTTAAATTAAGTTTATCTTTTGCTTTTCAATCCTCATTCTGTTTGTAACAAAATCAGTTGATTACAGGCTAATAATAACCGTATGAATAACTAAATAAACAGTTTAATATTATTTAAAACAATTGAGGTTGGCCAAAAGAACTTAAACGATGCCGTAGCTCAGTGCTAGCGCATTTGATTCACGTGGCGGAGTTTATGAGACCGAATCCCATCCAAGTAAAATACATTTTTGTTCAGTGTTTATGCTATATTAATTAAGGTGTATTAAGTTGGTTTTATTTACACCACATACATGTTTTCATTGAATCATAAATGTGTTTTAATTTTACTAATTAACTTGTAAAATACATGTCTTATTCTACAGAGCAAAGCTCGGTCAGCAGGTACTTATAATAACGCATGTTAGTTTACTTATACACACTTTGATTTATCGCAACAAAATGCTATTTGAAAAAAAAAGTTTCCTAACATTAGATCATAAAAATAACCAAAAAGAGACGATTATAGAACCACTTATACTATATAAAACACATATAACTGAACTAAAAGAATATTATGAAAAAAATGCAACCAGATTAAATTATATCCCATTTTCTTCATTCGCATTTTATTCATACAACAAAAAGTTAAGAAATATATTTACTCTGGTATATTTACTTCTGGTAATCCTCGAAACATGTAGTGTTGAAATCAAATGAAATAATGCAAGGATACTATGGTCTTCATTTACAATATAATTATATATATATATATATATATATATATATATATATATATATATATATATACTAGCTGACCCGGCGAACTTCGTAACGCCTGACAGTAAATACATGTTAACTTTAAGATTGGCCATGTTCTGAAGTCTAATACCATTACGGCTTCATTGTGAAAGGTTATATATTCTGGGTCGTGGCATAGTGTATAACAATACTGAAACGATAAGACATATTAATAGCATTCCCATAAAACAAATAAATCTGAGTGGATTAATTCACAATTTTCAAATCCAATCCAAACCCAAACGAAACCTAACTGTGGCACGGCTTTTATAGGAAGGATATTCAACAGCTGATTATTATAATAAACGTAATAATATAAACATTTTAATTATCATATAAACACGTGATTTTAATCAGACAGAAAATGAAAATATAAATACATAATCCCCAAAACCGTAAACTATTAACGTGGTGAATAAAGCTGTTCATTTTTTACAGTACACATTTACTTCGTAGTTTTACATTAATGAATGATTCAGATGGCATTGGATAGTAAAGCATGTTGCTAATGGAAAGAAAAACCAATCAGCTGTAGCTAAGAAATCAAATGTTTTCATTGTAGACAATTTGTTTACAAGCTTACTCTCCATAAGGTTAACATTAGAAATTTAAAACGCCATAAAATGGAAACTTATAGGGTTTTCGAAAATATTTTTTCACTAAAACCTTCCTGGACACATGTAGAGCAACTTCCTAAAATTTGATGGCGATCAGATGAGTAGTTTGTCAACGCATAAAGGACATACATACAGACATACAGACAGACATACATACAGACATACAGACAGACATACATACATTCAATTTTATATATAGAGAGATATATATATATATATATATATATACATATATTAATCCTTAGTATACATTAATAATTAGAGTAGATATCCCACAGTTTGTTATCAATTAGTTTAAATTTACTCTGATGGATAATATCTATTAAAAAGAGTTTTTTAAGACTCACAAAATTTGCATGTTGCAAGTTGTTGTCACCTGATGTAGCCAAAACAGAGCTTTCCTAGTAGTCACATATTGATATGGAACATCCTATTAGCGTCCCTCCCTTCCAAATTGTCTTGTCAGTTAAAATATTACTGGCGGATGAATACGTGCGCAATACTGCATGTACTGAGCTCGTGTCTGCTTGCTAGTGTCAAGTTCCTACTCCTACAAGTGTAGGTATTCCTTAGGTGTGTCTGTACATGTCTATACTCATCACCTCCAACTTGTGCCACCCGCTGCCCACTACTCATCACCTCCAACTTGTGCCACCCGCTGCCCACTACTCATCACCTCCAACTTGTGCCACCCGCTGCCCACTACTCATCACCTCCAACTTGTGCCACCCGCTGCCCACTACTCATCACCTCCAACTTGTGCCACCCGCTGCCCACTACTCATCACTTCTGTCAATTGGCAGTCCTCTGTGTCCTCTAGCCACCAAACCTTCTTCACCACTTAGGTTTTAGGGAGATGTCTCATCTCAATATTTTTTTGGCCCTCTATCACCAAAATTAGTTCCAACATATATTTTCCATTGTATAATTTAATTGTAATTACTCATCACTCTGTATTGGCAGCTCTGTGTCCTCTAGTCACCAAAATTCTTCACCACTTATTTTGTAGTCTTATATCTAACTGTGATATTTATTTTAGATCTCACATCCAACTTGTAGTGAACTATCATATTTATGAATCATATTGTAATATCCAGTCCTCTATCAAAACCTCTTAACTTGTTAAATCTCATCTCATCCCTATATTAGTTTATATATCATGCAATAATTTAATTATAGTCTGTGTGTACTGAGTATGCAAAAAAAGCTATGAATGATATTATCAGATCACAACTGTGAAGCCTCTTCTGCACTCTTATGATTCACCTCTGTAGTTATTTCTCAGGAACTGCATAGGGAAGCAATTCATAATTTACAGCACATCCAATTACAAACTATGACTTGAACTATTTGCCCATCTGAAGCCGGACTCCATCTGTTAAACCATCCGTAAATAGTCCAGTGAAAAGAAACTACGCAAGCCAAACTCTTATCTTGTTAAATTCGTCATATATATCCTCATTAATTTAACTGTTGTTTGTCAAGTGCAATAATTTTAATATAATGTGTGTGTAACTGATATTATCTTTCATAAAATGCTCTCCTGTAGTTTAAATCTCTTAAATTTATAAGTTTTATTGATCTTGGTAATATAACAAATTTTAAGCTTACCCTGTTTCTATACTACAAACAAATACTGAGTCAGTCGACTCAAACTAAACTGAGTTATTTTTTCCAGGTCCTATATAACATTGTTTCAAAACAAATAATCTGGTAAAATTATATTTGATGAATCTGGTTAATCATTTCTGGCATACTCTCGATAATAGCGTATCACTAACGTTTATTAGATTACTGATACCCTCGTGTTAATAAACGATTCTGAAATATAATTTGATGTTAAACCTATTACAATACATTATAAGAAAATTATATGTGAATTACATTTTAATACATAAATATATTTATTATTTTACATAATTTATAAATATTACTTATCTTTATAGATATTATTTATAAAATAATATGTTACCTCATTTATATATCATATTTATTTATCTGTAATAAGATGAACTTATTTTCATAACCCATGCCGTAAGAGAGGAATATGTTAGAGAGGATGGTGGTTTTACAAATTTCCCAATGATCTATAAATCGTCTTTATTGAATTTTTGTGACATTACGACCTTGTGAAGAGAGGTGGATTAGACAATATAAAACTATTAACTTGCAACTTTTTTGAATCGATACCTTTTTGTTCTCGGAGAAGTCGTAATAAATTGAGCGTTTGTTCAGAGTATATGTTTGCGGGTAATTGATCTGAAACAAGTTGGTTCAGAGTTAATGTTACATGTTAGTGGGTAGTTGATCTGAAATAGTTTTTTCAGACTAAATGTTTGGGGATATTTCATGTGAAAAATGATTTTTTTTACTTCCCTGTGGGAAATAGACCAAATCATGGATATGTCTAAAGATAATGTTTTCATTTCATCTAAACGGGTATTCCTATTCTTATGTATTAAACATTAACACTAAACATTAAACATTAAACATTATTGTATTTTTAACTTAAATTCTAACCATTAATAAATAGTATTACATTTCTTACTTAATAATTTATTAATATTAATTTAATATTATAAATAATAATAAATTGGATATATTAATCAATAATTATTATAAATACATACTAAACTAAATTCATGTACTCAATATTGATTGGACTTAATTATAATATTACACATTACGTATTACGGTGGTTCAGACTATAGTTATATAAAAATTAAGGGTCACTGATATTAACCTAAACCATCATCCAAACTAATAGAAACTGTCCCTATGTTTAACTATTACGATCCTAAATTTAAATAGGAATACATAATATTAAATTCGACGATATATTTTATTAAAAAACTTGAAATAAATGATATAAATATAAAATCCCATACATATTACTGTACATGTATTACATATTAAAGTGATCAATAGTTTTATGCAAAAAAGTTAAAATGTTCATGTTAGGTACTTTGTAAATTTGAGAGAGAACAACATGTTCAACGACCCACGCTATATTGATATTAAGCATTTCCATTACATATCTGGTATTCGTTAATTTCAGAATCAGTATGATTTACAAAGTATGTTGATCAACCTCAGTGTCAAAAACATATGTCTCAAAAATAGGAATTCACAGTTCAGTCAAACTGCATAGCTTCAAGGTCAATGGTAAAGTCCACGACCCCCGATGTTTGATAGCTAATGATCCTCTTTCTAGCAAGGTGATCTGAGAATTTTTCCATGGCGTGCAGAGCTTTATTTGATGGATATTTTCCAAATGGATTTTCGTCTAAATCATCTGTAACATGACCAATGCATGTTTAAAATGTTTTTTTTTATTTCATTTTAAACGCTAACAATAGAACATACTGTACATTATTCATAGGATGTTTACCCGTATGATTACATAACGTTTCAAAAGTTGAATGGCCATGTCAAACGTTATCAAGTCTTCTGTAAATATTTTACTGATAAAAGTTATAAAACTAATTATAAAAAAAGTAAAACCTTTTACCGCACTACAATTTACGAACAATCCTAGTTGGTGTATTAGGAATGCACTAAAACGTACCTTTGAAAATGTAGTACACTAATCAGTATGGTAAGGAATAATATTTTCTCCTTTAACAAGATAAAAAATGTCTAATATCATAGTATTGATAGTAAGAAAAGGTTGGTTAATCTACGAAGCCAAGAAACCTATAAATAGCGTTATTTAAGATGTAAACTAGTAAAAATCAAAGATTCGCTTCAACCCTAGAATGTAGTAAATCTATATTCATTTACTATTTCTATTTAGTAAATCTCAACGGATTTTCAAACCCTAATACAATCCCAAACTGACCAGATTTACACTTGGAAAAAAACAGTTCATTGTCTTTTAATAATTTAATTTAATTTACTTTATCCATAGTTTTTTAAATATATTTCATCTTTTCAAACACTAATTATTCGAACAATATTGTATTATTATAGCTATAAAATGTTAATTAAGTTGAGGATTGGCTGAAATTAAACAAAATACTATCGTATCCTGGAAATAATATTTAAAACTTCTACAATTTTAGGCTTTCTCTGACTGGCAAAGCTTAACGATATTAGAATTCGGTTAACTAGTTTTACACTTTTTTCTTGAAAAAATCTCTTTGGCTTAAGCAACCTATAATGTGGTCCTACTCACTTCTGTAGTCTCCTATGTAAGCCACATCTATGCTCCGTCCATCCCATTCTGCTTGTGATTCGTTTTTCAAGTCGTTTTTAAACGGTTTTATTTTCCAACCCCTCCCTTCATATATTTTTCCATCTGCTCCCACTAAAAAACTAAATACAACGTAGTGTTAGAAGTTAAAATTGGATCTTTATTTTGATTCAAAATTTTATTTTATATTCGACCAATTATTTCAATATAACTAACCTGTAGTTTTATTTGTTTTGCAAAGAGGTGATAATGCGTTAGGCCCAGATTGTAGGATGTTCACCCACTGAAACCCATCTTTCGGCCCCGAATGACTAGAGTGAACCCGTTTATAATCACATTATAAAGACTAAGCCTGTGTTTGATGGCTCGAAAGAGACTTCTTCAAACAGTTATGCGCCACTGAAGCCTCAGTGAAACATGCCACCCAATCCAGACTTCGTTGTCCATCAATAGCGTGACAGCCTCCCAGCCGGTCTCCTTCTCAGCAAGAGTGCTCTCACTATCCTCAGTGATGGAAGTCGCAATTTCAGCCTCGATTCTCAGCCGGTAGATCATCTGTGGCTCATGGGCCAAAATACGAGTACTTGTGTAGGATAACCCTAGCAAAATCACAAACACGGTGAGGTGAGAGACCTTTCGACAGCAGACATGACTCCTAGAGCTCTTGCTAGCTGAACACGTAGAGAATATTAGCAGTTGTTGTCAATTGCTGAACCATAACCGCCAAGAGAGGCGACACCCTTGGTGGTCTTGAAGGTGGTAAGCTGGTTTTGCTCGTTGAAGCTTACAATGCCGTTAATCATCACTCTTAAGTACTTTGCAGCAGGCTTTGTTTTAATTTTGAAGTTTCCAACCCACATCGGGATGATAATCTCGATCCGTTTTTGTTTGTTTTTTTGTCCAACCCACGATCCCTGTCTTGCCGAGAATTTCGACTCATTGCATAAATGGATACAGCTTAAGATAAAGACACTTTACGCTGCTTGTTCGCAAGACACATTCCAAAAGTTAGGTTCCGGGATGGATCCCTGTGCCACACCGGACATTCAGAAAACCCCGTGCCGTGACTGCTTGCTGACCCTCAAGGGTATCATGCGGCTGAACACGATCTTACGAGGACCATCCGCTTTGGCAAGGAGGGACATATAACCGTATGTATGCTCAAGCACCCATAAATATATCGATCTAAGTTTTTTTGTTAAAGTTAGTTTTATAATAATGAACCTTTTATTTTTGGTATGTGCTGTGTGAAATCCGCAATCCTGAAATGTTAGTCGCAACAAAGATCGATCAAAATTGTGGCTATATCTGAATTCGATAAAGTGGTTTGTTTTTATCAATCATTCGAAGACTCCAAATCTATTGATAAAATGAGGTTACTGTCAGTAATATCACATTAAAATAGCTGTGTCTCTAAACATGGAGTCTAGTCCCAATGCCATTATAGTTCGAGGGCTTAATTTTAACACGTATTGTACCAAGTGAGTAGACAAGCTGTACTCACTTCCAAGGGATATCTTCGTATCCTCTGTAAAACATGTAGTCATCCTGCAAGTGCTTGACAAGTTTCTTGCACTCATCTGTCGTCTTACACTCCTGTGTCTGGGTGTCGAATAGCATCAGCATGTGGACCGGAACAGCCATGAGCTCGGGGGTTCGCTTGGGTGGGGAGGCGCCCCAGTCCTCTCTGGTCACCAGCTGAACGTACGGCCGGTACAGGTACTTCATCTCTTATACAAATCCTACCAATAATAACAACCTCGGATGTATTGAAAACCGTAGATTAATTAATTGAAATCATTATCTCCGTAGAATGCGTCATTTGCCAATAATTAAAAATGTAAAACTCAGTTTATTATGCCTACGTTTACCGTTCATTAACTGAAAATGCAACGATAACTCGACATGGTCGAATATAAGTTTCGTTATTTTATTTCTGGTTCATATAGTCAATTCGATAAATTAACATAAATATAATACTCGTATTTAGAAAAATCTTACAGAACAAAAAACTCTATCGCACGCAGTGAGTAGAGAACATTTCATATATTATTATTATATTATCATAGCTTATATTATTCCATCATAATAATTGAATGGTACTGATTATGCAGGGTTTCTAAAATAAGAGTCGTTTTACATGGTAATGTAAACTAAGGCCGTTCACTAAGTACAACCACGTACAACACTTTTTCAAATTATGCCAATAACTGAGCGAGTTATACAGATTTATCTATTCTATTAATTGTAACAATTACAATGAATACATAGGTTTCCTGCCATAAAACATTAAATTTGGGGTTTTATGCATGTAATAGTAAAACTGAGCTAGATGGACTTGCATACCAGATTTTGGAAGAACATTAAATTCATTGAATAAGTAAATAAGTGATTTATTTACTTTTAGCTATTCTTAAGATTAACATCACAAAATGTGTAGTTTACCATTTTTCTCAGTAACCAATTATTGACCTAGAGTCATGAACCAAAAGACGTATTTGTTGTTTGAGCCGAATCCAATGGTAATAGAAAAATTTGATTTTTTTTTCAAAAATATACATAAGTGCAATGAAAACCCATTTTGGAGTACAACCCCCCCCCCAAGTTTAATTAATGTAGTCCAATGTAGTAATGGCGCTGCCAATCGAACTTGTCAAATATATTAAAGTAAGGCATAAATCTACAGAATGTTTTAATACTCAGACAATACTTGCGGCCGTTTTCGTGTAGACACATGTATTCTTATACCTATATATTTCATTATGTCATTTATAGCTTAGAGCTGTTAATAATATTGTTGTTAAGAAATTAAACTTGAGCACCCTTTATTTTTTTATTATAAGCAAATTAAAGGGTGTTCATGTTTGTTTTTCCTTATTATATATATATATAACGTGTTCAGGAGGGTTCTATCATTGTCCCGGGCATAACTGTGACCATGCAGGTTATGTGAATAGCTTACTGATCCATAGGAAATTTGTTAAAAAGTTGAATGGATGGCCCCGATCAAAAGTTGATGAGATGGTTACGTAGTTAGTAACTTGACTGACTCCTTACATCTTCATTCTTAATTAATTATCTACCAACAAAAGTTCAACTTTAGATTATAACAGGCCCAGTGTTTGGACCATACAGTATCAAAATTATAAAAATAGTCATCGCTGTATTATAGCACAGTAAATTATAAATCTCTCGTTAGTTTGATATGGTTTTAACTGTATAATTAGTGTTTTGGTTTAGAATTTCAGACATGATTTTACATGTCAAAACATAATGAACCACTTATTCATCCATTAATACTTATTACATATAAAATTGTTACTGACTTATTTATTATAAACCAATAAACATGCTTATAAATCTGTTTTTGTACTATTTATTTCAATTTGAAGTGTGATGAGGATAATCAATAAACAGTTAAAAAACATTTACCCTTGTTAGTGTGGTTTATTATTGTTTTCTAATTTTAAACTTTTATATGGGACTAAATATCATAAAACGGAAGTGATCACTTAACTGACCAATGTATTATGTAGTAAAATGTTTTTACCTAATGCTAATTTTTTACTCACCAATATCGTCCTTCAATGTATCCATTATATAGTTTTTATACTTTGAGTTATAACCAAACTTTAAAAAAATGTTTTCATACATTTTTCACTCATTGATATGCATACTAACTATTTTTAATATCAAACTTTATTTTTCAATCAGAGCTTCCAATGTAATTTGAATAACGTGACGCTATGTATGTTATAACCATAACCCCTTGCGGTTGATGGTTAAAGGAATACATTCAGCATCATGTTTCTTCGGTTTAGTTGAAAACCAAATACAGAATAACAAGAATACGAAAATACAACGAATTTTGAATTATTAAATATAATCAAGATTGTGATAAAAACAATATATGAAGCTATTATCTTAAATAATAATTGCCGTAAAGATTATGAGAGAGGAGGTTGGATTGGGCCAAATGTGAGTATGATTGTTTTCTGTTCGCTTAAAGCTACTAAAGCTGTTACGTAAAATATTTATTTTTTAACAATAAATAATTCCTAAGAATCGTTTGGACGTACTATACAGAGTATTTTACATATTTTATTATTAGATAATTTGTTTAAATACCTATCCAAGTGACAACAAAAAGTGTGTAAATATGATTCGCTAACAATTTATGTCGGTGTGTATCGTTAACGCTGAACATAAGAAGCTGGAAAATATAGTAGAGAATCATTTTTGTGGATAAAATTCTGTTTGGCATTTTCGGTAATTTGGTATTTTTCAAATGTTCCTTCATATAAACAAACCTTAATTGCATGACTCAGTTATAGGAATTGTTGTAGTTTTTTTATCTTTAGATAATTTGTTATAGTACATAAAAAATTACTTTCTTCTCTTACATAAAGCCAAATTCGTTCATTGTGAAACTAGTAAAATCGTCAAGGTCACTGGTATAGCGGCAACTGTACCGCGGGGTAGCACAGTTGTATTTACTAGTCTTAAAGACGTTGACCAATATACTTATTTCTACTTCTACTATTCTCTTCTACTCTGCTTATTTTTTTCTTTTTTTCTGATGCGAATTAATGTTTAGGTCTTTTTCCATGAAACTATTTTAAAAATGTACTCTACTCATATATTACAATCACAAATCCATCAAAATAGTCACAATCCATTACAAAATACGGTGTTTATTATATCCTTGACCGTTTAGCTGCAAAGCATTTTCGTTGTCATATTATTAATTGAAGAGTATATTAGTATCTGCGAAAAGCAATTCGGTAACTCGACTCAAAGCGGATTACTAAGACTGAGGCTGCTCGAGACGAACACCGTCTAAGAACCTTACTGAAACAATAAGCTTTTCCTAAAGCTTTCAAAGACGTATTCAACATCATTTTGCTGTTTTACTTCACTTAAAATAAATAAATTTCTTTAAAATGAGCCTTATGGAAATAAAATAAAAATATATAATATAATAATAAATTGGTTTTATACTTGAAAAATTATAGAACTTGCAATAAAATTTTCGAAATAGAAGAATTAACTTTCAGCTAACTTTTGTTAAAATATAATTTTAAAATTATTTCACTTTTTCTGTTCAGCATTAAGATAACCCCATATTTGATAACAGTTGGCAACCGTGGCTTACGTTTTGTTGGTGCTCATGTTGACAGGTTCAGCACAATCCCCACGGCAAAGAGCAAAAACTGTTTTTATTTACTGTGTTTACCCATCTCAAATAAACTGACGGCTTCAATTTTCATGCAAATACATCTGTGTTCGTTACCTAAATGTCTCTTATTTTGGTTTGACTACATTAAAATTATTAATCATGTTATTTAGCTTTTGCTTACGCAGTTTGGTAACTGAATTCGGCAAGGATTTGTAATAAAATATTTTTAGAAATATATTCAGACTAAACTGCTTAATATAATTCACTTTTCATTATTGTAGGGTAGATGTGTTAAATATGAACTATATATTCCACTCTAAAATATGAAACCCCGATATTTAGGATCTCATATTAAACAAGGTTGTGTTTTTCTGTTGTTATTTGAGCAAGTTTCAATGATAGTCAAATTACATTATATAAAATTAATGATTTACAAATTTATTTTAAACCCCAAACATTTGGAACTGTAAATTTGACACACTTGTGGTTGCTGTGATACAATTTAACTCTGTATATACTATAAATCATATAATTTGTTTACAAACTCTTTTCGTAAAAAAACTTCTTAGAAACATGGGAGGTAGTAATAGTATTATTAGGCAGAGTAATTAGATTAGGTCCCTAATTTTTCACACTATTGAATACTACGTTTATCCACAAAAACAACATTCATAATTAGACCAGTTTGTAATTGAGAGACAAAAGTAGTTTGGAGTTTACGTTAAACTATAGGTCACTTATAGATGCCAATGGCTGTTGGGCTATTACTTAACAGCCCTGGTTAAAAATTAAGTTAAGTGCCCTTAGTCAATAACAAGACCACAAGATCGCGCTACAATAATCTTACACTCAGTTATCATTCATACTTGGCTCAAAATGCCTTCCTGGGTAGGTTTTTGATGGTTTTTTTATGCTTACCACACGTCGACCGCTACTAGGAATGTGGGACTCATAAGTTAATAATAAGTTCTGCTAATAAGTTCCCCTCATCTCTAAGCAAATAGCCCGAAACATTTTATCACATTATCAAGGTTAGTCCAGTAGTTAGGGATTATTAATTACTACAGCTAAACTTCAATGAAGCCGACCCAAATTGGACTTCGTGGTATGTTCACTGCTCAGTAAAGTTGGCAATTCGGTTTCAGTTCTCTTCAGAACGGAGCATTCTTTCCACGAAAGACACAGGTCTGAGAGGGCCAAAGTTGGCTGTTGTACCACCTGCCGCAGGAGAAGATGGTATGCTCTGTGGTTCTGGTGACACTGGGACAGTAGAGACAGTGTGGATTGTCCTCTATGTACCTGTTGTACCACCTGCCGCAGGAGAAGATGGTATGCTCTGTGGTTCTGGTGACACTGGGACAGTAGAGACAGTGTGGATTGTCCTCTATGTACCTGTTGTACCACCTGCCGCAGGAGAAGATGGTATGCTCTGTGGTTCTGGTGACACTGGGACAGTAGAGACAGTGTGGATTGTCCTCTATGTACCTATTGTACCACCTGCCGCAGGAGAAGATGGTATGCTCTGTGGTTCTGGTGACACTGGGACAGTAGAGACAGTGTGGATTGTCCTCTATGTACCTGTTGTACCACCTGCCGCAGGAGAAGATGGTATGCTCTGTGGTTCTGGTGACACTGGGACAGTAGAGACAGTGTGGATTGTCCTCTATGTACCTGTTGAGGGTGAGGGAGAAAGCGCGCTAGAGAAGAGTGAGAGAGGAGGCGGTGGGAGAAGGCAGTCAAAGAATAACAAAGTACAACGCATGATACCCGATTCCTTTCAAGTGTGAGATTACTAACCGTCTAAGAACTGTCTGTTGTCTAGTTTTAACTATGTTTAGAGGTACAATATCATGAATTGTATCGTTCTTATTTTTAACATTCCTTCTTGAGGAAAGAATTAACGATTATTATTTCTTTGAAATCAGAAAGACTTGTAACTTTCAATTTATAATACTGTAATAATTTTATAACCAAAATAAAGATATTCAGAATGTGCGGGGTCAATTAAACGAAATATACTGTCATACACTTTGTTTTATTCGTTACAAATCCAATTGGTGTAATACATTCATGAATGTAGGCTTTCCTTATAAATTTTTTCCTTATAAATTTAGAAATTGTTAATGTGGTCACAAACCTCTTTGTCATAAGTTAAATTTAAATTCTCAGCTAGGTGCAAAAAGAGTCCTACACAAATGAATAACAAACTATTATTAAAGCCTTAAAATTCAAAAATTTTAAATACAAATTCTGGAGAGAGAGAGAATAAATACAATGAAGAGCAGATGAAATCAAATGTACAATACGTTGTGTTGTTGAGGTGTATATCGACTGCCCCTTGCCGACTCAATCTTACATCTCCTGATTTCGGTGTTTCCGGGGCGAGGGAGGGACTTTAGAGGATAAGGACTAAGAGTGATAATTTGTGGGATTAAACAATGAGGCAGGGATTTTCAGGGAGAAAAAGGAGGATTTTTGGGATGAAACCGAGGTTGCCAAAAGGCCGCGGTCGAGGGCTAATTAGGGTTCCGACCCTCGGTGGGGGCTGTGCAGTTGCCAAAAATCCGTTTCCCGGTGAACTAGCAATGCTCCGATTCGCTGAACGCGAAAAAGATTGTTAAGGTAAAATCTTTTGCTGAAGGCATGCACCCAAACAACAGCCTCACACAGAAGGGCAGATTAACCGAAGCCATGGGCAGCCGACGCTTGCGAACGTAATTCACTGACGTTAAATCATGCAAATACAATTTTCAATTCTAGGATGAACAATGTGTTTGGTAAGGCCTGGCAGGAGAACCGACTCCCCTGGCGGCTTTGTCGGCGGTGCATCTATCCCCTCCTTGAAACTCAGCTTGCCAAGTCACTACTACCAAGTACTTCGCAACGGGTTTCACCTCATTATTGAGGTCTCCAACACGCATCGCGATGATGGTGTCAATGTGTTTCTTTGTTAGGACCACGATCCCCATCTTGCCGAGTGCAAGCGACAAGCTGCAAATACAGCAGATGTCGACTGTAGCTCGTCGCATGTTTAGCTGAAACACTCGAATCATTTTCAAGAAGAAGTTATCTTCTCGATAGCATTTTTGTCTGCCTCGCAGCAATTCGACCCAGTAGAATGCTTCACCAGGATGTACATCAGACCCACTTTAACGCAGAGGACACAGTGCTCAGCCGAAGATGCAAACACTAGCCTTATATTCAGGACTGCCACATTTGAAGCATAGTTTGCTTCGATTAGGACCGGTGCAGCTGTTTGCTACGTGTCCCAAACCCAGACATTTGAATTGTTGTGCGACGATCTTTTCGCGCACCCGACACCTGACCCAACCTATCCTCAGAGCCTCCTCCACTAAACGTTTGGCCCTATCTTAAGCTTCCAGAGTTAGGACTGCCAGTTTTTTCCCACGCGAGTTTGACTACCTAGAAAAGGTACCACTTCAAAAGGTAATGTAGTAATATAGTAAAATAAATCCTAATAAAAAAGTAATAAATTAATAAATGTATTTGTTCTATTTAATGTACTATAGAGAAAATTTTCTAAAACATTTGAAATTTTAATTTAAAAAAATAAATATAGAATTAGATTTATACCTTATAGGTGGACATCCTTGGTTTTAAATAACAAGCAAGAGAAATACGATTTAATATGGTCTTTTCCATGTGAACTAAATGGGTACTTTATACAATATACCGGTATATTAAACATGGAGATAAAGTATTGAACTACTTTGATAAACGATCTAGTATTTTAATGTAAGATAACTTTAAACAATTAAGCGTGCATTGATTGAAGTCGTTACATGTTCTTATTATATTGAAAAGGGTTTAGACTGCCATGAAAAAAACATATTTCTAATAATTTTAATTATTCTTTAAATAGAATAAGAACCGTTTCATTGAAATAAATAATAAAAAATCCTCTGAAAACGTAACTTAAACCTTATTTATAAAATGAAAGTATTTGGTTTAACCACCTATGAAGAATTATTTTTACCATATTTACATTAGAGGTTTAAATAGTTTATTTTGTTAAACAACAATAGTTTTTACAGAATTCTTTCTCTAATTACTTTAATCCTCAATAAACATTATATTATAAGATAATTTTATATAACAATAGAACATTAGGTTTTTGTTTTTCTTATTGTCTTTCATAATATTTTAAAATCACTAATTTGGTTTACAAGTAATTTAATATTATATAAAACAATAATATATACAATTTATATTTACTCTGTATTTTCCCGCTACGGTTGGCAGCAGTGTTTGTTTAATCTGCGGGATAAAACACGAAATGCTGACATCACAGGTTGCATCAGCTGTTTAATTTAGTAAATAGGGCTTTTTCCTATGGTTCTCTATTTATATGTATATAATAATAGGACAGCAGTATTAATCAATGACATTTAAATACTAAATTAAAGAAGGTATGTCAACTTAACAAAGTAAAATGGCATTTAGAATAATTTTGTAGTCATGTTAACAGTACTACTCTAAAGATATGGGAGATTGTGCGTACCGTATTGAAACGGGTTTAATTATTCCTCTCCTTCAGAAATGTCTCACCTGTGTTTTTACTAAGATTGACAAAATTATTATTATAAATAATAGATTTATTGCTATTCCACTGAAATATAATTTTTAATACCTATCTGAGTAAAAAGGAATCTTTATTATCTTGAATAAAAATTAGGTATATTTTATTACTGTGCATGATAAATATTAAATCTGTTTTCAAAACGCGATAGGTAGTTAGACAAAATACCGAAAGACTAAGTGTACAACGAGCTGCCATTTTGTTTTAATAAAACAAACACTATTAAATTACAGAATCAGACATTATTTTTTATTATTTACTTATTTTGTTTTATTTTATATTTCGCCATTTCTTTGGTTGTTTCAACACATAAACCTATTTTTTTCCATCATGTTTCTGGTGAACATGATTTTAGCAAAGTTATACAAGTAAATTGTATACCAGAATTTGTTAACCCGACTCACTTAGGCTATGTATGTAATAAAAACAATGCGTTAAAACCTTCCAATAAATAGTTAAACATTGGTTTTATTACATAAACAGCCTAAGTGAATCGGGTTAACTAATTCTGATATAAAATTTACTTGTATAACTTTGCGAAAATCATGTTCACCAGAAACATGATGGAAAAACCAAAATGTGTACGTGCACAGTGTTAAGATAAGAAAGTGACATCCCAGAATTATAAATTTATATACAGCTATGGAAAAATACTAATAAAATAGACATGTGAATGCAATTTCACTTTAGTTTTTACTTGTGTTTAAAAGTAACCCGTTAAACAATTCATTTACGTTTTTCAGATATAGAATTAAAATCACAAGGGAAATAAAACTTTCAAACATGACTCAATTGTCTCCGCAAACACAAGATCATCTACAGAAAGCCAGTGAGAGACCCAAGATGTATGACATGGAGAAAATCAGGGAAGAGATGGAAGACTTCATACGGTTTCATGAGCAGCTTTCATTGGAGATGAACAACAACAAGGGCTACATCCGAGAGCTCATTTCAAACGACGATTACGCGTTCGGCACGTATGTTTCCTTGAGGGTACTGGAGAACATGAGACCCAAGGTGCAGTACTGTTACGAGATGTTGAAGTTGAGGAACATCACGTCGGATGAGGCGGAGACGATCACTTCTGGCACGGACTATTTGTGGATGAACAATGTTCCAATATCCGCTCTGCTGGAGGCAGCGAACATACGATCACCATCTGAGACATGGATGTGAAGTTCGTCATCTCCACGTCGTCTGTGATAGAGCCTATATCCAGTTATCTGTTAATCACTCGGCTATTACAACTAGTATTAAGTACGGTATATGAAAATCCCCAATGGAATTTATTAGACGTTAACCATTCTCTCTCAGCCAGTCGACCTCTTTTGCTGCAACCTATTGCTTGTTATCCAATAATAAAACTGATTGAGTACGCTGAAAATAATAAAAAATTAGTTCTAACCCTTTGCGTGCCCCAGCGTCGTTCACAACGACTTTAGGCCCTATATGCATAAAGTGCCAGCGACGCTGACAGCGACTCTCGCAAATCGGTTACAACTAAGTTATTATTTAAATGTACTGGCTTACTTTTTGCCTAGTTTAGTTCCTAAAGCCATCTATATTTAATATATGATGTTTATTTTGCCTTCAGGCTGTTTTTTACTTTTCGTACTCTTTGTTTTTAGCGTAGTGGTTTCGTCGTCGTCTGTGGCGGCTGTTTTATTTGCGGTTATGTTACAAATGTTTGTTTACATTGTTATAAATTGTAAAATTGCTTGAAAAGTGTTCTTATATAAATACTAGTTTGTTATCATAGGTTTAAAGTTTTTTTCCACGAGGAACAATAATCATAACATCAATACATGTAAAAATGTACCATATTCAATAAACACGGCAAAAACTGTAACCGTGGCTACATACAAAACTTTTATTTATTTCTGTGATGTCTTAATTACAAAAAATCGTGATGATACATGAATTTTACTTCAAATTTCTTGCTCTTTTTAACAATTATAGTAATAGTAATGAAAAACATGTATAATGTTGTTTTATATAACTTATTGAACTCTAAACACAAAACGAAATTTTTCCTATTTATAGCTTTAACTCTAAAAGTGGTAAGCTTTTTACTTTTAACTGTAAAATAAAAATAATTACTAATATCTTCTTGAAATATAAAGTATATACAACTTCCACCCAAGCCGGCCACCATTTATTTTAGGTGGGCACCCACTCCTCTTTACCACACATTTGCAAACCGGGGATTGCTAATGGTCGGGATTCAAACCCTAGCACTTCCGAATGGTTAGAACGTTACGCTCGTCAGCGCAGCGCTTTAGCCGGTTCAGCCACAAGTGCATAGGAGTAGAAAGCGCTTACTTGGTTATAAGACATGTTCGGTGGCAGTCTGATGCAGGTTCGGTTGCTTGCCCCCAGAGGGCAACACCGTCACGAAGGTGATAAGTTCACTAAATTGACGACAGATGCCTCCACCTGACACTTATTATTAAATTTGTAAATGCGTCGTGAATAACGACTTTGCCACTTCTAGGGTTAACTTTATTTTAGGTTGAGAAAAAGATTTTTGTAGTGTAACTCAGGACGTCTAAAAAGATTTTTGTAGTGTAACTCAGGACGTCTAAAAAGAACATTCAACCATCTACTATTTAAAAAATATTACATTAATATCTGTAAAGTTTAGTTTTCTATGAACTTTCTTAGCAAATATGACTGTCCTTTCAAGTAACCTGCTATTGATAAGACCCGTGAAAGTTTTACTGATAGAATCAATAAAATATAACCCTCTATAATTGTCTACTAAATTAACATCATCCATTTTATGCAGTGGGAAAACAATCGATCTCTTAAAACTGCCAGGGACACTACTGTCTTCAAAAACTGTATTAAAAATATTCATCAGCTCAACGAGCATAGTTTCAGGAGCGTATTTAAAAAACTTGAGAGGGATTCCATCGTAACCTGGCGCTTTATCGTTCTTACATCTTGATAATACTAATTTAAACTCTGCCAGGGTAAAACCGTTATCCAAGTTGCTGTCCAACATTAGCGGTAGTGCATACCTGACCCTCACCGTCAGTAGCGGCGGACTCAGCAGGCGATGGTAGTGGTCAACCCAGTCACTGGGTGGAATGTTTCCCATAACGTTATCAGGCTTCTTTCTCATGCTGTTGAGCGCATTTTTCAGAACCTCTTCGCGTCTTTTATTTGAAACCCGTCTCTATTGAATACTAAGTCAATTTGAAAATATATTCCTCATAACTAGACTAGTTCGTAATTCAGAGGCAGTGGTTTGGACCCCATATAGATCCCTTAGATAGCCATTGTAGCCCCATCAACTATTCCCAATCAAAACGTTGAAGAATTTCTCTGGCGTAGAAACACACAAAATAAAATAAAAACTCCCCCCAGAGTTAAAACATATCCATGTCAATAAGTAGGCTTACTGTAACAGTAAAAAGTAAAACTACTGCTGTTAGGTTCCTGTTTGTGTGAGTTTTCTTGGACAGCAATAAACAAGGCGTACCACTTAAACAGGTCTAGGATACATGTGTTATCACCTCAAGTAGTCAGTGCCTAGAAATGAGACTTTGTTTATGCTGAAGTTTGATGTATTAAACGTGAACATGTACAAACTCACAATTTTATGTAATGCACTAGAGTCAACCAGATGTTTATTTCAAAACGCGTAATTAATAACAGATAACAGCTGACCAGTGTTTTGAGATAAAAACTGGTCAGCTGTTTGCTTGTTAAATTAGTAAAACTACTATTGGTAGATAGATACCAGGAGAAGTTTTGACATGGATATGTCAGCTCTGAGAGTTGTTGGCAATTTGTAGGATAAAATTTGAAATGGGTTTCCATTGAAACTACCAGAGCCTTTGAAATTTCTACCATATAGCTACCATTGTATTGAAATTTCAATATATAAGAATAAGAACAGCTGTTTAGACGAACTGAAAATATTCCCTTTAGACATATCCATTCCCACTGGGAAGTAAATAAAAACATTTTTCTGTTTTACCTTTAGAATAGGCCTAATTATTTCTTTTACACCCTGCCACTTCTGATTGAATTAACCTTTTTAAACGTAACCTGTGGCATTTAGCTCTACAAAATAAGACCTTTAAATATTCTTTATAGCAAGACCGGGTTATGTTGCTCTTGGCAACGTCACTGAAGCAATTAGACAATTTCACCCAGGAATTGGCAGAAGTGGAATTACCTACTCAGGAATTGATTGAACCACTTAGTAATCCAACAATAACCAAGTGGAAAAATATTTTGTTGGAACCTGTTAAAGCTGTCAAAAAGTACTCTAGTCGCTATAATGAGGAAATAGAAGAACTGGTGTGCGCATCAATGCTCCGCTCTCCATGTAAACCGAAATCACTGGAAGGTTGAACTTGAAACTGGTGTTTCGATGCCTTCTGTACAGAGAATTATTAAGCAAAACAAAATAAAAAATTTTGAAAAGGAAAAATTGTATACCCTTAGCTTCAATAATGATGAGGAACTAAAACGATCAATAGAAGAGGAACTTCACCGGATCCCGCGAAGTTTCTTTGTAAGAGCCTACGAATCATTTCTTAAGCGCTTCTATCAGTGCTGCTGTGTTGCTGTGGATGGGTTACAGTTTGAATGTTTTTGGACCTAAACTTTTTTCATTAGGCTGTGCTATAGTTTAATTTTTATTTTAAAGTAACATTTCCCTAGAATGTAACAACAAAAATATTTTATAAAACGAAGAATACCTTTTTTAATGTTTTTAAAGTATTGTTTTTCAATATGCCGCCATTTTGTTTCTACAGAGGTTAGGGAGCTGAAATCTTCCCATAATATTTATAAAGCCTACTTTGCTAATGTGTAAAATTTAAAAAAGGTTCATGAATGGGCACGTAATATAAGATTAAACATTGAAACCTCTTCGTGGGACACTGTGTATAACACGATAAATTACAATATCTCTTTATTTTTACGAAATGAGTAGGCTCAAATTTTAAACAATTTCTAAATTGCAAAATGATAGAAAAACGCTTGAAGTTATCTTGTAATTATTTTAATTTATATTATACTCTAAGTATCTGACCCCCACATACTTGTACCTGCAAGAAAATGTAAATTGTATTTAAAAAAATACTGTGGTACCTTTATAAAATACTCCCAAACATATTTATCTCAGTCTAATAGCACCCCTTCCACTCAGCATGGAGAGAGGGACAGAGGGATAGTAGTACCTTGTTAACGAGAGAGAGAGGTAAATTTAAGAGACAAACTGGTCAATCCCACGCCTGAGCGGTCCTGACCCTCGCTGGCGCTTCTGGACCCCCACTAATGACACCCCTCAACCCTCAACCCTAGATAAACGAACCTTTCAACCCTCAACCCTTCCCAATCATTATACCTTAGACGTAGATCCGGTATTTTTAAATAAATTCACCTATTGACTCATAATATTTCCGAATATTATTTTAATTTTTACTTCTTTATAATGTTTTGAAAATATCCTACTAAGATAATGTAAATTGAAACGAATTTGACTGTGAGATGTTTCTTACATGTACAACGAATATTACATCTAAGAAAAAGTTGTCACCTTGGAATAAGTAATGTATCGATTGTTTACTCGCAGCTCGAAAACTAGGATACATAAAACTAGTATTAAGTTTTGATTAATTTTGTGTGTGTGTAAAAACCTAAATTTTTTTTATTTTCTTCAAATAAAACCATAACATAACAATGGTTAAAGTTAGAAGGTATATTTTACCTTACAAAACAAATCTGAAAAGTCCAACTAACTTTAAACTACATTTACTTATATTTTCAGAAAATCAACAACTATATTTATTTGTTTACTAGCTAAACCCGGCGGACGTTATCTCGCTTTTAATTTTTCATTAATATACCAAAATAAAGTAATAAAAACACTTGAAGAAAAAATTTATGCGTTCGACGTCACGTCGAGCATTTCGCTCTGCAGGTGTTTTTGTAGCTCTTGACGTCGAAGCTCGTCCACGCAGGTCTCCGAGTCGCGCTTCTCGCTCTGCAGGTGTTTCTGTAGCTCTTGACGTCGAAGCTCGTCCACGCAGGTCTCCGAGTCGTGCTTCTCGCTCTGCAGGTGTTTCTGTAGCTCTTGACGTCGAAGCTCGTCCACGCAGGTCTCCGAGTCGTGCTTCTCGCTCTGCAGGTGTTTCTGTAGCTCTTGACGTCGAAGCTCGTCCACGCAGGTCTCCGAGTCGTGCTTCTCGCTCTGCAGGTGTTTCTGTAGCTCTTGACGTCGAAGCTCGTCCACGCAGGTCTCCGAGTCGTGCTTCTCGCTCTGCAGGTGTTTCTGTAGCTCTTGACGTCGAAGCTCGTCCACGCAGGTCTCCGAGTCGTGCTTCTCGCTCTGCAGGTGTTTCTGTAGCTCTTGACGTCGAAGCTCGTCCACGCAGGTCTCCGAGTCGTGCTTCTCGCTCTGCAGGTTTTTCTGTAGCTCTTGACGTCGAAGCTCGTCCACGCAGGTCTCCGAGTCGTGCTTCTCGCTCTGCAGGTGTTTCTGTAGCTCTTGACGTCGAAGCTCGTCCACGCAGGTCTCCGAGTCGTGCTTCTCGCTCTGCAGGTGTTTCTGTAGCTCTTGACGTCGAAGCTCATCCACCCAGATCATCAAGTCGTGCTTTCCGCTCTGCAGGGGTTTCGGCACCTCTTGATGTCGAAACTCGTATTCGCTAGTCTTCAAGTCGAGCATCTCGTTCTGCAGGTGTTTCTGCACATCTTGAGATCGAAGCTCGTTCTCGCAGATCTTCAAGTCGTGCTTCCCGCTCTGTAGGGGGCTCGACAGCTCTTGAAGACGATGCCCTTATTCGGACAGCTTCCAAGCGTGCTTCTGTTTCTCCAGGTTTTTTAGCAGCTCTAAGTGCTGAAATACATCGAGCGTTTTTAGTTCTTCTACCAATATTGGCTATTTTAGGAGGCATGTCATAAAAAGTATTTTGCAAAATAAATTATTTATTATCAATTTATTTTCACGTTTCCCTAAATTTTTACCGAGACAATAAGGTTAAAATCAATAATAAGAAATACAGATCACCTGACCAAGTAAAAGTGTATACAGTTAAAATGTACAGTTAAACTGTTTAGTCACTCGCATAACCTTAAAACAAAAATGTAAACGAAAACAAATTATTTTACTACTCATTAATTTGTCTCTCCAATCATAGCTTTGCTAGCTGGGGCTCCCCCAGGCCCCCGTGGTTGTTGTCGGCAGTCCTTAGTATTTAGAATAGAGTTAATGGCAGTGTAAGGAAAGTGCGTGCAAAATTCCATACCATTATAAACTAAAATAACGTAACACAGTATCAAAATGTGCAATAAGAAGTCACAGTTAAAAATATAAACTGTTTAGTCACTCGTATAACCAAAAAAACAAATGTAAACAAAATAAAAAACATAAACAAATGCAAGTGCTTCAATCTGTCCTGTATATCTTCAACTAACAGATATAGTATAATAGCAATCAGCTGTTGAAAAGAAAATATTTATAATGTAAACAAAGTTCTGGTTCCATAGTATATGGGATCCTTTTTAAAAGGGTGGTTTTTAGGGTTTTCCCGGAAATTATTCGATTTTTTCTCGATGGTAAGAACCATCCTTGGACTTCAACGAACATCTTAAAAAAAGAATTGGCCAAATTGATCCAGGCGTTGTTGAGTTATGCGCTTACCAACACATTTTGGGATTCATTTTTATATTATAGATTTTAATTGTATTTCAAGATAAATGGTCTACATAATATATAAGTATGTATATATATATATATGTATGTATAATATATAAATAAGTAACTGTACAAATTTTATATGAATGAGATACATTTAAAAGTTTCCTCAATTTTCATTTATAATTTTTTATATTTAAATTTTCTAAGCTTAGCTTTATCTTGAAATACTTTAAATTTTAATCAAAAATATCAAATCGATTCATTTAATTACAATTCATACTTAAATGGATGTATGTTTTTTATTAGTTCTAGAATTATTGAAACTTAAATGACTCGAATATTCTCTTAATTGGAAGATTCAATAATGGTATTCAAAAATTTAGCCTGAAAACTCGTTTTCTAGAGATGTCATCATAATACGTTTAGTGAATTAATTTTGGTGTATCGGTTGAGTACAGATTAACCAGGGTGCTAATTGTTGTATTCAGTGAATTAAAAGAATATTAAATTCCACAAGTGATTTTTTCAATTATTTTACTTAAAGAAATGTGATTTTTCAATAACAACCTATAATGTGTAGAATATTGCATTACCCAACTCAAAACATAACACGAGATCCATCGGTCTGAAGACCATAGGAGAAAATGTATTTGATGAAACATGTGGTAATTGGACAAACTGCTAGTCTCTTACTAAGCAGCAGGTAAGAAATTGTCGTGAATGATTTTCTCAAAGACTACGGTAATTGAAGGAACAGCATACAAGATATTCCCGCAAGGATAGGCAAACATCGACAGATACTGAGCAAACTTCTCTTACTAATATTGTCATATTATTGATTTGAGTACGCAGGTCTGCTACGTCGAGGTATTTTAAAAATGAAACCCATTATTTCAAAACTTCTGATACATAGCCTACTAGTAGTTTTTCTGAAATAACATAAATTAAATGTAAAAGTTAATATATATATGATGGCGGAGTCATGTTTTTAATAAACCGTCTTTGCGCAATATATACAACAATTTTCGCATACACATTGCATCTGGGATAAACGTCTGTACCGTCCCTATCAAGTCCAGTTAAGCCCTTTTTGACATGGATATGTCTTAGCTCTGGGGGGGGGGGTGTTGGTGATTTTTAAGATGGAAAACATGTAACAGGTTTCCATAGAAACTACTAGAGCTGTTGTATTTAATTTTTAATATAAATTAATAAGATCAGCTAATTAGGTGAACTAAAACTTTAGACATATCCATGATCTAACCTATATCCCACAGGGAAGTAAATACAAACATTTTTATCAAGTGATCGCTCCAAGCTCTTAGACGACATAATATTTACATACGAAATAAATAATTAGTAATTAACAAACAAATAAATATATTTTGACAATCTTACAAAGCCTTGATCATCCTATCGCATCATAATTGACGAATAAATTAAGAATGCACGTTCAAAACTGGAATGTCGGGATATGCGCTTTTTCTATTCATGTAGTAACCTAAGATGTATTTAAATAGTAGAAATGCAGCATTAAACAAGTATTTTTTGGAATACACCTGTTTTGAACATATAATTTTGTCTTTTAATTTTTTTGACTTGTGTCTATAATTTGACTTGTGCACTGCGTTTGATCTCGGACCGCACCGAAAAGTTTGTTATCTTGGTTGGGCAATTAAAATGAATAAAATAAATAGATAAATAAGAGATGTAACTAATCAGGTGCGAATAAGAAATTATGATTTGTTCGATAGTGTTTGTCATAAGCAAATTCTGCCCGCTTGGTTAGTCTTTGATCGGGCGACGATCAAAGAGAAATCCGATACCAAATATTGATGCGAGTCTAAAATCGAAATGCCTAACGGCAAATTTCATCCTCAGTCTTAGTCTGTCTGAGGTCTGTAAGATAAGTGGAAACCGGGATTATATTTATTTATCATTATCTTATGCGTGGAAATTAAATTTAGATAAACGCTAAACGGACTATTGGTTTATATTTAGTTCTAGCTGACCCGGCGAACTTCATAACGCCTAGCATTAAATGCTTGTTAACTTTAAGATTGCCCATGTTCCTAAGACGAAAAGCATTACAGCTTCGTTGTGTAGATATTCTGGGTCGTTGCATAGTGAATAAAAATACTGAAACGATAATACATATTATTAAAATTCCCACAAAAAAACTAAATCTTAGAGAGTTGATTCACAATTTTCTAATCCAACCTAGACCCAAACCAAACGTAACTGTAATATGGCTTTTATAGGAAGGATATACAATAACTGATTATTATTATAATGAACGTAATAAGTACAAAATATTAACAAACGCAAATAAAAGACGAATAAGCGTTTACAGAATTTTTAGTTTTAAAACCTTTACTAAACATTACAGTACATTATACCAACATATCCCGTTTATAAGCCTGTTCGTTGCGTGATTTTATTCATGTTCGTGATACACCAATTCAAGATCATTTTACCAGCTCTTAAATTTACACAAAATAAATCATAAGCTACTGATAAGTAAATTTTACATTATTCATGAAATTTTTAATATTTGGAAATATAAAATTTTAAATATTTGCTTACACGTCAAATATTTACAAATAAAGGAAAATATATTTTCCAAGTATTTTAAATAAACAATAAAAGTAATGTTATTTGGAACAACGTATGGGGGTTTTCTGAAGGGGAAAAATGTGAATGTTTATTTGTCAGCTTACTACATATTTAAATATCATTCGATATACGTGATTTAACAATCTGTGAGGACATTCTTGTAAGTGCTATCGTAAAAAACGGAGTGAGTTAAATATTGCAGCGGACGGTGTGCAGTAAACTCGCGGTGGCACAACAGTAAACTGACGCGATGTACGTACATGCTGCTATTGTCTGTTCTCGAAAGGTCTTCTTGCAATTTAGTTTTATATCTACCTGAACGACTTGCCTTACGCTTTCTGAGAGAGAGCTTGTAGCGTTACGTTGCTTTGACGAAAGATTGTTGGTTCATTTACAAAGCTTCAAGAATGATGACAAACTTCATTCAACTTCAATCCAAAACCAGAAACCTCTCATTTTCAAAATGAACCTATGATTTTAAAAAGTAGAAAGTAGTAACGGATCAGATATCTAAAAATTTGAAATAGTTTTGATATTTCTGTCCTTAAAGATTTAAGCATAAACATTTTTAATGCCAATTATCTTACTGGTTTTTATACGTAACCTATACTTTTCTTGGTTCTAGTTACATTGGTATTCTTACGTGTAGCATATGTACTGTATATGTACGTGAAGTATATGTACTGTAGTAAAATATTATTAATTAGAAAAAAATAATAACATCTGAAGATTTAAGAAAAAAACAGGAAACTATTCAACACATACATTGGATAAATTGAATTAAAACTGTAACCTTTCGTCATGAAATAAATGGATTATAATTCATCACATAGGGTATTTTGTTGTAAGTTTGTGTAATTGTTCTTGTAAAATATGTATAATTACTAATTAGTAAGTCAATACGCATGGTCATAAAGTGTCTAGATAGATGTATTAAAGCGGTATTTTAATATTATATTTTTCCCTCATTAACATAAATACACTTCATGCCAAAACCAATAAACTCACCACTACCTCTTATATTAATACAAAATATGCAAAATCAAGAATGTGAGAAATAATATAACTCTTTACGATATTATATGAATGTTTGTTTTGCGTATCAAATTAATCAAAACAATGAAGTAATGGCATTCTAGTTCTAGCTTTACGAGCTATTTACGGAACTCAGCCAGCCAATAAATGCTACCTCTGACGCCATGTCAGGAACTTCCGGTAGCCAGTAGTATTTAAGCAGGGACGCCATCTTGTTTCTTTCGGTCTCCATTTGGGCCTGGTGATGTTCGGTGTAACTGGACGAAATCGATCGCCAGTTTAACAACTTTTTTTTATATATTTACCGTTGTATATAATTACAATATAAGTGTAAATATATTAAGTAATGTTGGAAGACGTGAGATTTTATTTAATCCTATAGTAAAACCAACATGTCTAAAGCTAATCAAGAAGTTATTCTAATTCTATAATTAAGCAGATTGACGCAAAACTAAATGCTTGACCACTGTTAAAATTTAACAAAGCTTAGATCCAGTTTCATTCCTCCGGGAGCAGTAAATTAAAAAGACAAACCGGCCAATTCTACGCATGGCTTGATTCGACTACATTCACTACATCCATTGCATCCACTAGGAATCTTGAAATAATAAATTAAATTTTTTTTGGGCATCTTAGTATCACATAAAAATATAATATAAATTAACATGTATATATTATTAATCAACTTAGTGGACATAAATAAATATTTTCAGTGTATCATGATAAATAATATCGTTGTTGATCAATACGAGTATTATATCTAGATAGTTTAGCTATTCTGAAATAATTTGAAAACTACATAAAGGAAAGGTCTATACAAGGAATGTGACAACAGTACAATATACGCAGGAAAATTTTAATTTAACGCCACACATGAACCTTCACACCATAAATTTAAGGATAACTCTCTCTAAGGGCTTTGCATTTCCACTATCTTCAATAATTTAAGTATTCGTACAATTATTTCGTTCAGTAAACGTGCGACAATCCATCACCTGTTATTTGGTAAAATTTTTATTGCCTGTAAAAATTATCATTGTATTGGATATTATTGAACTGCTACCTAATGAGAATTTTTATAAAGTCATTTTGTTTCAAAAGTCTGTAGGCCTATGTCGTATTTTTTTATTTTTTACATAATACAAACAAACAAAACATTTTTTATTGTTTCATAAACTTAAATCAAAGAACCTGTGCAAAACCCGTTTTTGTAAAAATCTAAACCAGACGAAGAGATTAATGAGCTTATTCCTGGAAAAAAATCAAAGCAGCGATACGGTTAAAAACACAAAACAGGTTAAACAGGTTTAGTACGATACTGCACAAGAAATATTTAGAACCATGTTCTGTAAGGGTCGTTATCAAACTAGTTTATTTAGGAAAGCTCTCAAAACCTAAAAATCTCATTGTAAATCAATTTTTAAACTTTAAACTTTTTAAACTTTATAAAAATTTTTTATAAAGGCTTTTTTGAAACAAAAATCAAACGGCTACCAAACAACTAAATCTAAAGTATCTACCACTAATTTATTGTTCAAGTTCTTATATGTTTTCGTGTCTTGTTTTTGTAATTGTTGTAATTTGTAAAGATGTGTTCTTGTGTCTCTTTTTATTTTGAAAAATAATTAGAATTCGCCTCTTTACTTTTTATTATTTTAAAGGTATATTCAAAACAAGAGTTTGCATATTCTTGACCATACTTCAAGGCTTCGATCATCATGTAACTCAAATCTCAAATATCCTTTGAAATATGGTCTTGAATTACTCACTTTCGACTCTTTTCAGGAAATATACTTTCGGAAATTTTCAAATGTAGAATGAATTAGCAAAACAACATTATCAAATTGTAGTCAACACCATTCTATTGGTATAATTGTGATAGTTAAATCTTGTATTCATAACAGTGACAATTTGTTGACCTTTTTCGTTTTTTTTAATATATGTAAAACATTTCACTAATATAATGTTTTTTAATATTATTATTTATTATGACAAACAATAGATGATATTCTGAAGAACATCCAAGTTATAGTTAGAAAAGTTTATTTGGAATAAAAAATATAAATTGTCCATATTGGACCGAATACTGTTCAGAGTCCTGATGCTCCTCATTTTTAATTTTTAATTTGTATAAAAGCTGTAACATAGCTTTTTGTTGTTCCGCCTTCCTTAGCAGGCCCTATTGTAACAATAGAAGCATTATCGGAATAGCGCAAAGAAAGAGTGAATAGATTGTCTTCTTCAGGCGCTTTAAGCCCCTCGACGATTCTCAACATTAGCGATGGAACCTGAGTGTATTGCCTGGAATGTTCCCGTCTCAGACTCAATACGGATAACGTTCTGACTATGAAATAATAACTCTTATTTTTTTAAACGAACTAGCATTTAACAAAACCAATAAAATTAATAATCGATTTTATAGTTCCTATTGATAGAGTGATACACTATGTAAGAACTGAATTATGTTCTACAAATAAAATACTCTAAATTTGGTTCAAAATTGAGACTGGCAGACAGTTTTATAAAAAAGATAATTATTTTCATTTAGGATTCCAAACCCACGTCAGCAACAACGCTGGTTCGGATACTGGAGTTGGTAGTTAGTTTTTATCAGTACTGTACTGTCCACCTAGCTCTGTGTCGGGTTTTCACTATATATTTATGTATGCATTAAACGTGCCACGCACGTGAGAAAAATATGGGTAAATACTGTCACAAATCAAAGATATAATATATACGTTTCAGTGTGATAAACTCGCTACCACACATATTCATCTCTTATGGATCAGCAACATAGCTACTGTAACGTGTAATCGCTTGTTTTTATTTATCTGTGTCCCGCACTCTGGTGGCCTTAAAGAAAACTAACTCATTAATATTCCAGACTTGACGTGGTACACGATAAACAAGCCGGGCCGACGATATAAACCGATGCGAAGGCGAGGACAGCAATGCTTCTGAGAGGTCTCCTAACAATCAAGTTTTATACCTCACTTCTGTTCTATATTTTACTATTCTTTGCACCTTTTGTAGGATTGTATACCCTTCTTGCCTACATTATCTGCCTGAAGAAGAAAATTACTTTTTATCAAACGTGAAATGTAGCTGCACAATCCGTCTTAAGGGTTTTTTTACTTTTAACAATAAAATAAATCTTACCATAACTGTTGTACATTTCAGTATATACTCCATGATATTATTCTATGTAGACTATGTAATTTTAAATTTCTATCCATTGGTAAATACTCCACTGCAGTAGGCCTTCGTACTCTGGGAATTTAAATTTTACATTCATTTAAAGGTGAATGGAAAATATTATTTAAATAAATTTAGTAAAAAAGTAAATTTGCAATAATTCCGTGTACGAAGAAAGAAAGAAAGTCAGTTTATTAAGTCGAATATTCTAGAATTTTGTTCGTAAATTCAAATGGTGTAGTTATTTTTGCTTGGTTAAGTCTTCAAAGGCTCTAAAATAAACCGTCCCATACACTAAAAATTTAAAATTACCTTACATGAAAGTATACATTAAATATATAGATATGCTTTAAAAGGTAATATTTTTTGACGGATTGTAATTCTATTATTTCCGTCCAATTAAAAAATAATTTTTCTTAAATATTTGTTTTTTAAGAAAGGAGAGAGGTAAATAATATATATTCTGATGAATATAGAAGAATGGTTGGTGTAAAAATCCGCATGGCACGGCGATATTCGGAGCGGAGCGGGGTATATCGCGTCAGTTTATAGGGAAGGCGGGCTTATCGCAAGGCAGTTTGAGACACAGATTATTCATGTAACCCACTGTTCTTTGTCAGCGAAACATATGCCCTATGGTTTATAAAAATATTTATACATCATCGAATCCCTAGAATGAGTAAACATGTCATGTAAAATTAAATTACGAATATTTTTCCATTCAATACTATCAAAATTGAGTATTTATCTTTACTAATTTACGCTCAAATTAGTAACTTTTACTTTTTAAGTAAAATTATAATTTTTTTATTTTTTAAGTTAGAACTAAGTTAATAATTCTTAAATAATGATAGTATGGAAATATTAAATTCAATACTTGAGAATGTTTGTTTGACATTTAGATATTTGTACATTCTAATAAAAATTGTTAGCATGTTTAATACTAAAATATGAAATACAATATCTGATTAATCTTTATGGTGAACCAATCTAAAATTTCAGATACAACTCTTTAATTGTAATTAAGTTTTACATTGTTATCATCAATATTTTGGGATTCGACTCAGAGGAGTGTTAAAATAGTTCTTCTGTGTAGTTCAGTCCATGTATTACGATAATGTTTACACATTGTGTAATTTGTTAGTATGCGCATGTTTCATAACTCATAACAATTGGCGATGGCGATGTCCATAGATATTTGTACGGGAACAGTACAAATATGAATAATATCGTAAAATTGAAGTAACAGTAGCCACAAACCTTAAACAAATAAAAGTTGTCTTATGTAGATTGAGATAAAACTGTAAACAGTTCATTTTTTAGATAATCACCAATCATAGGTAACTGTGTTAACAGTATGGTTTGAGCAGTATAGAGATTTGAAGTATATCATGTATGCTTCAGAAGCATGGTGGATTCTGGCCAGCAAGACCAATAGGAAACGCCTAGAGGCAATCCAGACGAAGTCGCTGAGACGAATCACACGACAACCGTGGTTCGTCAGGAACTCTGTAATTATGGGGACGTTGGGAGTCCCAACTCTTGACTTATTTAACAGAACAAAAGCCAATGGACTGTTTCAGAAAGCAGCCGAGTCCAGCCTAGAGCACATCAGGGAACTCTGTATACGTCATGATGTCGCAGAGGTCTGGAGGCCCAGGCCCATCGCCATCCTGGATGATCCGCCGCAGGAATAGCATGACCCAGGAATAGCCAAAGCCTGTCACAGCAATGTGTTGAATTTTCTTAATTTAAGTCTGTGTTTATTATATTTTGATTAACATCTGATATTTCACTTGCTACGGCCCTGTTCTGATTTGATTGTTTTAGCCATTCCAAGAGGTAATTCAGCAGCTACAGCGGTAATCGCTAATGCTGTGGTCGCTCAAATGAAGTCCTTTCGCCCGTATGTAAGTTGCGCATACACGTCTGGACGGATGGGGGAAGGTGGGTTTAGTTTGGGTAAACACCGCTTAACGGTGGAGTCTCCACATAACCCTCGCAGGAGCGGGGGTACTCATAAAGAGTTACCACCTGCCCAAAAAAAAAAAAAAAAAAAAAACCCCCGTCGCAGCAGACCTGCGTACTCAGCGAATTTCCAAATCAATAATATAATAATAATAATATATAACAAGATTTATTAAAATCTATCCATAAACATGAGAATCATTTGCCTATTCTCCATAAGATTAACATGGGAAAGAGTGTGCAGGTTTGCTGCTGTGAGGATAACAGAAAGTAGGCATTTATACCATAAAAAATTTTTATTTTTAACATTTATACCAACTTTCATCAACATCTGTCCATAAATAAAGGAGTTTGCCTATTCCCTATATGATTAACATGGGAAAAGAGTATGCAGGTTTGCTGCCATGATAAACACATAAACTATGATTTTTAAGTATAAATGGATAGATCTCAACCAGATGAAGCTAAATATCAAGTTTTATCCAAAAATATAGATTAATATGGGAAATATTAATTTTTCCCTATCCTCCATAAGAATAACATTGGAGCCCCACAATACAACGTACTGTGTTTAGATTTTTTAATATCTCGGTAACCGTTAGAGATAGAGAAAAACTTTAAGGAACTTAATTGTGTAGTTTTTTAAGCTGAATCCAATGGTGAAATATAAAATTAGAAATATTTAAAAACTACATGTGAAAAACGCAAAAAAACCCATTTTGGGGTACAAAACCCCCCCAAACTACCCGTTCCCATTGATCGATATGTCTGGTTTACGAACTCGTCCGAGCATTTGTAGGAATACACGTCTCTACCAAATTTGGTCTTGATCGGACCATTTTTACGTGAGTTATCGTGCTAACAGACACATATATATATATATATATATATATATATACATATATATATATATATATATATATATATATATATATATAAATTTTAACGACTATTGTTTTTGGTCTCTGGGCACCTAAAGAAGAAAAAATAACATGGTCCCGGCTTAACTCTTGCCATGAGACCTACGGTAATAGCTTCTTCCCTATGGGAAATTCGCTAAAAGATTTGAAGTACCGGTATATTGTGATTTTTCTGTACCTGAAAAGGTCGGGAAGATCTTGAGAGTGCCTTAGACACAGGATAAGCTGTAACAATGTTGACAAACTGGTCCGTCCAACATTGTAACACCTCTGATCCCCTCGGCCAAGTAAGTGCACCTTATCTAACCTGCTTCCTCCTTGCGTTACTGCACTATGTTGTTCAACCAAGTTTAATCGCTTTAAGGAACCAAATAAAATTAAATACTGTATGTGGCATTTGTAAGTGATCGTTCTTTCTTAAATTCTCAGCAATTAGTAAAAAAAATAAATGGTGACACACATTATTAATGTAAATTATTTTTTATAAAACATTCAGTATGAAATTTACAGTTAATATTTTTACAATATGAAATTTGCAGTAAAAATGTTTCGTTACAGTTAATTGTTAAAATAAATTTTAAAACTATTTAATGTATTTGATAAAACTCTATAGAGGCTTTAAATAATATAACCTTATTTACTGTGATATGACTATGAACAAAAGACATTTAATCAAATGGTATTCAGTCAGTATTTGTAGCCTATAAGAGTAGTATTAAGCAATACATTTTCTAGATAATTGTTGATTTTCTCAAACAACTCTAAAACTTTATCGTAACACATAATATTTGAAATAAAATCTCTGTATATACATCAGCACTTAATTGGTATAATAAGATCTACAAACTAAATTTACCTTATTTAGTTTACCTGTAATTAAAAGGACTTTTTAGCAAAACAACCTTTTTGAGTCCCAAATCTCTAAAAATGTTTTTTTTATCTTTTTCCACTAATGACTAAAAACGTTCCTTGGAAATTTTCTATATTCAAACTGAAACTAGCTGACCAAAAATTACAATACTAGGTCTACTGATATTTTTTATAATTAGGCCCAAAAAGCTTAATAATTATTTAAAACTATTTATCCCTCCAAGAAATTAATTGTAAAATAAATAAAAAATAACCTCTACGGTCTAGTAGAGGCTAGAAGTAGAGAGTAGGTTTTATACCATTTGAAGTATGAATATTAATTTTTCAACATCACCACTCACCAGTCATTCATTATGAAGGGATACTAAAGCACGGTCTGGATCGAACAAATTTGCATCTCAAAGCCTAGTGAGCATTAGTCCAAACAGTTGCATCGAACCTTCTCTCTGAGTAATGGGTGAATGAAAATTATTCAGTGCTCAGCTAATGAGAGTTGGTCATAACATTTTTACGATTTTAATTATTCATCTTGTGCATCAAGTTCTAATTACTCAGGATATGTTAGGTTTAACCTTAAACGAATCGTTGCATAAAGAACTTTATGAATTAGGGTGTTGACTACACTTTGTCTTATATTGAATGACAAGCGATGAAAAAATCTTAATACACTACTTTTTTATGTCTAAAGTTTTCATATTATTCTATTATTCTTTTATTCCAAAAATTCTGAAAAGGTATGCATTCCAAAAAATAGGCAAATTAGGTTTAAGTATATGTATTTTAATATTTTATCCTCTCCTCTGAACACAATTACACTCATGAAATTAAACCAAATCCCCTATTTACTTGAAACTTAGCTACTTTTACTTGTCCGTTTTGAGACAAAAATAATTTATTATTAGGTCGTAAAAGGTTATAAATATAACTAAGTTACATCTAATTTTATCTCGCATGTTTTCAAAACTAATATTTCACACAATAACGGGTTAAGGTGTCTTATTGTGTGCCAATAGATATTTTCTGGTAGGTTTAAAATATATGAAAATTTTCAAATGAATAGATTCATGTCACTCTGACAGATCAAACCATCATTAGGCGCGATTCACGCCCAACCCTTGCTGCTGAGCGGACACAAACTTGTCCTGATTAACCTCTTATCTGACAGGACAATAGGTGAACTACGTGCCAGCCAGTTAACACGGTTAAAACTATTGTAGTAGGCCACTAAATAAATATAGATTCTACTAGTATCAAAATAAAAAATGTAGACTATGTTGGTGGTTTCCTATTCTCCAATTTTATTTGTTATTACTTTCTCCCACTCATGCGACAGTATATGGAGAAAGTACTATTTTTGTCAAGATTTGGAATTTGAGTTGAGAGAGGATATATCCATTTTGGGGTCCTCTGAATCCAAAAAAAGTGGGTTTCGACGAGATGTCAGTCTGTCCGTCTAGATGTATACAGAGCCACAGCCTACTCCGTTGTTCTGATTTAGATGAAATTCGGTATGTATTCACTGTATCTCCAGGCATTTTTTAAATTTTTGTTTTTTAAGGATGGATTACCCATAAAAACTTTTAAAAAGGTGTAACATTCAAATTTCACAATAATGGCGCAAACGATTCTAATTAAAATTAGTTAGTTCATAGTGTATAGAGTATAAGTTAATATACGATCCCACGTGCATGTCTGTAAAAATGACGGTTCAAAAGTTATGGGCTTTTAAATATAAAAAATCTGGTTTCTGCAAAAAAACTAAAGGTAAAGAATAATTTTACTACCACCAATAAAACCAGATTAAAAATAGACAAATCAGTATAGTGATTTATTTGTCTACGACTAACGGTTCCAGAGAAAAGTTAAATTTACTGTCCGCGGTAAACGCAGTACGTTGTTTGAGAGCGCCCAATGTTATCCTGATGAAGGAAGTAAAAATTAATATCTTCCTTATTTCCACCGATAACGTTTTTTTAGTGTCTTCTAAATTATTATTATTATATCATAGACACTAGGCTTTACTTTAACTACTTTTTGGAACAGCACAGTACTATCACAGATCTCTAATAATAGGCATGCTGCTGGTACTTTTTATTTTCAAATATTTTCCTCCAAATATTTTTATATTTTTTCCAAATATTTTTTAGTGATGAGTGTTATATTAATATACTACTCCAAAAGTTTAGTATATTGATGCCTTGGATGACCGATGATTATGATGAAATGTTCAATGCCAAAAATTAAAATGGTGGCTTATGTGAGACCCGCAGTGAGTGAGTTAATTATTTCAGGTGATCACTAAGGTAAGGTTAGTATAATAAGTAATGAATTGAATGACGTTCGTTGGATGAGGTTCCCCTCATTTTCAAGGGTTTGTAAACAGAAAACAATGATGAAAACTCGAGGTAGACATCCCAGCCCAAGCCAAAATAACAAGTATTCAAATTCGCTATGGTGACAAAGCACCCATTCACCAATTCAAAATTTGAAATTCCACACGTAACAGCTCGTATGAGCGAGTCTAAATTTTTTAACTTGTGTCAAACTATAAATAATGATTTAAGACATATTGATATCCGTCGATCCTAATTGAATGGCGGTAAAACGGCTTCTATATTTTAAGTACATCTAGAATGGTTAACAAATAGTTTAAAGCAATAAATAAAATACAAAATACAAAATACAAATTTAACACTCTAAATCACACAAGTAGTAGAAAATGCATAAGTATTATTTGATATCACCTGAAGAATTCTCAATCCTCAATTTCCATTTCGGCCTGATGATGTTCGGTGTAACTGGACGAAATCGATCGCCAATTTAACAACCTTTGTACATATTTACCGTTGTATTTAATTACAATATAAGTGTAAATATATTAAATAGTGTTGGATGACGTGAGTTTTTACTTCATCCTACACCTGAAGAACTCAAACTACTATTCAAAGTAATAGGTAAGAAGAACTCGACAAAGTCCTAAGTGATTATAAAATTCATTCAACACTATGCCAGTTGTGTGTTGATAAATTGACCGTGCCTCCATCCTTTATGTTTCCTTTATGTTTCCTATGGGTCAATCAAACTTTACTCATCAGATGTTCTCATAAAAGAGCTGCTCAAAAGATTTTTAAAATTAAATTTTTTTTATTTCAGCTCTTTCATATTTTACTTATATTCCTATAGTTATTATAAAATGTTTTTTTTAATTTTAATTATATTAAATGTTTTGGACACAATTTTAAAGGTTTCAATTTCAATCATTTTTTAGGGTGACAAGGGTTTTAAAAATCACTCTATAGACTAGTACCATTATGAGTAGTAAATAAATTATGTATTCTGAATGGAATGAATTAGTACAATACTTTTTACAATAACATTAAATATGTTGTTCGTTGACTAGAGAACTATTTACACTGTTAAAACAAATCGTGTAATGCAAAAGGTGTAAAATTACAAGGGTCGCCTACTTATAAAAAACCTAAGATGGAAACTTCCTCACAACAAATTTAACAAAGAGACACGTGCAACAAATCTCTCCTTAATTTTAAGCTATTGTATATTCAAGCATTATTATCAAAAGTCATAAAATAGGTTAAATAAATCGATTGTTTGTTGATATTTTTCACTTAATTTGTATATTATTGATATATACAGAAACATTCCATACCAATAATATAAACTAATAACCATGAACGGACAATAGTCCTGCATGAGGCCTGGTAGTGGATTGGATCGTGCGTCAGTCCAGTTTGTCAACAGTGTTTACAGCTGCTACGACGTCCTAGGTCAGAGGACTCTCCGAATAGCCACTTAACTAAAGTGACTCTTGCCTTGGAACCATGTTTATAATCCTTGTTATTCTCCTAAATCTATGCTTTAAAAAAATATAGGTAAAGTCTTTCAAGATTCGCATTTTTGTTAACTATGGTGTTTGTCTGTATGTTTGCATGTTGTTTGGGATTCATGTCTACATATACTACTGCAACCTATCTCTGACTAAGTTTTATATTAAAAGTCTATGATGGCAGGTAGATTTTTGGGCATGTTACTGGCCTGGTAATTTACTTAAGCCTCAACAAAGTCCTAAAACATATTTTACACGTAATTTTGTTTCATTCAGGATATAGATACTTTTGTCTCTCATACTATTTAATTATTCTTAATTAATTAATTAATTTCAAATTAATGTATAAATTATGGATTTTTTACATATTTCGCAAATTGAGCAATAATTTTACTTATAGTAATATATTTTATATTGTTTTTAGAGATTTTCAAATATAAATTTTTAAATGAAATATTTGATAAACATTGTTTAAGTGAATTTATGTTTCTTAAAAAACACAACGTTTACTGTTATAAGTACAACTATTAAATTAGTCGTTTCGTATTTTTGTGATGTAAACAATAATTCCAGTTTTGATCTAATAAAAATAAACGACATTTTTTTATAATTGTGTATGACTTTTTATTAATGTGCAAATTATAGTTTAATATGTAACTTCGTCGGTAAACCTACTGAAAGTACTTATTTTTTCTTTCTATATAACAACCAATTAAAGTGTATTAAAAACCACTAAAAGTATCAACCAATATATGGAATACACGAATCAAAAGATTAAAGATTAATCAGATCAGAACACAGATCAGAACATATAGCCGAGTGCACATATAACAGCAAAATAAACCCCTTGAATAAAATAACGAGTTTAAGTGGCCTATTAAAATTTACCGACAAAGCACAAAGGTGGTTTTTTTGCGAGCGGCGGAACAAGAGTCTCAAGTGGTAAGGGTTGTCGGAGGTGGGAGGGGGGTAGAGCGGCTATGTTTAATGAAAGTGGCCTGTTAGAACCCCTGGTTGGCTGTTTGTACAGACAAATAGAATAAAACTCCATTTAACGTACTAGGGTATACCCCATTATACTGCTCTTAATTTAAAACTGAAGTCATAAACCCTGATGAAATGACAGGTGCAATCAAGTTTTAACGTTTTGATTTAACATACAATAACTAAGAAGCGGTAATGTTCTTTTGATCACGAAATGACTTGTCGTCATTTAACTCAAACTCATTTCCAATTCCTGAAGCGTGACTAATTCAACTGGTAATACAAATTATGAGATAGGTGAAAGAAAATGTCTCTTACGTTTGATTATTTTTAACGTTAGTTATTTATATTTATAAAACATATAATCCTATTATGAAAAGCATCTGCAACTATGGTGAGGGTATGATAAGCAGTCTTCATATGTATTTGTTATTATTCTGATATATAATATCACCATAAACACTATGTTTTAATTTAGCTAAATAGGTTGGCGTTTTACATAAATAATACTTATAATGTTATCTTAATAATATACGTAGCTAGAGACTTTAACACGAAAATGTGAAAATGAGTTAACGCCGAGAAAAATCTTGACGTACAGAAACAAACATTGTTGCATATTAGACCTTCCACGGAGAGAGGATTATCTCTTCCGCGGAGGGCTCAACACCACGGATTGTCACTGTTGCATATTAGACCTTCCACGGAGAGAGGATTATCTCTAGGGCTCAACCCCACGGATTGTCACTGTGCATACTAGACCTTCCACGGAGAGAGGATTATCTCTTCCGCGGAGGGCTCAACACCACGGATTGTCACTGTTGCATATTAGACCTTCCACGGAGAGAGGATTATCTCTTCTGCGGAGGGCTCAACCCCACGGATTGTCACTGTTGCATATTAGACCTTCCACGGAGAGAGGATTATCTCTTCCGCGGAGGGCTCAACCCCACGGATTGTCACTGTTGCATATTAGACCTTCCACGGAGAGAGGATTATCTCTTCCGCGGAGGGCTCAACACCACGGATTGTCACTGTTGCATATTAGACCTTCCACGGAGAGAGGATTATCTCTTCCGCGGAGGGCTCAACCCCACAGATTGTCACTGTTGCATATTAGACCTTCCACAGAGAGAGGATTATCTCTACCGTGGAGGGCTCAACTCCACGGATTGTCACTGTTGCATATTAGACCTTCCACGGAGAGAGGATTATCTCTTCCGCGGAGGGCTCAACCCCACGGATTGTCACTGTTGCATATTAGACCTTCCACGGAGAGAGGATTATCTCTTCCGTGGAGGGCTCGACTCCACGGATTGTCACTGTTGCATATTAGACCTTCCACGGAGAGAGGATTATCTCTTCCGCGGAGCTCAACCCCACGGATTGTCACTGTTGCATATTAGACCTTCCACGGAGAGAGGATTATCTCTTCCGCGGAGGGCTCAACTCCACGGATTGTCACTGTTGCATATTAGACCTTCCACGGAGAGAGGATTATCTCTTCCGCGGAGGGCTCAACCCCACGGATTGTCACTGTTGCATATTAGACCTTCCACGGAGAGAGGATTATCTCTTCCGCGGAGGGCTCAACCGATTGTCACTGATGCATATTAGACCTTCCACGGAGAGAGGATTATCTCTTCCGCGGAAGGCTCAACCCCACGGATTGTCACTGTTGCATATTAGACCTTCCAAGAGAATTATCTCTTCCGCGGAGGGCTCAACCCCACGGATTGTCACTGTTGCATATTAGACCTTCCACGGAGAAGATTATCTCTTCCGCGGAGGGCTCAACCCCACGGATTGTCACTGTTGCATATTAGACCTTCCACGGAGAGAGGATTATCTCTTCCGCGGAGGGCTCAACCCCACGGATTGTCACTGTTGCATATTAGACCTTCCACGGAGAGAGGATTATCTCTTCCGCGGAGGGCTCAACCCCACGGATTGTCACTGTTGCATATTAGACCTTCCACGGAGAGAGGATTATCTCTTCCGCGGAGGGCTCAACCCCACGGATTGTCACTGTTGCATATTAGACCTTCCACGGAGAGAGGATTATCTCTTCCGCGGAGGGCTCAACCCCACGGATTGTCACTGTTGCATATTAGACCTTCCACGGAGAGAGGATTATCTCTTCCGCGGAGGGCTCAACTCCACGGATTGTCACTGTTGCATATTAGACCTTCCACGGAGAGAGGATTATCTCTTCCGCGGAGGGCTCAACTCCACGGATTGTCACTGTTGCATATTAGACCTTCCACGGAGAGAGGATTATCTCTTCCGCGGAGGGCTCAACTCCACGGATTGTCACTGTTGCATATTAGACCTTCCACGGAGAGAGGATTATCTCTTCCGCGGAGGGCTCAACCCCACGGATTGTCACTGTTGCATATTAGACCTTCCACGGAGAGAGGATTATCTCTTCCGCGGAGGGCTCAACCCCACGGATTGTCACTGTTGCATATTAGACCTTCCACGGAGAGAGGATTATCTCTTCCGCGGAGGGCTCAACCCCACGGATTGTCACTGTTGCATATTAGACCTTCCACGGAGAGAGGATTATCTCTTCCGCGGAGGGCTCAACTCCACGGATTGTCACTGTTGCATATTAGACCTTCCACGGAGAGAGGATTATCTCTTCCGCGGAGGGCTCAACTCCACGGATTGTCACTGTTGCATATTAGACCTTCCACGGAGAGAGGATTATCTCTTCCGCGGAGGGCTCAACTCCACGGATTGTCACTGTTGCATATTAGACCTTCCACGGAGAGAGGATTATCTCTTCCGCGGAGGGCTCAACCCCACGGATTGTCACTGTTTTTATTTGTTACAGTTTTCTCATTTATGTTTAGCATTTTCATATTTAAATAAATGAGAAGTTCCAATATTACTACATATTGTACGAGACTCTTGATTGTAAATATAAAAAAAGTTGTGTATATTCTTATGCGTTTTAACTATCATAAATCTAAAAGCAAAAATGTATAAAACAATTACATAATGTATATGTTGTGTATTTTAATCATTAACCAATTTTGTTTGATGCTGTATGATAGATTGAAATTCGTAACAATTTACGAGTAACCAGGGTGGAAAATATTATAAATAAACATTTCAGCAAAAGTAAATCAACTCCACTATTTAAAAAGTCGTGTATGCGTTATAAAATAATATAAATCATCATATTATAGTTATCATGCATGGTGTTATTATTACTTTGGTTAATGAGTTTTCTGCCAGCGTCTTGCTACGGATCCAATCGTCATACATAATTGAAACATTAATTAATTAAATATTAGTCTAATATGTTGACGTATATGAAATAAAATCTTAATTTGTATTTTACAAAAGCTGTAAAATGTCTCACAATCCACAATTCTAGAACAATACAATTAATAATTAACGACTAGTACTGTTTCTACTTCCTAAGCTATTTTGTTCTAATACTATGCTCAAAAGATATCGAATAAATATTCCTCCAAAAATATAATGATGTGAATTAACATATGTCGGGGAACCTACATTCAGTCTATTCATTCATCCTAGATGTAGGTTTTTGTGTACGTGCTTAGCAAAACAGAAACAATAAGAAAACATAAAAAAATCACGACTTTATTGTTATCAAAATTTAATTCATCGAGAGATATTTAACATAGATATGACCATATATATATCGATCATTATCGATAGTTTGATCTCAACCATTCGAAAGTTTGATTTAACAGTCCATTACTAGTTTCAGAAATCGACTAAGTGTCCAAAAAACACAAAAAATCGATAGTGGTTACTTTATTGATTATTTACAATCGAATGCTGACCTTAAATAAAGAGTATCACAAACAATGAACAATGCAGCCTAGGACTCCAAAATCACCATAGTGATAGGTTTAGTCATAGGAAAAAAAGAACAACTTTTGCTTTTCAACACAAGTATCTAAAACTACTGTTTTTGAAGCGGTATGACGAACAAATATTTTTTTTATTTGAAACGACACTGGGATTAGGGTAGTTTCCTATCAAAATGTTATTTTTTTAAATGGCCATCTCGGGCCGGATGGTGGTGGCTGGTATTTTAATCTTTGCTCACTGGTGTTCAATCCAACAGTTCATCAAATTACGCTTTATTGTTTCTCTGATGTATTAACCGCAACCACGTAGGGGGGTAACTTGTTTTCATTGTTGAGGGGATGTGGCAGACCGTTCACGCCTGACATGGTTCGGCCCTCGGGGACAACAGATGCTCAACATTAGTTATTGACTGAGAATATCCTCCCCTATCCGGAGTAGACACCGACACCAGGCACACGGCATGGCCCATGAATGCATACTTGAAATAACCCATATTATCCAAAAGTAACATTATTTCATCTTACATTTTACGAGCAAAAAGGCTAGACATAATTTGCCATTCCAGTCATATATATTTATTACTTAACCCGCTACATGTAAAATCTAGTGATCGTTAGAAAAGTGTAGATAGAATCAAAATGTAATAAAAGCACATAAATGTCTATTTGAATCAAACGTGTCAAAAATTAATGCACAGACACTTCTAAAACAAAACATAGCAGACATTAAAACATTACATACTGACAACGTTTTACTTCCAGATAATTATAGCTTACGAGGAGAAAACAGCTAATATAGTGATTTTCTACGATATATATCTCACGGTAAAGGGGAAGGCCGCGTAAAATTAGTTAGCACAGATTCAAAGGAGGTAGGAGGGAGTAGAAAGTAGTCCATAAAAATCAGATGAGTAGGAAGCAGTTGTCCCCAGATTGAGTTATGTTTTACAGGGTAAAAACCGACATAAACATATACATGTCAAAGTATAAGTATTGAACATAGCACGTGTGCGAGTATGAATGTTTGGCGGGCGCCTGGCAGCACAAACTGCTCCCAGCCAAAGCCGCTTTGATCACATAAACTCATATCAGGTAGGGCCTACACCTGCTGGGGACAGCGAGTATTGAACAAATATTCAAATAATACACCAATGGTACTATAGTAGCCTACGACTAATGTTGTGTACAAGGCGACAAGGTTGGCGGAAACCTATGAAACGTGGTTATGGAAACATCAAAATGTGTCTGTCTTATAGTGCGAGTATATTGATGAAAGAATTTAATAATTAAACAGTTGTTATTGAAACAGGCAGTAACAGTGTCAACAACAGTAACGCATATTAATAACTTTTTCAATAAAGTTAAAGTAAATATGGTACAGCAGTGAAAATATTTTATTTACACTATATATTTTTGAAAGTAAACCTAATCTGACTATTAAATATATTAAAATATTCTTTAAAAACCTACTTTAAACCCCCTAATGTCATAACCTTTATAATCCACTTAAACCATTTTCAACTTAAATTAATAAATGAAATGCTTATGTCTTCCAACAAATTCATTAATTAATTAAACATTTGAACTATAGTATATACTTGTATCATCAATTATAGTAACTAGATTCCTTTTGAATACTCATTATATTTATTTATAAACAAATAGTCATGAATCAATTTGTTTAATATCATAGGAAATTTCAACTTATCATAGAATGTCACTTTAAGAGAATTTCCTTTAGGGAAGAAGTACCGTAGGTCTCATGGTAAGACTAAAGCCCGTGGCCATGTTATTTTTTCGTCTTTGGGTGCCCAGACACCAAAAATAGTAGTCGTTAAAATTCGCATATATTTATATGTATATATGTATGTATGTGTGTGTCTTTGAACACGATAGCTCTCGTAAAAATGATCCGATCGAGACCAAATTATGTAGAAATGTGCATTCAAACACTTGCTAAGACAAGTTCGTAATTCAGATATGTCGGTGAATCGGATAGGGTAGTTTTAAGGGGGGTTTTTGTACCCTAAAAATAGGTTTTTAGCGTTTTTCCCTTATAATTTTTTAAAATATTCAAATTTTATCTTTCACCATTGGAATCAGCTAAAAAAACTCCACAAGCTAGTAACTAATTTAATTTAGTTACAGTAACCGAGATATTAGAAAATCTAAACACAGTACATTGTATTCAGGGGCCCCAATGCTAATGTTATGGAGGATAAGGAACAATTAATTTTTTATTTATTAACCAATGGTTTTGGACGAAACTTTGTATTTAGCTTCAGCTTCATGTGGTTGGGATCCATACATTTATACTAAAAAATCATAGTTTATGTGTTCCTCACAGCAGAAATCCTGCATACTCTTTCCCATGTTAATCTTAAGGAGAGTAGGCAAACTCCTTTATTTTTGTTCAGATATTGATAACACTTGGTATATGGCCAAAATAAAAATGGTTTATGGTAAAAATGCCTACTTTCAGTGTTCCAAAAAGCATCAAACCTGCATACTATTTACCATGTTAATGTTATGGTGAATAGGCAAATACTCTTATTTATAAACAGGTATTGATTGATCAATCTTGTAATATACTTGAATTATTATTGCCAAATTATTGATTTGGAAATTCGCTGAGTACGCAGGTCTGCTGCGACGGGTGTATTATATTTATAATAATACTTTGCTAGTTAAGTAATATTTTTAGTTGAACTTTTTATAGTTTATCGTACTTTTTTGTAAAATTAATATAATAACTCTTTGATGTTAAGTCGTTGTATACAAACATCCCTCATTCAGACGGTGGTCTGAAGGCTGCCAAACACTTTCAAAAATACTAGACCCATCCATTATAAAACCTCTGCTTTTTGACAACGTTAGTTCATATGATTTTAAGTATGGACAACTTTAAATTTACCTTTATTTACTTTAAATTACCTGGAACTATTCTTCAAATAAGTAACGTTTTTAGACGTTGACGTATTTATTAGTGGCAATAAATTGAAAACAAAAATCAATGTTAAAGATTCCAAAAATGCAATACTTGTACTTTTAGAGCAGTCACCCAATGTACATGAAAAAATCTATTCCAAAAACTTTGTCAATTCGTGCAAAATCCCTATCTAGTGACAGGTATAACTTTGAAAAATATATACCTAAATTAAATTCTGCTTTCATTAGAAGAGGTTACCCCCAAACAATGTTAAATAACCAATTTAGAATCCCCAAGAATGTAAAAAAACATGACTATTCCAAGGACCCAAAATTTATCACAGATTATTTTCCTGGACCTCATAAAATCAACCCTGTAATTAAAGCAGCATTTAAAGTTTTAAAATCTTCCCCAGTAACTCAAAATTTACTCACCAGATCACCTCGTGTTGTTATTAAAAGGCAACAAATTTTAAAAACATGTTGATGAGACCCAAAATTCAAAATTCCTGGCCTAAGGAATTAGGTAATCGTCATGGCTATAAATCATGCTGCCACAAGCCCCGTTGTGGGATTTTCAAAATTATGTGTAATTCCACTGAATTTAAAGCAGTGTGACTGACAAGGTTTACCCAATAGTTTGAAAATCAACGTGTGAAACCCACAATGGCATTTACTTACTATCATGGAAACATTGTCCTAAAGACTATATTGGTAAAACATCGAATTTATAAACACACAATGTGATTTAACTATCATGCAAACATTGTCCAAAAGACTATATTGGTCAAAAATCGAATTCACTTCAAGTTCGTATGACTAACCATCGTTTTGATGTTGTACATGAAGATCAAAGGAAACCTATTTATAATCATGCTTCTTACCACAACTAATAATTTTTAAGGTTGCTATGAGCTTAAAGCCCTTCAAAAAATTAAACCACATCAAAATGCAAAAAGCGACCAAATAATTTTGAGGAACTATGCATGGGCATACCTGTTGGTTCTAAAATTAAAATTTCCATTCAGTTTTAATTTGAGATAAATTGACACAAAATGATTTAATTAAATTGAAAATAACATTTAAAAATTACATGTATTAACCTTTATATTTAATATAAAATTTACCAACTCTTATGTTAAATATTTAAAATTTACTGTAAAGACTGTAATCATATGTCAAAATATTTGTATTCACTGTTTCTTCTTGTTTATTTTTCATTCATTTATATTCTCTCAATTGCTTGAAAACGTTTATATATTAATTAAACGAAAATTCGCAAAACTTTTCATTTTAATATTTCATTTATTCTATAAAACCAGCTAATTAATTATATAAAGTCATTATATTATGTATCATTTGACACATTTCTGCAAACATCTATATATATACACTAACTCTTTAATACACTTTATATACGTGGCTACACACGTGGTTAAATAAAAACTAAACACTTCAGTATCCTATAAGATTGTAACACCATTACTTATAACCAAGAGATAGCAAAGCTGATTATTAAGTCTAGTTTGAAATGACGAGAGTAAGAACTGAGCAGTTACATTCGATATGAAATAGGTTTACACGAGAAGTCTCTCCAGCACATAACGAACAACAGTAGTGAAAATCCTCCCACAATATGAAAAATAAGTAAGCGAAATATTAACCATAGATAGTTTTTTTGTTTTCTAGGATAACTATACATTCCAATGGTAAATTTTTTTTTATTTATAGCTGCGATTAAAAATTGTTAGCAAGGACATTGTTATAGTACAATAAATTTTACATTATTATTTTTATGCCTTTCAATGCACCAAAACTAACTAGCCTATGATGAGATCTATATAAAGGTTATTTGTGTGTAGGTAATGAAGCAACTGTATCCATGAACTGACACTTCGATTTTAAAAAGAGAAATAATACATTATAATTAGCCCATATATATATATATAGCTTGTATACAAGTAAAATTAATCTTGTATTCTGTATGAACCTTACAAATATCCAAATAATAAGAAAATAAATTTGAAGTTTGGACTAAGTTTAGTAACCAGAAGCTGTATATAAAATAACATTGAAACATTTTGGAAAAAAAAGAATACAACGTATTTGTTGGATCCCCTATAAGAATTGGTGAATCATCAGAATAGAATAGTCAACGTTCTATGTTTACCGCCGGCGGTAAATTGTACTTTTCCCAAACAATTTGCCATATGCAGGTAATTCTGTATTTTAAATTTGTTTGGTAAATTTACCGTTAGCTAAATTAAAACAGGTTTCCGGGTGGTACCGAGTTGGTACTCTAATAGACAGGAAACCAAGAGTTATTTATAAATTACCTTTTCGGAATAAATCTCAAATTAGATATTTCCACTCTCTTTATAGAAAATAGTCTTTAATAGAAATTTAGAACATATTATTTTGAATAAATAATACTTTCTCTGCATCATACTATATAGGGAAAATAAAACCCCCTGTGTGAATAAAACTTGATACCTAAATACGAGCATTCCTCTTACTCAATACTAAGCTAGTTATGTTCGTAGATGAGAGGAGAGATGAGGGGAGACATCCTGATGTAAACCTAGTGAAACTTTTAAGTACGTGATTATTTTAAAAAGAACTAAACAGATTTTAAGTAATGTTTTTGAGAAATGATTTAATTTAAACACATTAAACGGTTTTAAAATTAATGTTGATTTGAGGTACTTTTTAAGGAAATATATGGGTACTTTTTCTGTTGCCTCTGTTTTTAATTATATAAACTATGAATTGCAAATACTAGATCGATTTGGAGACCATTAATTTAAGAGGATTTGTAATTCCTTCCTAACCAAAGTTCCGACGTTAAAGTTACCTTGTTTCAATTAATTAAAATACACCCTTTCCGTGGATAGTTAACTAGAAACTACAGTACAGCCAGTTTTTGATTGTTTTATCACCAAGAGTGAACGTGGAGCCACTCTCGAACATCAACCTGATCAAGAGGTCGGACTGGGGTGCGGAGTTGCAGGACGGGGATATCCCTCCGCTGCAGCTGCCGGCCACCAACATCTTCTTCACCTACTCCAACACGGATCAGTGCAGTAGCAACAGCAACACCCTGCGTCCTTGCCACGACATCGTCAAAAGTATTCAGCAGAGAGCCATGTTTGATTTCAATCTGCCTGACATTCCTTACAAGTAAGATATTATACACATGATTATTTTATAAAATTATACTTATTTGTCTTTTATTATTCGAAAAAAATTCTGAATGACTATGAGATGAAGCCTGAGTAAATTTGACTAGGCATATCTCAAAAGTAAAGCGGGGATATAAAAGGAGGATGTCAAGATTTATAGGCCATGGGTAATCCAAACTACTCTTAAGTAAGTTTAAACCTGTAGAGTTTGAAGATCAAGTCATGGATCACGTCATAAGAGGATTTACGTGCTAGCAAAACGAAATTTGAGTTTATTCTATAGACTAAGACTCACGATGGTAAGAAATTGTGAAGAGAGAGTTTGATGGAGTTTATGATGTATCTTTGTTATTGGCAAAGGTCATTAACAGATTAATTTGTCAAGATTAATCATAAATTGCCTAAACAAAGAGATAATAGCAACGCCAGATGAAGACATTACACCTTCTCATGATGAAGCATGAACCCTAAATAGTATGAGTATCCTAGGTAAGGAGCAGAGTTTCATGCCCCACCAGTATGGATACAGGTTCACTCCCTGGCTTTGGCTATATACAAAGTGTACAAAGTGTATTTACTAGTAAATGCTATGTGGTAAGATAAGCACCGAAAGAGATATCAACAAAGAAAATCAACCTCTTTGCTGAGTTAATGATAGTTATACATTCACAGGTTCTTCAAGTGTCCTATTTTTATTTTTAAATCTGCAAATACAATCAAAGATGACCTACTTCACGTAAAGAATGACCACACTATGGCAATAATGACCTACCTCATATCACATATATTTTTTAACCATCAAAGTATAAAGTAATATTTTTAAGTGTACTCCCTCACATGTCTAAATACCCGGGGTTTCGAGGAGGGAGTAAATTCTCTTAGACTTGTAGAGTATTCTGGAAACACATTTAAACATTCTTCAAATTGGAATAAAATATTCGTAGAAGTGCTGTCACCAGAGCTCGGACTAGGAACGATTTAAAGTTTGATCCGCTTTCAACCTCCTGTGGGTCCTGAAAAGTACTAAGCTATATTTTCCTTCCTTTAGAGCTGTGAGGATTGTTTGACGCGTAGTACATTTGAGCAAAGTGTTTGTTGGACAGCTTCCTATTGGGCGGCGACGGGTGCGTGTACGAAGGCCGAGGTTGGCGGCTCAAGCCTGAGCCCATCCCAGACGAGCCGGAGCTCAACGAGAGAAACACCCTCGTCATCGCTTACATTGGCAGAAAGGAAGGTAAACTCTCTCTACTTACCATTACATATATTTCATTTTTGAGAGTTGCCTTTTGCAAACCAAACCCCCCAATTTAGTGACCTGATTTGATACACTAGGTTTTATGTAATCCTTGAGCTGCCAGACGTAGAACCTTTTCACTCCTCGATGGTGTTAGCGATTTGCTGAAAACAACATACTATAATCATTTAAAACCACTAATAGGTGTTTTTATACATTGATGCAAAATCAAAACCATCTACCAATTTAGTTTTTTTATAGGTTTCGGCAGAAAAATGCATAACGCACACAGGTGGCCAGCCTGTAGTGTGGAACTCCCCCGGATAAAACAAAAATAAAAACTAATGAGTCTACCCACTAAATAACATCCTCAACCTGGAATTATTGTTTATCGCATTAGGCTACATCAGGCTAGGCATAAATTAGGCTTTAGTCCTTGCGGCTTGTTCCAAGAGCTTTCACGTAGCACATATCATTCGCATTCTGAAAACACGATTTAAATCAAATATTCCAATGCGCTCCACTATTAAGCTTAACCACCATATTATTGATGGTCACTTAATTAGCAATTAACATACATATTAAAGTATTACAAAAGGTTCAAAAATCATAAAAAATTATATTTTAGATAATGATAAGGAATTCTAAATATTCATGGTAGGTAAAAATATCCACAACACGTATCAATTCAAAAATATCTGTTCTTAGACACCATCGCAAAATTCTATATATTCATAGCATGTACAAACATCCCAATACGTTCCTATAAGATATCATCCTAGTTTTAATCTAATATTATATCGTATGAACCAGCCCTGACCGTTGAACATGATAACGAACGCTGATAACAAAGGTAAGAGGGCTAGGAAGGGTAGGATGGGCCGGGGAGGAGAGGAGAGGACAGGAGAGGATAGGAGAGGACAGGAGAGGAGGACAGGAGAGGATAGGAGAGGATAGGAGAGGACAGGAGAGGGCAGGAGAGGAGGATAGGAGGTGAGGAGGACAGGAGAGGAGGACAGGATAGGAGAGGACAGGAGAGGGCAGGAGAAGAGGACAGGAGGAGAGGAGGAGTTGTCTCGATCAGACCATAGCTATTGTGTTGACAGACACACACACATATATATACATATATATATTTATTAATTAATATATATATTTATTGACTATTGTTTTTGGCCTCTAGGCACCTAAAGAAGAAAAAAATAATATGTTCCCGGGCTTAAGTCTTGCTATGAGACCTAAGGTAAATGGGCAATGGAGTTAGAAAAGGGGAATTATAGGTTACCGGTATTGAAGGTAAGAGAAGGCGAAAATCAGATAACTTGAAATAAGGTACGATTAATGTCATAAGGAAGGGCAAGAAAATGGAAAAATACTTCAAATATGTCGCAGAAAATCTTAAATTGAGAGTTTAACGTTTATAAATCTGATTTCTTAAGCATATGAAATTTAAAATATAGATATGGATAATGTCGGTTTGTCTAGCCATTTTGGTTGTTCCAGACGACTATCTTGGTGAACATGCTAATCTAATGATGAGTGCTGGAAAAGAATTGGTTAAACAGTCCATGGCGAAAAAACTCATTAAACGACCTTGTGGACTTTGGCATTGTTTTCAGGATAAACAAACAATAAAGCCATTTTAATCACAAGTTCATGTGGTATAAATTTGATTATTAATATTTATATTACACCGTCACGTTTCGTCCTGAGATGCGTCTGACTCAGACAGTTGCCTCAACGTGTGGCTTCAACGCCTTGTATTGTAATTTAGTTTAGGTTTTAGAAAGTATGCAGAGTAAAGTGTTAATTTGAAATAACATATCTTTACAGACTAAATAGACACTCCTTATAATTTGTATCAGTTTTAAAATAAACCATGAAGACTATTGTGGATATCTTGTTAATGTTAATAGGCAAAAAATAAAACAAAAGCAGGTAAGTCTGGAAGATATTATTTTATAATTTCCCCTTAATTGTTTTTTTATTAGTAAGACATTTTCTAAAATGATTGTTTAACCTTTCTAGAAAGAATGGGGTTTGACGAAGCAAATGGCATGTTTGATGCGGCGTACAACTTTGTAGAATATGGTCTTAATAATTTTTTATTAGACCGAAGAAGAAAAAGGCTAAAAATATATGATCCGTAAACCTAACCACGGTATAACTAAATCATACATGAAGGTGATTGCTAATATGCGTTCTATACTGAGTGTACTTTTAAAGTAAATATTTTAATTTTTATTTTTAAATATGATTGATAATTTAATTGCAGTATATGTAACTGAAATATAATTTAATAATAATATATGCGAGATGAGATTTTAATGAGTAGATGGGTTTTAATATTTTATGCTTATTTTATTTCATATTGATATTTCTTTCTATTCATAATCAATTTTATTTATATCATATAGTATAAAATATGACACATCTCTGTTTAAAAATGTTATTAGTCTAATATTCCTTAATATAACCTGTCACATTTTCCCAAGACTATTGTAATCTCTATGAAAGCTTTCAGTCTGTGTTTAACCAGTTCGTAAAGGGGATTATCAAGATATGGCTCTTTTTTTGTTTATTTTTAATTAATTATGAAATTACTAAATTACTAGTGCACAGACCAATTGAGATTGGTTCTCCATACCTTCCACCGGTAACCTACTCGATGTTTCAGACCCAATACCTAAATATCGGAAGAAATCTCTCAATAAACTAGAGTATGGTTTTTTGGCATACTGCTTTGATCAGGGGTATGCAAATCAAGACGCCGAAGTAGTTTATGCCGAGAAAACTCCTCAGTTTCCTTCAGCTTCGATGGATGTAGACAAATTTAGAAAACTTTTGAGTAGAGAAAAAAATGTTGACGACGCCGACGACGACGATGATGATGATAATGATAATGATGACGATGATGGTGGTCAGGATTATGGTGATCTTTTTGGCAATGCTGTTTAGATGGACAATGCCGTATTATGTATTAAGTGTGCTGTATTATGTGTCGATTATTCTTCTACTGTGCAAATAAATGTAAATATTTGTAATAAAATAATATAAACCTTATACATTTGTTATTCATCAACCAAGTTAAGTTTTTATCCTTACACGTTATTATAGATTTGTTATATAAAAAGACAAATGTAAAAATCTTTTACTAAAACACTTTCTCTGAAATACTCGTTTTTCTAGAATCTTGCAATTTTAGAAGCAAATACAGTAGTACAAATGTTATAATATTGATTTATTATTAAAAGGCAATATTAATAGACAATTGGTAATATTAAAAATTATTAATACATTAGATCGCTCCTCAATCATTAGACTGTATTTTTTTCATTTTAATAATGGTACAAGGTTCAATATTTTAAAATTACGAAAAAGGATGGTAGGAAAATATCGAGAGACAAATCATGTATAGATTTTTTTAGAAACTGGTTCCCAAATCTCTCTTCACTAATTATTGATTATTGATAGGCACAATGAAATCATATAAGTGGTGCCATAATACTAAATAAAATACAATATTTTTTACTTATTCACAAGCTCTGGTAACAAGAAAATATCAAAATAAAAGACACGATATATTTCTCACATACATACCTCGTCACAATCTGACGTCTGGATAATACTTATTAATAAATTAGGCCTACAACTATGGGTGGGAATGGGTTTGTTATTAATTGCCAGTTGATGCCAGTTAAACCCCATAATAAAACAGTAGTTTTTTCAGACGAGACAGGCTGGCCAGGATACTTCGATGATGTAATAGCAGCCCTCGAAGACAGTATTTGTTTGTTCGGATTGAAGAAAAACTACATTGATAAAAAGGCGGATGTCGACTACCCACTAGACGCTATGTTCAAAACACCTGTCCAAGACTACAGGGAGGACTGGGAGGCAGAGGTAGCTACAATCAATGAAGACTGGTGTAAGGAGAGGGGTATCCCTGTCAATGCTGACTACGACTGGAAGAAATGGAGAAATTGTAATAGATTTAATTGGAGATAACTGTTTGTTTTTAAGCTTATAAATATTTTACCACTGATCACGTAAATGTGAATTACACCCCCTTTCGTTTCAGTGTCTGAATTATTTAAATTTGATTTATGATACTTAAAAATACCAGATCCAATAATTATTAGCAAGTAAATATGATGACTGAAACGTTTATTTGCTGGCTTATCAATTAAAGACATCAGCCATTATCATTCATGTTAAAACAATATATATTATAACTAATAATTTAACTTTTATCTTAACTAATAACTTTTAATTTAATTAAAAAAAGGAAAAATTTAGTACATCTTCATGAAAACGTGTATATTTTTACATTTTGAAAATAAAATAGTAAAATATTGAAATAGTGAAAATAGTAAAATTAAATAGTGAAATAAAATAGTGTTTGACGAGTGAACACCAACTACAGGTTCTTCTTAATAAGGGTAAGACGGGTAACAGGAAGTATTTTGAAAGCAAATTGAAGCCTCCTAAGTGCACATATTTATCAGTTTTAAGGCCAGGATTTTAACATATATTAGGTTCGAAATATTCCACTTTAAGAATGTAGAACCAATTAATATCACCTATACGTTTGATACATAAACAACAAATACAAACACATTTAATCTAAGAAAAGAGGTATAAACTGAGAGGCGATAATTGGATGAAGCGAAGTAGTTGTAAATATAATCTGTAGGTTTGTCATTGATAGATGATCTGAAGTGATCATTATTAAATGACACCTTAATAATTGATTGAAAGGCAAGGGATTTGAAACAATCCCTTCCAAACGTAAATAGCCTCAGTAAAGGTAGACCATAGGGTAAGCCCACTCCAAAAAGTCAGTGCCTCTCCAAATAAGCTTTTCCGCTCTCACATCCTCGTCATCTACCAAACAAACGTAAACAAATTATTAATTTTCTTTGATAAAAATAGTTCATCGAAAATTTAAAACAAACATTTAACGTAAATGTATTTTAATGTTATTTAAGACAGACCTTTATTTTTTTTTACGAAAATACCTTATATCGGTATCGGGTATTAGTATATAAATTACCAGCCCGGGAAGTAGGTATTTGCTGGATGATTGTATTTGTTCCCGCGTGAGTCAAAGTCTAGTGCATGATTACCATGAGCCCGGTAAACACATTTCAAACTAGTGACGTACGCTGTTACGATACCGTACTACCCGAACATAGGCTAATAAAAAAAAAAAGTTAAATCCGTTATTTGTTCTCATTATTTAAAATATTTCATACAGGCTTAAAGAGCTAAAGATTATGTTTATATTAACACAGTAGACCAAACACAACTAATAGAAATTTTTGCGATCGGCACGCCGGAGCCAGGCAATGGCGAACTTTTGTCGTCGTCATACTCCGGCCACCCTGGGTCGTACACGTTGTTCCATCCTCCACCCTCGTAGAACCATCCGTCCCTATCCACCAATGACGGAGCCAGGCAATAGCGCACTTGTCGTCGTCGTCGTACTCCGGCCACCCTGGGTCGTACACGTTGTTCCATCCTCCACCCTCGTAGAACCATCCGTCCCTATCCACCAATGACGGAGCCAGGCAATAGCGCACTTGTCGTCGTCGTTGTACTCCGTCCACCCTGGGTCGTACACGGTGTTCCATCCTCCACCCTCGTGGAACCATCCGTCCCTATCCACCAATGACGGAGCCAGGCAATAGCACTTTTGTCGTCGTCGTACTCCGTCCACCCCGGGTCGTACACGTTGTTCCATCCTCCACCCTCGTAGAACCATCCGTCCCTATCCACCAATGACGGAGCCAGGCAATAGCGCACTTGTCGTCGTCGTTGTACTCTGTCCACCCTGGGTCGTACACGGTGTTCCATCCTCCACCCTCGTAGAACCATCCGTCCCTATCCACCAATGACGGAGCCAGGCAATAGCGCACTTGTCGTCGTCGTCGTATTCCGTCCACCCCGGGTCGTACACGTTGTTCCATCCTCCACCCTCGTAGAACCATCCGTCCCTATCCACCAATGACGGAGCCACGCAATAGCACTTTTGTCGTCGTCGTACTCCGTCCACCCCGGGTCGTACACGTTGTTCCATCCTCCACCCTCGTAGAACCATCCGTCCCTATCCACCAATGACGGAGCCAGGCAATAGCGCACTTGTCGTCGTCGTTGTACTCCGTCCACCCCGGGTCGTACACGGTGTTCCATCCTCCACCCTCGTAGAACCATCCGTCCCTATCCACCAATGACGGAGCCACGCAATAGCACTTTTGTCGTCGTCGTACTCCGTCCACCCCGGGTCGTACACGTTGTTCCATCCTCCACCCTCGTAGAACCATCCGTCCCTATCCACCAATGACGGAGCCAGGCAATAGCGCACTTGTCGTCGTCGTCGTACTCCGTCCACCCCAGGTCGTACACGTTGTTCCATCCTCCACCCTCGTAGAACCATCCGTCCCTATCCACCAATGACGGAGCCAGGCAATAGCGCACTTGTCGTCGTCGTTGTACTCCGTCCACCCCGGGTCGTATACGTTGTTCCATCCTCCACCCTCGTAGAACCATCCGTCCCTATCCACCAATGACGGAGCCAGGCAATAGCGCACTTGTCGTCGTCGTCGTACTCCGGCCACCCTGGGTCGTACACGTTGTTCCATCCTCCACCCTCGTAGAACCATCCGTCCCTATCCACCAATGACGGAGCCAGGCAATAGCGCACTTGTCGTCGTCGTTGTACTCCGTCCACCCCGGGTCGTACACGTTGTTCCATCCTCCACCCTCGTAGAACCATCCGTCCCTATCCACCAATGACGGAGCCAGGCAATAGCGCACTTGTCGTCGTCGTTGTACTCCGTCCACCCCGGGTCGTACACGTTGTTCCATCCTCCACCCTCGTAGAACCATCCGTCCCTATCCACCAATGACGGAGCCAGGCAATAGCACTTTTGTTGTCGTCGTACTCCGTCCACCCCGGGTCGTACACGTTGTTCCATCCTCCACCCTCGTAGAACCATCCGTCCCTATCCACCAATGACGGAGCCACGCAATAGCACTTTTGCCGTCGTCGTACTCCGTCCACCCCAGGTCGTACACGTTGTTCCATCCTCCACACTATTGGAACCATCCGTCCCTATCCACCAATGACGGAGCCAGGCAAAAGCACTTTTGTCGTCGTCGTACTCCGTCCACCCTGGGTCGTACACGTTGTTCCATCCTCCACCCTCGTAGAACCATCCGTCCCTATCCACCAATGACGGAGCCAGGCAATAGCACTTTTGTCGTCGTCGTACTCCGTCCACCCCAGGTCGTATACGTTGTTCCATCCTCCACCCTCGTAGAACCATCCGTCCCTATCCACCAATGACGGAGCCAGGCAATAGCGCACTTGTCGTCGTCGTTGTACTCCGGCCGCCCTGGGTCGTACACGTTGTTCCATCCCCCACCCTCGTTGAACCTTCCGTCTCTACCCACCAATGACAACACCATGCACATGCAGACCTGCAGTACGAGTACTTGCCATCGGCACGACGGAACCAGGCAATGGCGCACTTGTCGTCGTCGTCGTACTCCGGCCGCCCTGGGTCGTACACGTTGTTCCATCCCCCACCCTCGTTGAACCTTCCGTCTCTACCCACCAATGACAACACCATGCACATGCAGACCTGCAGTACGAGTACTTGCCATCGGCACGACGGAACCAGGCAATGGCGCACTTGTCGTCGTCGTCGTATTCCGGCCGCCCTGGGTCGTACACGTTGTCCCATCCCGCACCTTCGTAGAACCTTCCGTCTCCACCGACCAGCCAGCTGCATTACAATCATCTATAGTTTATGAATATATAAATTAACAGACTAAAAAACCCAGGTGTAAATCGTTACCGTTTTTGTTTCGGATATTTGGATTTCGGTATCTTTTACCACCCGCTGGAAAACCTTCTTCAATACATGTGCAATAGGAGTAAATAGGAAGAAATCTATAGATTATGTGGATGGATTTTGTGGAAGACATAACACACACATATACATTTTGAATGTAAGCTAAGATTCGATCCAAACATTACACTCCTGAACTAACCCCCCATCCTCTTTCTGAAACAAATGATTTTTGCTTGGAGTAAAACTATAAAACTCTCTTTGATTGTGAAAGTATTGTTTAGTTTACCCTGTATTATATCTAAACCGACAAAGGCCAATGGGATCATAGGTCCAGTAGGAAAGATTTAATTCCAAAATACCTATTTTTCTAAAATGTAGGATACTCTCAACCTGAAAACGGAATGGATGGACTCATTTCAGGTAACCTATATTTGCTCGAGAGAGGAGCCTATGGTTAGTGTTTTTTTACTAATGTGCCCTAAGGCCCGAAAGTAAAATCTATATTTTTTTGGAATGTGCTATATCTTTACTAGGTGTTAGAAAAAAATTATCCACTTCTTTTTCGTGGAAAGATTTTATTATTTCTGGTAGGTTATTTTCTATTTTAAATCTGTACATAGGCTAATAAGCTGACCATGTTGTTATTGTTCAAACTAACAATCAACTAAACAATTGGTGTGTCCAATTGTTTTTTTATAGCTGGAAACGCATTCTACTCATTTTTCAATTATATAGTGTAGCTTTACGAGTTACTTTAATTATTTTTAGGAGAGAAATAATATCCAAATTTATTTTATATTTAACAGTCATAAAAACTGAATTCATATTATTCATTCGTATTATTTCATCTTATTAGGTTTAAGAATCCGTTGCATTGGTGGTTCTGAATAGTCAACCTTGCTTCGTCCTATGTCACGTGTATATTCACTGATACTGATACTCTAGTTCTTCACCTACTTGAAGTGTATGTCGTCGTGACCCTTGTCCATATGTCTCTTCTGCAACTCCCTCAGGATAGCTGAACACTCTTGCCTCGTGGAACACTGGTCCGTGTCACTATACGTGTAGTAAACGATTCTTATTGGCAAGTTCATCTCTCGGGGAGTACCCTGTTCGGACAAACAAAATATGTTCTCCTGTAGTTTTTCAGGTAAATCTTTCCTCTTTATCCGTACTCTTTTTCATAAAAAAAACTAAACTGCATTTTACCATTCTTCAAAAATGTTATACCTTATCATCATTTAAGTTTTAAAGTTTTACAGTGTTTCTACGGACTAATTCCGACTTACCTAAGGAGTTTGCTCGTCATTGTTTACTAAGCACTCATATATTATTTAAGGTTGTTACAACTACAGCACGATTTTTCTACAAGGGCTAGTTCATATAAAACAGCATGATGAATGACTCAGATTAATTTATGTTTCTCTGATATCTTCTTCTGTAAATTCCAAAAAATAATGTACCTTGTAGCTGTTAAGCAGCACAACGGGTGAGTATAAGGAGTGGGACGATAATACGATTATTTTTTAATTGATAAAATCAAAATAAAGAACAAATAGTTCAACCTTAAAGCAGTCTTAGAGGAATCATTGTAACAAGACTCCAAATTGCGGCACAATCATCTCTCATTCATACTTGGCTTAAAATACCTACCTGAGTAAAAAACTATTTCAAAAAGTAATCTAATCTGATCTTCTCTTAGTTAAAAACTTTTAGAATTGTTTTTACATCAATCCGATTACATTGTTTTTTTATTTTTTTCGTACGTTCCACTCTTTTTCATCTGGTTGAATGAAAAACTACGTATCGTCCATTACAGAATACATTTATCTCTTCCGATCCTCCATCCTAAACATCTCATGCTCATGTTAGAGCACGAGATAAAGTTTTATTTCCAATTTTTACATTCTAATGAACAAAAAATCACACACTTTACTACACATCATCATCACTACCATCGCCACGGTATTGGATGGCTTGTTGTGGTGAATTATTGTATTATTATATCGGTATTATTATTATTGTTCACCACCATGTTTTATACATGCAACCATTATAGTAACTTAACTCATTATTACGTAAGAAAAATCCCATAAAATTAAAGATAAACATTAATTTAAAACCTAACATTACCAAACTTGTAGGGTTAAGAGTATTTTTAAGTCTGGAAGTGGTTGTATACCTTAGGTTCGAGCGCCCCCCAGGATTTCCTGGGTATGATATCTATCGGCATCTGGAAGATACTGGGGTCCCAAGACAGGGGAGGGGACTCATCCGGATAGTTCTGCGAGTAGTTGTCGATATCAAGGTCATCCGCAGGCAAGTGCACAGACATCCGTATTAATTTTCAAAAGAGCCCTAATAAAATAAAATGAATAAACGATATCAGTGGAGTGACACATACTTTCTCCCTTAACTATACCTTAAAATCGAAAATCTTAAATAGAACTATATACTATAAAGTATATCTAAGTATGATTTAAAAATTTATTGTTTAAAAAATAATCTGTAACGAAGTGTCTTGGAACATAGTCTAAAAGACGGTATACTAAGAGGTTTTACCCCGGATCACCTCATACAGAAATATTGTGATCCCGGGTAAAATCCTCGGAAACTAGCCAGTGACAATTACGCAGTTAATTTCTCTCAGGTAAATGTCCTGGGGAAAGGAACTCAGTACCAAGCCCCAGGTACTGGATGCCTCACCCCACCCTTTGGGGAAATAATCCCCGACATCAAAGGACATCATCATGGGTGGAAGAGTCAGTTGGGCCCTCGCGGCCCGACCCAACGGAAGGGCATGTTGAGCCCCCGGTGGGCTGGATGGGCGTGCTGAGCCCCCAGGAAGGTGCATTGGCGTGTTGAGCATGCACCAGCTGGATTGGCGTGCTGAGCCTCCAGCGTTTCCCTCCGTCCCTCCCCAAGGTGCATTTGCGTGTTGAGCCTGCACCCGCTGGACTGGCGTGTTGAGCCTCCAGCGGAGTCCAACCCCCCCCTTTTTATGGGAGCCTTTATTAATGGGGTATCTGTTGCAGAGAGGCAGTCGAGACCTAGGCGTCGACCAAGAAGGTGCGAACCACAGAAGATCGTCGACGGGCAGTTCCGGCGATTTTCGAGCATCGTCCGAGAGGAGCTTTGAATCACCGAGTTACAGAGGACAAGCAGCTAAAATAGATCGAGTCTATGGATTGGAACCTAGATCTCACGAGTTGTAAATATTATAAATACTGTAGCAGTAGAATGAATAAATCGAGAAGTTAAGACCAATCTGAGTGTTGTCACTGAACCCAGGACTGACCGGTTCTTTTAGTGTAGTGAGTTAGTGTGTAAAGGACTTCTCCCACATAGACGGGAAAACCCCCTTACAAATCATTCAATTTCTGAAAATAACAACAAGAGAAACTGAGTTAAATTAATCGTTAGAATTTTATGGGAGGAACGCCCACCCCCCTCAGAAATACCAATCTTTTTGGAGTTTGAGTTTGAGTGTGAGAACAGGTTTAAAAATGATATTTTTTCTCCATAAGAATAACGTTAGACACTATCAGACAACGTACTGCGTTTATCATGCAGACTAAAATTAACCTTTCTCTGGACCTGTTAATCGTAGACGAATAATTCAAAATACTAATTTGTTTTTTACACACACATACACACACACACAAAACACACACACACACACACACACACACACACACACACACACACACACACACACACACACACACACGCACGCACAGACACAGACAGACAGACACACAGAAGGTCAGACATCACGTTGAAACCCATTTTTTTGGATTGAGGACCCCAAAATGGATATTTGCACTCTCAACTCAAATTCGAAAATGTTAAAGAAAACAATACTTTCTCTTTATACTATAAGGGGAGAAAGTAAAAATTAAAAATATATTTACATATTAATGTGTCGGGTTTAAATTTTAATTGTAGTTTTAAATTCATAAAACAGTTGTCATAGTTATAAAAAAGTAAACATTATAAAAAAATTATTTAAAGATATAAAATATAATTATTCTTTAAAGTTGTATTAGAAAAATATGAATTATTTAAGTCGTTCTCAGTTGATTAATATAAAAACAAATTATAATATAGGACGTCCAAGCAGATCTTAGTGGTCTTAATATTATAAATAGATTTTAAACCATACATACGAGTATAGCGTCAAATAATGCAGATTCAAAGAATCATGAGAATGCGAGTTCCAAAAACAAATATTTAAACGATTGATAAGTTTCAGAATACTTGATTCTACGATAGTGACTCATTGTCCTTTCAAAACTATCAAGTTTCTATTATACTAGTGTTGGTTTCGGGTTATCAATAATGAAATATGACATACATTTCTCGTAATTTAGGGTTAAATTTAACATGACACAATATTTTAGACATTGTATGATGAGGAAGCTCCAACAAAGCCGTTTGGGCAAATATTTCTGCAGAATATTATATTAGATTAAATCATTGAAATGCAACCATACTACAATGTTGGTATTTTAAGCCAGGTATGAATGAAGATTGAATGTAAGATGATTGTGGCGCGATCTTGTAGCCTTGTTACTGACTAAGGCTAACATGTTTCTTAGACAGGACTGTTAATTAATAGCCCAACAACCGATAGTAACTAATGCACCTAATAACATGGGAGTACTACCATGTTCTCAGAAAGTTTAAAGAACCTCCAAATCAATCCAGGGCCGGGCTTGGACCATAAAACATCCTCGGAAGATTCATTCCCCAGCTCAGCAGTCCCTCGGCAGCAGCCTACACCAGCGAGCCCTCAACCTGCCTTTCAGGCTACACAATCGTCTACCTAAGTACCATCCTTTGCTTCAATTGCCTCGAGAACACGCCAAGAACATCCCTCCTGCAGGGCACACATTCTGGGTGGACAGTAAGAGATGCATCACTCCCAAGAATCCTGGTCAGACTGGATACTCCATCTTAGACTGAGTCGAGCCTCCAGCAGAGACAAAAACAAACCAAGGCGATACCAAGGGAAGCCCTTGCACTGGATAGCCTCAAGACTAGCCAGTGATATGAAAGCTTATTTTTTTATATTAATCTCCTTTCTCCTTTTTTATTATTTTTTGGTAACTGCTTAAAATTCTCTTTTCAACATTTCTTCTGTACCGAGGCTAACAGTTGAAATAAATTGATTTATGAACCACCAAAAAATCAGCCGGCTAGAGCTTACTTGATATTAATAGGATCTGTTTGGTATTTTGCGTTATTTTATGGATAAAATGACAGTTCCAGCGTTAAGCTAAGTAACCGCTTGCCATAGAATGATGATTGAAAATACTAAATTGTTTGTTTGGTTCAATACTTTCAATAAAATATTTCAGTTGAAAATGACTGTTTGAATAACTTACGTTGAAAAAGTCTCAAACGCCTATTTTTGGGGTACAAATCTGTAGGCCGATTTGGGTGAATTTCAAACAATCGACCGAATAATTGCAAATCTGTAACAAATTGCGAATTACTGTAACACACATACACACACACGGAAATTGGAATTGTTGAAGCAAAAGATACGTATTTTATCATATCAAACCCAAACCTCCAGTCAAAAATAGGGCTTTACTTTTAAGGAAAATTCTTTAAGTCTGAATAGTCCACTTCTGAAATGATTACAGAGATGAAATTGGCCTGTACAAGTTATTTTATATTATTTGATTTATTTTCAGTGAAAACCCCGTTTCCTTCACTGTAAAATGGGTGAGTGACTGGTCTGGGACATCTGGTGCATGATCTAGGGCAGGGCCTATAGGTAAGTTCTTATTTAGCATTGGATAGTCTAAGTGACCACTGTAGGGATTTTATAAAAGTTACAGCTCTATTTTTATATAATGTATAGTGAAAATTGTATTATATGTGTTTACAGTAATTTATATCATGATTAGCTTACAGTATTATATTTTAATTCCTTTATAGCTAACATCTAATGTGTTCTCACTATTAACCAGTGTTAGTTTTTTGTTCTATTGAGGAGAAATGGTTGAACGTTAGCTCAATCACTTATTAAGACCACATTTTGAATCTTGGTACCAGGGTTTATACTTAAAAGCGGTAAAGTGCATAAACCCTCATATATTTTTACTATTATAAATACGTAAGAATGCATATGACTGCCCAAATTATAATACTACTTTAATGATGTGAAACAAGTGTTGTAGTTATCAGAATATGAGATAGTTATAAATATTATTTAATTTGTAAATATTTTTATAAAAATAGTACTGATTAAATAGAGTTGTTTATTCTAAATGTAGTTATTTACTGCATTTATTTACTGGTTCAATAAAATGTAACTTAATTGTTAGCCTCCGAATAGAGATTATCTACCAATTTTACTGTAGCCACATGAAAAATCTACCTATGACCTACTAAAGTTTCTAATATGAAGTATATTTGATACTGAATTGTGTTAGTTATACTTTATATGATGTGTGTATCAACTATGAATTAATACGTATTGATATTTGATTCGAATAAAATAACAGAGGATACCGTAATTAAAGACACCTTTTCTCCGAAAATGAAATTATTTCATAGCTTTAACTATTTTAACTTATAATTACTTTACTATTTAACTATTTGCAAAAATTAAACTAAAATATTAATTTTAGATATTTAAATCAATAAACTTAAAGTAAATAAGACAATTTTAATTTTATAACGGGGCAAACCCCAATCTCGGTGACCGAGCAGAGAAGCTCGGTCCCGTGCCGTAGCCTCACGCGAATCTTCCTTGCTGCGAGGTGTTAATATTTTAGTTACATTTTATAATGGTGCTTCTTTATCGTCGTCACTTTGCATGAATAAATCAGAGTCTATGTCATCTTCGTCTTTTACTTTTAACCAATTCTTCTTAGACCGCTTTATCTGATCGAAAATTACTTTATTATCCTTTAAAACCTCTTCTAGTTTTTCCTTATCCCCTGCAAATTCTGGTTTCTTTGCATCAGCATAATGAAGTTCGTTAATACTTTTTTCCCATTTTTTAACGTCTTGTTGCTTCTTTTCTGCTTTCCTCTCTTCTCTTTCCAGGTCTAATTCGACTTCTCTCCTTGCCTTATCCTGTAATTCCTGCTTCATTTGTTTTCTTTCCCATGCCACTGCATCTTCGTCCTGCTGGCTGTACTCATCAAAGTTCACTATGTATTTGTTGCTTATACCATAATCCATTAGATCGTACCCTTTTTGTATCATCTTGTTTATCCTTCCATCGTGAACTGAAAATAAAATTATCTGTGAAACTTGCGTACTAAAATGTAGAATTAGAAAAGTAAGTACATGTTTATCGGTAAACCCGTGTTTATTTTTGTAAGTAAGCCGATGTGGGTCTTAAAGGTAGTAAAAAAGGCTGACTCAATCTGTCAGCCTTTTGAGAGTGACGAACTGACAGACCGACGAATTGACGGGCTGACTGATTGAGAGACTGACAGACTGACAAACTGACACAGTGACAGACAGACAGACTTACAGACTGACAGACGTCAGTCAGAAAATACTTTTTTGGATTCAGAGATCCTGAAAACAGAGGTATCAACTCTCAAGAGAAATTCAAACATTTTTACGTATGGGGGGAGCACGCTGGTCTAGGGGTATAGCGCGGGGCTTTGGTGCCCAAGGTCCCGGGTTCAAATCCCGTCAATCTGACGGTCAGTCAGAAAATACTTTTTTGGATTCAGAGATCCTGAAAACAGAGGTATCAACTCTCAAGAGAAATTCAAACATTTTTACGTATGGGGGGAGCACGCTGGTCTAGGGGTATAGCGCGGGGCTTTGGTGCCCAAGGTCCCGGGTTCAAATCCCGTCAATCACCAATGGCTTTTCGCTATATGATAACGCCGCAACCCACACAGGGGTGCGCAATAAGCCGCTACGGCTGAAGTGCCTTGGGAGTAATACGCCCCTTCCAATAAAAAAATTTACGTAAACAATACTTTCTACATATACTTTGTATAAGATGAGAAAATAAAAATTTGCTTTCAGTTGAGTGGAGTATAATACTAAACAATAAAACCAGCACTACTAAATTCCCTATGATAAATTAGCTATTTTTTACTTTTTGGTACGTAATTAGTGGATTTTTTACGAAATTATTTATTTCAGATATCAAAACCGTTGCCTTTCATGATTTGACTTGCTGTGACCAGCACGTGTTCTTCACTAAATCGTTGTATTATCTTTGTATATTACCATCCTCGTGCTGGATAAAGCCAATCACAACCCTCTCATCCACCCAGGTCTGGATGTCTCTTCTTCTGATCATCACTCCCCAACCCCTGCCTTCATACACCCTCAGATCTCCTCCGATAAGAAAACTATGAAAAAACATTTACAGTCAGTAACAACTTGGCATAGATCATAAATACACTCATGATTCCAATAAGCTGGTTTCCTGTTGGAACAAGAGAAAACGTTTTTCTTCAGTTTACTGTTGAAAATGTCTGGAAATTAGTAAAAATAATAACAAAAAATAATATTTAATATTAATATTACACTCCCGTCACAGCAGACTTTCGTACTCACTGAACTTCCACTTCAATAATATGACAATAATAATTCAAATATATGAGAAGATTAATCAATCAATGCCTGTTGATGAATCAGAGTACAAAGTAACTTACCCTTGTAATACAAATTTTCATCCAAAATTAGTATTTAACCCTTCAAGACGGTAGTTTTTTTACGGCCGCCGGGCCCTGCTATGGTAGTTTTTTATAGAGCGCGGGTGAAGTCCACTTACTCTCATTTGATAATAACCTTACATCATCTAGGTCCAACCAACAAAATATTTCACTAGCTTTAGACATCATAAAAACTACTGAAATCAAAATAAAAATAATATTAGAAATCTAAAATCTAGTCACCTAATTTCCAGTTACAATAAACCGGATTTCTAACGTCACACTTAAACGCATAAGCGTCTCTCACAAACACATCAATAATTAACATTTACAAACGAAAAGAAAGACATAATAAACACCTAACTATCCAGGCAACAGCTTAGAATATAATATGAGGTTAGTTTACATCGTAAAGATTATAAATATACTTACAAAACTACAGTCAACAGGACGTATGAACACCCAGTTGATGCAAAGAACAAAGACTGTCCTTGTAAACGACATGTCTCTCTCTCTCTCTCTCTCTCTCTCTCTCTCTCTCTCTCTCTCTCTCTCTCTCTCTCTCTGTCCAGTATCTGGTGCTTTACGAGGATACTTGTTTGTATGGTCACTTGTGGGAAATCGGTTATTTTTATCGCTATACAAATTTTAATGAGAGAAAAATGTTACAAAAAGATTTTTTAATCTTCCTTAGTTTGCCTGTCTTTGAAAATTTCATTTTTTATTTTCTGAAAATTCTGTCTTTATGGGGCTATAACGGTCACACTGAGAGAGGGCCTTATTAGGATATTAGAGAATGATTTTATGAGGCTATGAAAGAGTAAACTTTATGAGGATATGAGAGGGATTTGTGGGGCTATGTAAAAGTGAGCCTCCATGTCAATTTGTGTTTTGGGAAATGAGAGAGAGAGTCTTATGGGGATATGGAGAGAGGGGTTTTATGGAACTATTAGAGAGGATTTTATAAGGATACCAGCTGTACCCGTTGTGGCTTCGCCCGCATTAAATTGAGATTTTAATGTACTGAATTTTCACGTTATAAAATGGACCTCCTAGGTGAGCGCACTGGTCTAGGGGTAGAGCGCGGGGCTTTGGTGCCCAAGGTCCCGGGTTCATATCCCGCCAATGACCAATGGCTTTTCGCTATGTGATAATGCCGCAACCCACACAGGGGTGCGCAAAAAGCCGCTACGGCTGAAATGCCTTGGAAGTAATCCGCCCTTTCCAATAAAAAAAATGGACCTCCTAGCTGTTTTAATGGTATGATCTGGTAAAAATAGACCTTATGTTTTAAAAACGACATATAAAGGCTATAAACTCAAAAAACCCAATTTTTGAGCACAAAACCCCCCAAACTACTCGTTCCGATTGACTGATATTGGTCCCGATCGGATCATTTTTTCCGAGTATATATTGATGTTTGTAGAAATGTGTCAAATGACTTAATACAATTAATTAACTGGTTGGATAGAATAAATAAAATATGAAAATGAATAGTTATGCAAATTTTCGTTTAATAAATACATAAACGTTTTCAATCATTTGAGAAAATAGAAATGAGAGAACAATAAACAATAATAAACAGTGACTAAATATTTTAACATGTGATTGTCTTGACAGTAAATTTTAAATATGGAACATATGATTTGGTACATTTTAAAATAAATAAATGTAGAGGTTTATACATGTAATTTTTAAATGTTATTTTCAATTAAGTTGTATAGTTTTTTATCAATTTATCTTAAATTTAAATCGGATGGAAAATTTGATTTTAGAACTAACTGGTGTGCCAATTCATAATTTCTCAAAATTAGTTGGTTGCTTTATGCATTTTGATGTAGTTTAATTTTGTGAAGGGCTTTAAGCTCATAGCAGCCTTCAAAATTTTTGTTGTGGTGAAAAGCATGATTATAAATAGGTTTCCTTTGTTCTTCATGTACCACATCAAAACGATGGCCAGTCATACGAACTCGAAGTGAATTCGATTTTTGACCAATATAGTCTTTTGGACAATATTTACATGATAGTTGGTAAATAACATTGTGGGTTTCACACGTTGACTTTCCAACTATTGGGTAAACTTTGTCAGTCACACTGCTTTTGAATTCAGTGGAATTACACATAATATTGCAAATGCAACAACGGGGCTTGTGGCATGGTTCACACCCATGACAATTACCTAATTCTTTAGGCCGGGAATTTTGAATTTTGGGTCTCACCAACATGTTTTTTAAATTTTGTAGCCTTTTGAAAGCAACACGAGGTGTTTAGGTGTGTTTAGATTTTTACTTTCTCCCCTTTTACATACATAGTAAATGGAGAAAGTATTGTTTTCGTCAAAATTTTTTTATTTGAGTTGAGAGTTGATACATCCGTTTTGGGATCCCTTGAACTAAAAAAAGGGATTTCGACATGATGTCTGTCCGTCCATGTGTCTGTTTGTGTGTGTGTGTGTGTGTGTGTGTGTGTGTGTGTGTGTGTGTGTGTGTGTGTGTGTGTGTGTGTGTGTGTGTGTGTGTGTGTGTGTGTGTGTGTGTGTGTGTGTGTGTGTGTGTGTGTGTGTGTGTGTGTGTGTGTGTGGGTGGGTGTGGAGCGGGTAGTTTGGGGGGTTTCCTACACATAAATTGGTTTTCTTTAGTTTTCCATATGTAATTTTAAAATGTTTAAACTTTATCTTTCACCATTAGAATCAGCTTAAAAAATTACACAATCTAGTTCCTTAAAGTTTTGCTCCATCTCCAGCGTTTACTGAGATATTAAAAATCTAAACACAGTAGTTGTATTTTGAGGCATCAATGGTAATCTTAAGGAGAATAAGGAACAATTTATATTTCACTTTTCAATGTATATTTTAGGATGAAACTTGATAATTAGCTTGTTAATTAACATGTGGTTGATAACGAAACATTTATGCTTCAAATGCTTAAAAATCACAGTTTTTTGTTAATGAAAGTTAGTATAGTGGTCAAAATAGAAATTGTTAATGTTAGAAATTATTACTTTCAGTATTCCTCACAGCAGCAAACCTCCACACTCTTTCCTATGTTATTCTTATGAAGAATAGGCAAATAAATCTCACATTTATCGACAGATATTCATAAAACATGTCATATATTATTATTATTATTATATTATTGCTTTTTAAATTCGCTGATTGCGCAGATCTGCTGCGACGGGGGTATTTTTGTCTTTCTGCAAATATGTTTTTTTTAATATAGATTTATTTATTATTATTATTATGTTGATAAAACTTGGTATAAACGGTGAAAATAAAAATTGTTTATAGTAGAATTGCCTACTTCCAGTGTCCCTCACAGCAGCAAACATTCCCATTTTATACTATTTCCCATTTTAATCTTACGGAAACCATTTGCGTTTGTAATTTGGAAAAAGGTCCAGTGAAAACACTAAAATCACTTAGCACTGCAGGCTAATACAGTAAGAACTTATAAAACTGTGGATGAAGGTCCAAGAGGTAATTCAGCAGCTACAGCGGAAACGCTTATACAGTACTGTGATTCGCTTCACCCAAATTAAGTTTTTAAACGCGTGTAAGCTGCACAAACACGTTTAGGCGTATGGGGGATGGTGGGTATAGCTAGGGTATGCACAGCTTAATGGTGTGAGTCTCACATTCGACCGGGACGGTGGCGTCGTCCTGTAATCCAGCTACTTGGAGGTCATGAATGTGGATAATTATGAGAGATGGTCGTTGGATGTAGTGTTCTCTTGTGTGGATTAACGTCCGCACTATTAAATACAACGTTAATCAACAAAGACCATCCTCATAATTAGACCATTTCGTAATTCAGAGGCCGTGGTTTGGATTCTACGTTAAATTGTAGGTCCATTAGTTACCATCGGCTGTTGGGCTATTAATTAACAGTCTTGTCTAAGGAACATGTCAGCCTACACTCCTACACTCAATCCTCATTCATATTTGGCTTTAAATACCTACATTGTAGTATGGTTGGCATTTCAATGATCTAATCTAATCTAATCGTATTACATGACCCCCGCAGGTGCGGGTATACTCATAAAGAGTTACCATCTACAACATTTTGACAGACGGACCTTAATTTGTGATCCTTCTTTTGTTGCCTTTCCTGAGCAGGCGTGCATCGTCATAATTCAATTCGGAATACGATATAGGATACCCTAATCTGCATCCAGGATTACTTATTGTCTGCTCTCTTGGAAATGGCCTTAAAGAATGGCTTTGAAATTGGCTTTCTATGACAAGTAATAGAATATTTAAATTTAAATTTATGTGGAATATCTGAACTACGACTGTCTCCTGGTATGTGTCTTTAATGTTGAAGAATGTTGTTTTATTCAAAAAGACGTGGAATGTCGTTTTGGTAGATAAAGCATCACTTTGCATTTTGCCAAAGTAAATTGTTCTTCTGTCCAGATTCCCAATTTTGACGATTGTGTTGAGTAAATGTGTGGTCTCATTTCTCTAAAGTAATTCAAACTCTCTGCTTGTTACACCATATGTATTTTACCCAAATTTAAGCGCTATTCTCTATACTTTGTTTGTGGACACATCTCCGAAGGTTGATGCTGTTTTTTACTAGAAAGATTGAGGAGTGAATTCACTCGATTTCCAATGGTACTGACATCAGGTTATTAGTAAATGCCCTTAAATAGATGCGTCTTTATTAGCCCATTAGGGAACCCACAAGAGTCACCTATATGACATCGTCTCTCATATTAATAATATAAATTTAATGAAGTGGGAATCCAGAGGTGGACATTGATATTTTAGCTAACCTGGACTAAAGGGTAAAAACATTACAAACCATTTATATTTATCAATATTCAACTTTCAACTATTAAGCTCATCAGAAAAAATTCTCTTTTTTAAACTCGCTAAAAACTATAGGTCCATGAACCAAGACAAAAACACATCTACACGTCAGTTTTGTCAACCAACTCACCTATACGGTAGATCCGGCATCCCCTTCTCCTCCATATAGTACCTCTGTATGGTTTTCATTGCAAAAATACACTCATTTTTGCTCATACAACGGTCTGTTTCAGTGCACATGAACATCATTCTTTGTGCCGGTAGCGGGAGAGGCTCGGTGAATTTTGGCGGAAGAGCGCCCCATTTGGCCCTGGGGACTATTTTAAGATCACCCATCGAATCAACATCATCCATGGTTGAAATACTATGTAGCGTTAATTGTATAATAAATACAACTCTATGCTCTCTTAGGACAAAACTTTCAGAGGAATAAAACTTTTGATATAAAACAAAATTTATTTAAAATGTTACAGGTACCTATATTGGAAATCCTATAAACGAAACGAGAGTGATAAATAATTTTCATCCCTTTATCAGACCGTTATCATGGCAGTTAGGAGAATTTATAGACTGAGATAAGTGGTATAACTTAATTAGATTGTTCAAACGCTGTCAGTAACACTGTCAAATCATTTATAATTAGAAAAACATTGTCAAAATACTCATAGGTACGCAATTTTTACGAATAAAATGTGGCCATTACGAAATATTCTAAATATCACCAATTATTACAGGTATTTTTTAAATAAACTAAGTTCTTACAATTATTTTTAATATAATTTTTGTTTGAATAAATACAGTTTTTATGATATAATGTACGTTTAAATATTTGGAGAGAAGAGCCTTAATTATAATAATACTGAGAAGGATTCTCCCTGTATTCGTAACCTTTTACACGACGTTAAAGTTTGAAAAATGCAAGGTTGTTTTTAATTTATATTTAAATAGCTGACCCGGCGAACTTCGTAACACCTGATAGCAAATACATGTTAACTTTAAGATTGGCCATGTTCTGATGTCGAATAGCAATACGGCTTCATTGTGAAAGGTTATATATTCTGGGTCGTGGCATAGTGAATAACAACACTGAAACGATAAAACATATTAATAACATTCCCATAAAACAGATAAATCTGAGTGGATTAATTCACAATTTTCAAATCCAATCCAAACCCAAACGAAACCTAACTGTAATACGGCTTTTATAGGAAAGATATACAACAGCTGATTATTATAATAAACGTAATAATATAAACATTTTAATTATCATATAAACACGTGATTTTAATCAGACAGAAAATGAAAATATAAATACATAATCCCCCGAAACCGTAAACTATTAACGTGGAGAATAAAGCTGTTCATTTTTTACAGTACACATTTACTTCATAGTTTTACATTAATGAATGATTCAGATGGCATTGGATAGTAACTTGCATTGGCAAGCATTGGCAATGGAAACTTAAGGGGTTTTCGAAAATATTTTTTCACTAAAACCTTCCCGGACACATGTAGAGCAACTTCCTAAAATTTCATGGCGATCAGATGAGTAGTTTGGCAACGCATAAAGGACATACAGACATACATACATACATTGAATTTTATATATAGAGATATGGAAGGTGAAGATGATTTGTAAAGAAGAAAATTAAAGAAAACAGTCAAAATGTATATGCATTGAAAAGCAATAATTAATATTTAACTGATAAGATAGTTCAAATTTATTTTCTGTGGTAAATCAAGATGTTGCAACTGCTATCGGATATCTGATTAGCTCTATAATAAATATTTACCATAAAATTGTACACAATATGATATTAAATATAAATAAAAAATGTATTAAGTATATAAAAATACTTGTGTATTCATATAAGTACTAGCAGTAAGCCCGTTCTTTGTAAGGGTTGTAGGATTCAGTTTAAAGAAGAAAGAGTATCATACCAAAATGTAAAACTGAAATCCTAAACAAATCAGGAAATAAATAAATACCCAGCTTTATTATTTAGCATTACTTTACAATTAAATAGATAAGAACATACAATTATTAAAATTAGCTATACGTTAAAATAACTTTTTAATATACTGTAGTATGATTTCGAAATGGGTTTAAAATCAATAACCAATATAAACTAACTAATATTTATTTTAGTTTGACAGCTGTTTGTTTTTCTTTCTATTAAATCATTAAACTATAAAGACAGCTGATTATTACCAGTTCGTGATTCATTGATCACTGAATGCGAAATCCAACTAATATCGTATAATGAGCAATATCGCAATATCCAGATAATAAAGCAATAATAAGTGGGTTTTAAATGCTCGTTATTTACTTTTCAAGAGGCGGTGGACAGCTTGAAGCATTGAAAATCCTTCTCTAGGATGTAGAGAATACATGAAATAAGTTTCATTGTTATCAATCCTCCCATTTTTTCGAAGAAGACGCCGTAAAATGCCTCCTGGAGCGTCACAGATTGAGATAAGACTTGTTTCCGCTTCTCTAAAGAGAGAAACGTAATAATAACTAAAAAGTTAATAACTCTGGGCAATATACAGACAAAACTCTAATTTGATTGATATAGATTATACCGTATGATAGTGAACCGTGTAGCTCTATTATATCGTAGATCGTATAATATGAATTCAACACCAACAGCCAAATATACAGGTACATTTATTATTATAATAGCTAATGATAAATTCTACCCAATAATTTTGCACTTTACAAAATATAAAACTATTACATTACATATCTTAAAACTACAACATCACCATTATCACATCAACTCATCAAAACATCAACGGCAAATTTGTTGAACTACTAGAAGTTAGTTCGATTTCACTTGACTTATGATTTTATGATTATGATTTTTTGATGATCAGGTAAGATTATACATTTACCCGTTGTATAATTATACACTCAACTATTAATGGGAAATGGTTTATGTAAAGAATGCTAAGTAATGCTTAGTTATTTTTTATGAGTTCATCTGAAATATATGAGGATACCATGAAAATTACATTTGCTTCATACGGTTGATAAATTTTTAAATTAAAGTATACCACAAACACATACTACAAGACCTGTAGTGAGTGGTGAAGTGATAAAGTCAGATTTTTTCGTGTGTGTTTATAATATGTTTTACTTATTATAACTGAAAAACCTTCGTGTAAAGCAAGTTTCATATCCTTGTACCCTTAATGATGGCTTAGTAAGAAAGGCCGAAACCAGTTAGGGTTGAAACATCTTGGATTATTTCATGGAATACATTTTAAAAATGTTATTAGTTCTTCTCAACAATTTGTAGACTTCATTAAAATAGAGCGCATGTTAGTTTCAGATGATTCCGATTATAGGGAGAAAAGAGTGGTATGCCAAAGATGCTAAAGAGAGCCATCCCTTGATACTTCCGCTCAATAGTGTGGTGAATAAATACACTGAAATCGAGACGTGTACAAACCAACACGAATGCTGCAAAGTTATCCGGGGCCTTCAGCAAGCGGCTTTCATGAAGGGGTTGCCGGATCTGCCTTACAAGTAAGGGATGTAAAGGTGTAAGGTATGATTCTACAACACGAATGCTCCAAAGCTATTTGGGGCCTTCAGCAAGCGGCTTTTTTGAAGGGGCTACCGGATCTGCCTTACAAGTAAGGGCTGTAAAAGTGTAAGGTATGATTCTACAACACGAATGCTCCAAATTTATTTGGGGCCTTCAGCAAGCGGCTTTCTTGAAGGGGTTGCCGGATCTGCCTTACAAGTAAGGGATGTAAAAGTGTAAGGTAGGATTCTACAACACGAATTCTCCAAAGTTATTTGGGGCCTTCAGCAAGTGGCTTTCATGAAGGGAAAGTTTGAAGTAAGGGAATTTGGGTAGTCGAATTTAATATTTATTAAAGCTATTATGGTCCAAACTTATAGAATACTTGCTGATTATTAAAAAAGGTGTCAAAACAACAGTTGCGTCAAAGTGACAAAGCTACGCACATTTTAAAAATTTATAATGTTGTAGCCTACAATCACTGTAATAAGAAATGAATCTAAAATGAATCTATTAAGAGCTTTAAGAAATAAAACATGAATGGCAATGAACGCAGATTCTAAAAATTCTCATTCTTATAAAAATACTTTTCCCAAAATTTTTATAATGTAACTGTTTCAGCTAGAGAGGTTGACGAGGTTTTTTGAAATAACATTTTAAACTACAACATTCTTACATTATTTTGGAGTGTAAACAAGGCCAAACAAATTCTTCAATAGAGTCTACTACATTAAGCGTTAAACCACATATTATTATTGGTATGATCTGTGTTTAAAATTCGTTGTTGGTGATAGTGCGTTTATGTAATTCAGATTTTTTGGTGGACCATCCATCACAAGCCCTAGTTCTCGAGACCTTGTTGCGTGCGGACGTGCTTTTTCTTTTGTGAGTGGGGCTGGACTATTGTTGCTTGATCTTATGTATTAAACATATGCCTATCATTTTCCCTTAGTTATTGTCTACCAGCTAAAGTATCCGTCCTTCGTACGGGTAAAAATGTTTGAGAGAGGTTACCATTTCTCTTTAGAATGAAATAAGTATTCTATAACATGAAAATTTGATTGAGAAAAATGCTTTATTTAAGTTAAAATAATCACATCAAAGGAAGTATTTACAATAGTATTTTAAATGCTAAATACGATCTAAATGCTAAATTCATAAACACTATTATCTACATCATGACAACAAGTACAACATGTTAAGTAATATTGGGAAAAGATCAGGAATAACGCAATACAGTCAGGCATTGGGAGAAAACTTAAAATCTACCACTTTCCGCAATATTAATTTTGATCCAGTTGTTTATCTGTAAAAATGAATATTATTTCTTCTTATTCCTGGACTGTAAAAGGTAGTGTGAACAGATAGTGAAATTATAAACTATAAATAATAAAACCTAGGACATTTACAGCAACTGAACTGTGTCTTCTGCTTCCCGAAGTGTCAAATTTTAGTGTTCACAGCTGTTGACATTCAAGTAATTTTATGTTTTCATTCTTTGTAAATGTAAACACTGAAACCTAGGAAATTCGAGGGGCGTAACCCGAGGGAATTTTAAGAAAACTTAATATGCCTATGAAGTAAGTTATATACTTACTGAAGTAACTGAAGTATATATCAGTTTAAGATCTACCTGTGTGTAAAATTTCAAACCGGTCGTATTTCAATATTTTTCGCGTTAACTTACTACAAAAAAACCCCACAAACGACACTCTTAAACTATTATGTTTTTAAGAAGTAGTTTAAATACAAAATCAACTTTGTATAAATTGTCAGGTCAATGAAAGCCCATAGATTTATTTCTCACTTTTGCTACGTTTCAGCTTTTTAATTGGCGGAGATCTCCGAATATATGAAGGGCGAGGCTGGAGTCACAAGGTGTTCGATAGAAAACTGGTACTAGGATTCATTACGTACTTATCCGGTAATATAAGCAAAGATTCTAATAGCTTACTAACATTTTTTGTATAATTTCAATTAATCAATCCACAAAATAGGCAAAATATCGTGATTTCGGCTTTAAATTGACATACGGATAGTAAATCAAGTGCATTTGTTCCAAATATAATCTAAACAAATTTAATTTATATAATTAAAATTAAATTTTAAAATATCTATGTATAGATGATTTGTAAAGAACAATTAAGAGCTGTAAATGTAGTAAATTAATCAAGTAAAAATACCAGTTCAGAGAAAACTCCCTCATCCGATTTGTGTGGTTTTTGTTATTTGGGTGTAAAAATGTTTTTGTTAAAAATCAATCATTAAGCTTGACAGAAACTTTTTATTTGTATATTTCCACAACATAATAATAGATCACTTTGTAAGTGCACTGTAATATATTTCAGGCCCAGAAGAATTGTTGGACGACATGAATAATATGGCTTACTACTTTTTGCAACAGAACGAAGATAAAATGTTAAAAATATTTTACGATCCCAAAACGATAAAGGAAGAAGATGATAAGAAGATATAATATAGGTTTATTGTACAAAAATGTTGTTATATATGTGTAACTTTCTATACAGCGTTTATAATATTGGTTTTTCTAATCTGGTTTGCAAACATACGAGGTTTAAGTCGTTGGTTTTAAATTTTGACTTTTCAAAAGTAAAGGCCAAAAACTGGAAAACCTGCGTCTTCGTAAAGCATATTGTATTAATTTACGTCCCCAGTACATTTAGCCTACCACTCAAACAATATAAAGTTGTCAGATTTGAGATAGTTACATTAGTCTATTTTGTCTTAGAAACTACAATGAGGATTCACTTTTATACCATTTTTAACACATCACACCTTATACTAGAAATCACACCGTAAAAATTTATATTTATCCTAAATGATTTTAAATAAACTAATTATTTTTCTCTCCGAGTAACAGGAGTTGCTATCTTACAAAATAAAATACTATTGCCATTACATTAATTCAACTGTAGTCTCTGGTGACGCGAACAAACGGTCGCCGTAAACACGCTCATGGTTACCATCGGTAGTGTCCTTTGCTTGCGTCAGCACGAAGTTGTATAAAAATAAGAAAATGTGAAAAAAGTTGTCTGATACGTTTCTAGTTGATTGATTACTTTAGTTTACGAGATCAGAAGTATTAGTAATTTATTTTACTTCGTCTAATACATTGAATCCACGGTGCCTCTTTGTTGCTTAAAGTTGTTTTCGGCCACAGAACTAATGAATCTCTCTTTAACTAAAGAGATCTGTCTTCAACTACTTACAGAGCTACAATAGAAATTCTAATTTCTACAGTAAAAAAAGAATTTATGATTACAGTTAATTTAGTATTATAGATTTAAGACTCAGAAATCAAATACCGAGTTGAGGGAGGGAGCGAGAGACCGAGGGCTCACTCCGCACCAGAGGAACGAGAAAATTACGAAATGGTCAAGCTTGAATAAAACGCGCCACAACTACCAAAATCCATTAATTTCCGCCGCTTCTGAGCGTCAGAGTTTGCACACTGCCAAGTGTCACACCGAAGTTGCAAAAGGGTTGAACTATCCGTGTCGTTTCGATTATTGAATCGTGCTTTGACTTTTATCTGAACGTAACGCCTAACAGTAGATACATGTTAACCTTATGATTGGCCATGTACTGAAGTCAAATAGTGTTACAACTTAGTTGTGAAAGATTAGATATTCTAGGTCGCGGCGTAGTTAACAACAATACTAAAACGATAAGACAGACACATTAATGACATTCCCACAAACAAATACATCTGAGTTTATTGATTCACAGTTTTCTAATACAAACTGAACCCAAACCAAACCTAACTGTAACTCAGCTTTTACAGGAAAGATTAAATTTATGATAATACAGGTAATATATACCTACATAAGCTTTCAGTAATGGTCATGGTGTATTTCTAGATATGGGCTAAGCTATTACCATAAATTTGTATGCGTATCTTTTAACAAAGTAACTCATGTAAAAAGGTCCGATCATCATGAGCCTTGGTCAGCCCTTGTAGTTGTGGGTTATTTAAAAAAATTCTTAACAACGATATAAGGAAAGGATGTAAGGAAAAAACAAACGCTATCTTAAAATATTTATAATAACTTTGAAATTGGGAATAATGAATATTGACATTTTTTAACAAATATTATATTTTAACATCGTGAAAAGTTTAATCTCGTAGAATAAAACATAAAAAAAATAAAACCGTTGATACTTTCAAAATTTGACGTGATTTGACATTGTTCTATATGAATATGCCAAGGCTATATAAACATAACCTATACGAGCATGATGATAACATTCGACGTGGTACGTGTACGTAACAGTACCGTGGAGGATTCCCAAGTTGAAGGTTCTACGTTCGATCCCTGGACGGGATGGCAGTTATTGTGTCGTTGATATTTTTTTATACTCCCATTTTTGCAAATTTGGAGAGCATATGTATTTTAGATAAAAAATGGTACAAAGATAACAATGACTAAAACAGTGGCTAACAGGAGTGATATCAATACTTTTATTTTAAAATATGCTATTGTGTATTAAAATATTACATGAATACTGCACTTGTTTGTTAGTTAGACCTATCTGCCATCTGGTGCGAGAACTCGTCTGAAAGTTAGTATAAAGGAATTAGAATTTATGTATATTAACAAATGAGCATATAAAACTAAAGTTATCAGAGTTAACAAACATATTACTTTAAAAAGTTACGTAAAATAACATTTTAACAAATAAAAGTTGTTCATTTATATGTTTCTTTGGTAATTTTTGATAATTCTTACTGTCACTAAAAATCATTGAAAAGAGAACTTTTAAAATAAGTTTGACTTACATTTACTACGCGATATAATTCTTGTATGCCAGATCGAAAATAAAAGTTTGTTAAAAATTATCGTTAGGTAATGGTTTTCAACGGTGTAAAAAGGGATGCCACTACCTATAGAGTTTGAAGTATCTGATTTCTGTTGTTGTCTTCAAAATATGTATATAAAATAATATATATATATATATATATATATATTATGGGTAACCCCTTTTTCAAGCCCTCGTGGAATCAGGGCCATAGTATGCTTTCATCTTTTTGTTTTCAACAGCCCATGTGAGTAGTCTTTGACCTTGCTGCTCCATATACTTTCTCAATTTGGCATTTTCGTTGAATTCTGAAAAATACAAAAACCTTTATTACAGTCTTTTGCACCAATGGCTAAACAGGCATTCAAGGTTAGTTCAATGCTTGGATTGACACACAACCAAAGAATTGAAAGTTATTGGAACATAAACAACACATTCAGATTGAATGGATTGGTAACATATGACGTAGAATGATTGCGTGGAAAGGGTAAACAGACAACGCAGAATATAAACATTACAATACATTTATATATATATATATATATCCCTTGTCCTTGTCCCCAGGATCAACTCTCCAGACAACACCATATGGGTTCACAGATAACACAGTTTGATTGCAAGGACACAAATGACACAAACTGATTGCACGGAATTTGTTCACAAAGTACACAGTCTGATTGAGGAGGGTATGGGTACACTGACAACACTGTCTGATTGCAATAAATGGCTACACAAACGATACAGTATAATTTCACGGAATGGATACACTGAGGACAAAGTCTGAATGCAAGCAATGGACACATCGATGACCCAGCCTGATTGGAAGGAATGGGTACACAGACACACAGTATGATTGCAAGGAATGGGTACACAAACAACACAGTCTGATTGCACGGAATGGATGCACTGATAACATAGTCTGATTGCACGGAATAGGTAAACAGACGATACAGTCAGGCATTTTTACGAATATGTCATTCCGATTGCATGACATGGACAGCTAACATATTCAAGTAAGGAATACATACCCTGCTGATGACAAATGTAGGCCAGGATGACGTTTGGCGTGTCGTCCTCATCTGGTAATTCCTGCTGAATGTCTTTCACTTTGAAGCTCCACCCAACCCCTTCATAGAAGCAACCGTCCCCACCTATTAAAAAACTGAACCAAATATACCATATATTTTTTACTTTCCTCTTTTTTAGAGGTATTTAGTGAGTACCTGTCAACGTTACATTTTGTATCAGCTTAGTACTTTTTGACCTTTGGCTTAAGTGAAGGGCTGACTAAACCTTCCTAACCCTTTCGTGTTTTACTACCGAGAACACTTTTCAGTGTTATCATAGTTCTATAGGCTATAGACTCTTTGCCTGCACTTAGTGACAGTGTCCCAATCGGGTTACCTTTGTTGTGTTCAATTGTTCTCCAATTGGTTTACTCTTTACCTGTACTGTATGTCCGGGTAACCTGCCCGTAAGTGTTTTAGCTGCAGTCTCCGCACCGTTTCGGAACACTCGGAGAAATTGCGGCAAACGTCTGTCTCCGTGAAACGGAAGCGGAATCCACTAAGGGGCCCAGGGACCTCTAGACGGGAGCGGGGCTTCTTGGCACCCCACTCGTGTCTCGCGACAATACTGTTGTTGTGTTGGAACGCGTTGTTCTTGTCAAACGCCATCTCCAAATCATCAGGCACCATCATGTTGTACCAGTACCCCACCATGTTGCTGAAAAATGTAGTTTGTTGAGACTAACAGCAACAATGCACCGATGTCCGAGATAGTTGTAGACAGCGTCAGGATTGGCAGCATATAGTGCTAAGTATTCCATCAGTCTCAGCATTATTTTATCAAGATTATTATTGCAAATATTTCCCATTACTGAAAGTAAAAGTAAGTTTCACTACGTTTCGGGATATGGAATTTGATCCAGTTCTCAGGTGAGCTACCATCTAAAACATAACCAGATTAGAACAACATCCGGACTAAGCCGTTATAAAGCTAAAATAAAAAAGTTTAAAGCAGTCAAAAACAATATCAAGCAACAATAGTTAACGAGGAAAGATACAAACACCTTCACTTCTAGCCAGAGCTCAAGAAGAGCTGGATAGGTAAATGCCAGAGAGCGTATCTCTGGAGCTCAGCAACACTAGCGCCGGAAAAATGACCATGACAAAAATCTGCAACACAGATGAAGTATGTCTATCTAATTTTGACTCTTTAACTTCTTAATACCTCTTTACGAGCCTGGTTTAACATACCAAAAGAATTTTGTTTCGGATCTATACTACTTATATTTATTTTTAGGTTCTTTGTTTTCCCAGCCCCTTAGTTCTTTGTTAAGAATTGTTAGCCACAAAGGTCTGATTTTAACTGCAAATGGATTGGTTGGTCTGCTAGTTTTATGTACGTTTATGTACGTATTCAATTACTTTTCTTTTGAAAAAATACTATTCCCGGTTAATTATCTTAGTGTCTTTAAAATTCATTTGGTGATATTCAGACTTTCAGTAACGTGAAGCAAGATTGACATTAGCAATGCACTTATACAATCATAACTCTTCAGGTTGAAGCCAATGTTCTATTACACAATAATAACATCCAAGTTATTGTCAGCACACAAAATGTCCAGTTCAATGACTTTATTTCTAATACAATACACTTTTATCGGACACATTTATTTGTTTAATGGATATGTTCTCCCTAGAAAAAGCATTAGATGAGATGAAAGTGCAATATTTATGAACCAGTGTGCCTGACGATAAATTTTACTCTTTAGCTCAAAATAATTACATCGTGTGTACAACTCCAATAGTTTCTTCATAATATTTTCTGGCATTTTTGTTCTCTACCTTAAGGTATTAGTACCTGGTGACCGAGCTTTGCTCGTATAGAATAAGACATTTATTATAAAAATTAATTAGAAAAATTAAAACACATTTATTACTCAATGAAAACATTTATGTGGATGGAACTCGCGGCCTATAGTTCTTGAGGCCGATACGCTACAACTCGGCTACGACGTTAGTCAATTGAGCGATGTCGTTTAACGTCTTTTAGCCAAAGCCGATCATTCACTGTTTAATTGTTGTAATACGTTAGCAATACGTTTTCTATCAAAACACGGAACATTTTGAAAATACTTTTTTCTGCTTTTATTTCGCACAGCTATGTTATCTTTAAGTTTTTACAAATTGTTTAGTAACCTGATAATTTTGCATTTATTTAATTCATAAAATAAATATTAATGCATAACCTCTATATTGTTCCCTGCAGTCTTCAATCAAGAACTGTCAAACGGTTATAAACAGCTGTTTTGGTTTGTATTGTTTACATTTTATTCTCCATAAGCGTAATGTTAAATTTTTAGATTTTAAACTTAATATTACAGTAAAACACGAATTTTCCTGGACATTAAACCTATCTAGAACTTATTTTCTACTCGGAAATTAGTTATTTCCAAAATTTAAAGAAATTCCTCGGTGCCGTTTTCGAGATCCGTGTGCAAATATATATACCTTGCTCGTATTATAGTATTGGATATTTTCAGAGCCTAGACTCGATTATTTTAAATGTTCCTAAAGCTGGATCATTGGCTAACAATTTTGACGTCAAAACGAACCAGCTTATCTGTATCGGTGAGTATAGTGTTGTTTCTTTTCTCAATGATGTCTTAACGTTGTTTATGAAGGAGACAGTGTTTCCTACCAGTGATACCAGTGTCAACATTCTTTCATGTACGGCACTCTCTTGTACACTCTCTCGGCATGTCTCTTTGACATACTGATGTATGTCCAAGAGACATTATGTTATGGAGGATATCATGACAGGTGTAGGAAGACTCAGAGCATATTGTGCTGAGTGTTCCACCAATGATGTTACGTAGGTCATCATTATAGGAATAGGAAGCATGAGGAGTAGTCACATATTGTGTTGTGTTTCAACAAACAACATTAAGATATGTACATTGTGTTACGGATATCACGGAAGTTGTAGGAAGCCTGACTAGTGGTCGTATATAGTGTCGTCTATTTCACCAATTTGAGTATTTATTTATGTAAAACTCTATGACAGGTTTGGGAAGCTTAACGAGTGGTCGTATATTGTGCTGGGTACCCCACCAAATTAAGCATGATATTGTGTAAAACCACTTTATTGTATTTAATTAGTCTGAATCGGATATTTCCTGTCTCGGATCAAAACTTCCATGCTATTATGAAAACCACACTTTATTCCCAATCACATAATATAGAGAAAGAATTGTAAAGTACAAAATTTTTCTTAATGTACTATGTTTTTAAAAACGAAAATTATTGCGATTACCTAACAGATAGTTTTACTTACAAAAAATCACAAGAATGTACGAAAAATGATTGTCACTTAATTGAAGTAAGTAAAGTTTTACTCTATGTCCTGCTTTCGTTGTTATTTCTGTGAGTAAGATTACATAACCCGTCCACATTAGTTTCACATGATACTCGTATCTCTCAACTTCCACTCAACGTATTGTTTATCAATATTATCATAAAATAACAGTATTCTAACAATGCTTGTATGTTAATTGTTATCATAGTTCAATTTGATAACGAACAACAGAAATAGTTTGGTAACAAATTGTATTGTGAAATTTGTTTCTAAATATATTCATCCATAACATATGATCACTTTTTTAACTATTGAAATAAGCTTTATTAGGACATAAAGTAATAGTCATATAGACAACGTGTTTCTAGTTTGTTTCATTTTTTTAATGTACCCCGTCCCCTATCCCATAATGGCCCGAAATGGCGGACTGTGTATTGAACTTTCAATGTTACAAATAGTCAAAAATCACTACAATATTTGAAAAATAAAGGGTGTAAGTGGACTAACACATACTTCCTCTCTTGTGTTATTAAAAAAACATATAACCCTAAACTACCATATTTTTATTGTTTATTTAAATAGTAGCCTATCAAATAAAAGTTTGGTTTCAAAAATAATGATCCAATTCCTTACACTAACAACCAGAGAAACAAGTTAAATTAATTTGCTAGAATGTTTTGGTGACATAACCCCCCTCTAACAGGTAACCATTATCATACCTTACCATAACCATACCTTTCTGATTAGGTTTTGTTGGGTGATAGGACCTTACACCAAATACCAATTGTTCAAGGAAAACGGGTGGGAAATTTTTTAGAAATACAGTTTTAAATATTCTCTATAAGAATGACATTAGACACCCTTAGTTGACGTCCTGTGTTTACCACGAACAGTAAAATTGACTTTCCTCTGGAACGTATAATAACGAACGAATAATTAGCCGTAGCCTAATTATTCAAAATATTTACTTGTTTACCTTAATGAGTTGGTTTTGGTGGAGATAGACAAACTATTTTACAAATTTATCGTTTTACCAAAAAAGTCATTTCACAGCTCACAACCTTAGACCATTATTTTTACAGACGTACAGGAAGTGCATATTATTTGGGATCCTATTAAATATAATAGGAAATATAAAATTTAATTTTAATAAAAATTGTCTAAGTGGATTTTGATTTTTGGCTTTTTTATATTTTAAGGATTTTAGAAGTAAACTATCCTAGAAGTAAACAGACACACAGACATCCAAAAAAACCACTTTTAGCGAATTTCCCATAGGGAAGTAGCTATTACCGTAGGTCTCATGGCAAGAGTTAAGCCCGGACCATCTTATTTTTTCTTCTTTAGGTGCCCAGAGACCAAAAACAATAGTCGTTAAAATTTATATATATATATATATATATATAGTCGTTAAAATTTATATATATATATATATATATAAATTTTAACGACTATTGTTTTTGGTCTCTGGGCACCTAAAGAAGAAAAAATAAGATGGTCCGGGCTTAACTCTTGCCATGAGACCTACGGTAATAGCTACTTCCCTATGGGAAATTCGCTAAAAGTGGTTTTATATATATATATATATATATATATATATATATATATATATATGTGTGTGTGTGTGTGTGTGTGTGTGTGTGTGTGTGTGTGTGTGTCTGTGAACACGAGAACTCTCGTAAAAATGGTCCGATCGAGACCAAAGACCAAATTTGGTAGAGACGTGTATTCCTACAAATGCTGGGACGAGTTCGTAAACCAGACATATCGGTCAATGGGAACGGGTAGTTTGGGGGGGTTTTGTACCCCAAAATTAAATTTTTTTAAATATTTCTGATTTCATATTTCACCATTAGAATCAGCTTAAAAACTACATAATTTAGTTCCTTAAAGTTTTTCTCTATCTCCAACGGTTACCGAGATATAAAAAATCTAAACACAGTACGTTGTATTTTAAGGCTCCAATTTTAATCTTATGGAGGATAAGGAAAAATTAATATTTCACATATTAACCAATATTTTTGGATTAAACTTGATATTTAGCTTTATGTGGTTGGGACCCATAAGTTTATGCTAAAAAATCATAGTTTATGTGTTTATCCTGGCAGCAAACCTGCATACTCTTTTCCCATGTTAATCATATGGAGAATAGGCAAACTCCTTTATTTATGGACAGATTTTGATGGAAGTTGGAATGAATGCTAAAAATAAAAATTGTTGATGGTACAAATGCCTATTCTCAGTGTTCCTCATAGCAACAAACCTGCTCACTCTTTCCCATGTTAATGTTATGGAGAATAGGCAAATGAATTCTCATGTTTATCGACAGATTTTGATCAAATTTGTCATATATTATTATTATTATTATATTATTGATTTGGAAATTCGCTGAGTACGCAGGTCTGCTGTGACGGGGGTATTTTGATTTAGAGAACTTCAAACGAATATATCCACACTCAACGAAAAATATAAAATTTTGACGAAAACAATTTTTTCCATATCATATTAAATGGAGAGAAAGTAAAACTAATGCTTTATGAATTGAAATGAGTCCGAACAAAACAAAAAATTTTGAACTCAAGTTAAATCTCCTATAAATAATTCATATTTAAATGTTATGATGCATGATTTCAGTTATTTTTCATATATGTATTAAATTATCTCAACCCTTATGTTAGTATTTATTGTTCGTGATTAACTTAAGCTACAACTAAACTTAAATATTAAAATATTCGTTTTTCGGGCTTTCTAAATAATTACGATTACAATTGTTATACATTTATTTGATTTTTGTTACGATTACAATTGTAATACATTTATTTGATTTTTGTTATCCTCATCATAGCCATTTGTGAAACAATGCTCAAGGTTTATACAATAAAGTCTTCCCTTGTAAGTAATTTAATAAAAATATAATTTCACCAAACCTTAAAACTCATTTTTATGAAGTTAGTTTAAAGGATGCCAACCGGCATCCTGGTGGTTGGGTCGGTGTCTCATGAGGAAGACTAAAGATGAGTTTATTCACTGTTCAAAACGTTTCGTTTTTCTAAACTACGTAATTAGCCCAGAACAAGAAATGCGGTTGCAATATAGACCAAACTATCGGGGCATCTCGAGTGAACCACTGACGGTATCAAACTCGCATATCGGATTTCGCTTTGATGGCAGTGAAGATGTTTACTCACTCATTAAACTGCAACTAATTTACTCTTTGCCTAAGGAGTACTTTGTGGCCATATTAAAGAAACCATCAGACCTAAATCGCTTACCACATTACTTTTCCATTGAGTATGATCAGGGCTATTATAACACTTTGGCGTATCGGCATAAAGTTATGATATTAGGGTTATTACAACTGTTGTGATTACATAACACAAACAACTTCTGTATATATATATATATATATATATATTCATACATATATATGAATGAGTGAGTGAGGGCTTTGGCATTAATATAAATAAATATATATATATATATATATATTTATTTATTTATTTATTTATTTATATTAATGCCAAAGCCCTCACTCACTCATTCATCACTAATTCTTTCACTTCCCAATTACTTAGGTAGCTTAAATTTGGTATACTGGGTATTTAGGCCTAAAATAGGAAAGTCTAATAGTTTTGAGACGATTTTTTTATAAAATCTCTTCCCTATACGTCTTCAAAGTTTCATATTAATCTTTTGGGGAAATAATTTTGTTTTGAATTCAAACATAATATGTTGTCTTATCTCTTAATATATAAAGAGCATTTGTTTTTATTTGAACCATTGAGCAAGCTAAGGAAGCAAGCATAATATAGTACTCAATGGCAAGGCGATTAAGTGTTATGTTTAAAAATAAAAAGTTTACGTGTTTGCCAGATTAAAAATAATAATTATAATGTAACAAAAAATTCTTAAAAATTAACAGCTGCGAATAAATAATTTGAAAGTTTCTTAAATTGTAATTTGTTCAAATAATGTAACCACTATTTAAATGGTGATTTAAAGAAAAAATCCGTAGGATATAAAATTTTACAGATATTTAGGGATTATGTAATATAATATAACAAAAACGTTTATACGTATTAGATGTAATATAATAATCAGCTGTTGTAGGCCCATATTTTTTTATGTTTTCCTTTTGCTATCTGAAATATATACATCTTTGATATTGTGTATTATTATCGAATATTAGACTTAAGTATTAGGTAAATTAGGTTTATTCTGTGAACAACGTAGGTTATCACGTTTATTCTGTAAAAAATTAGGTTTATTCTGTGAACAACGTATGTTCACACGTTTATTCTGAGAACTACGTACGTTTTTTTGAACGCGCTTTACATTCAAATTTTATTATCGAAATAATATTTGCTACAATAGTGTATAGAAGGAATAAATTATTAGTTTAACATAGAAACCATGATAACATTGTTATAAATGAGGGCAAAATCATCTTGTCCTGTCAGAATACCATTTTACAAAAACACGTGAGCTCAGCGTTTCCAAGGGAAGATATATTTATTTGTTTTCCAAGTGTTAAAACACACATTGTTCTTATGGTATCTCTCCTCGAAGTCCTACAAGGGCTATATTTCATTCTGATACCATCTGCAGTTTCTATTGCCTCAGCTTGCTTTACCTCTAAGCTTATAGTTCGGGCGTGTTGATGTGAACTACGTTAACGTAAACAATTGTCAAAATTAAGTGTTATTAGTTATTATATAGCTTTAAATACACCTTTGTTTGTTGTGTATTTATTTTCTTTTACAACTTTACGTATTCTTTGACTCTTGTTCTGGGTTTGGTATACATGAGGTGAAAATTAATAATATTTAAAAATAGTACTATGATGATAAAATTATTGAATTTATATTGACATTTCTGTAATTAATTAAACTAATGACATTATGGTTATTAATCTCATGACTATTCTAAACGTAATTTAACAATGTTTTATACTACGTTTAATTTTAGTATACTTCTCGCGTATAGAGAATGTTTCTGATGTGATAAAGTTACGAGTAACGGGTTTAAAAAAGTATGAGCTCCGTGACTTTTGGTTTTATTAGTTTTTTGGCATGAATGATTACAATAAAACTCGTATTAATCCGTCGAAAAAAATATTAAACTTAATATATTTAAGTATTTGAATAAAACAATCGCTAAAGTAATTTTATAAAATTAGTTTTAGAAAAACAATTTTCAAGTAAGTAACTACCTTTCGGGCCACTGGTTTGCTTGATGCTACAGTACTAGCTTCAGCTCAACGTGAAGCCATAGGTGACAAGTGAGTGAAGTACTCACTACATGTATACGTATTATTAGGCATTATATTACATTATTACTACGGTTCACTACTTGGTACATCATTATTATTATTGGTGCGTAGCGCAGCACAACCATACAAACGAGATGATCGTAAACTTGGTTTGAGTCTAACCATCGCTCTGCAGCCTCTCGTTCGCTCACTTTTTAAAATTGTTTTTTTATTAGTCTGCCAATAAGCATTATGTGGTTTGTAAATCATAAAATATGATTATTTATCTTTGTTTGTTTAATTTTTGTAGCATGTCGAGTATTTTTTGGTTTCAGTAGTTTAGAATAAAATAAGTTATTTATTATAGCAAGAGTTTTTCTTTGTAAAGTAGTTTATAAGTCAATGGTTGTGGGTCCCAAACATACTATGTACCATAGTATATAGATTGACAATATCATGGGGATTAATAGTTTTGTTGTTGTGCAGGAGTGTTGTTATTTGATAGACAACTACACTTCCAAACGAATTGCTAAAATGTGAACCAACCTAAGACAAACCAATTACAATGAGCGCGCAGTACCGATGCCAGATGGGCTCGTAACTCTCTTAACGGCTGCTTTATCCTTGAATAATAGGACCGATGCTTAAATAGCTGAGTAATCGAGGGTCAAAAGGCCTGGCGTAAGTGAGTCAGGCCCAGGGCCCAGGGCCCATCCCCCAGCGGCAACATGGAGGCTACTTTCAGTCCAAGAGCATATCCGTTATTCTTCTTTTTTAATTATACTTTATTTTATGGTGTACTAATAAAACTTTTTATTAGTCATTTGGCTTTCGTTTTAATATCATTGAACAATTTTTTTATTGTATTTGATAAATGAATTGATAAATAAAGTTATGAACGTTTTATTTAACGGAATCTATTTTGGATTACAAATTTGTAAACAAGAATTAATATTGCTATGAAAAATGAGATTATTAACTTAAAACTCAGCAAATTAGGATACAAAGATATTTTAAGCCTTTAAGCTAACAGATTCTCCCGGGCTACGAGTAAATCACGGACTAAATTTTTGTGGCCGTTTTCTTTGCATCTCTGATCTTCGAAGTTGCTGACCATTATTGGGAAGTGTGTGGGTTTGTTGATTTCATTGATGAGGTAGATTAATATATTTACTTTTCCGATGTATAACATATACGTATAATACATGAAAATTTGTCTCCTTGTTCAGTTACGAAATAATGAACATTATATAAAATAATGATAAAAATATGAAATAATATTTTAGATAATAGTGATAAGGTACTGGCTAAACAATAATTTATCCATGAATTAATATATAATACCCCCGTCGCAGCAGACCTGCGTACTAGCGAATTTCCAAATCAATTACAAATAATAATAATATATGACAAGTTTAATAAAAATCTGTCCATAAACATGAGAATTATTTGCCTATATACTCCATAAGATTAACTTGGAAAAGAGTGTGCAGGTTTGCTGCTATGAGGAACACTGAAATTAGGCATTTCTACCATAAATAATTTTTGTCTTAACATTTATACCAACTTTCATCAACATCTGTCCATAAATAAAGGAGTTTGCCTATTCCCTATATGATTAACATGGGAAAAGAGTATGCAGGTTTGCTGCCATGATAAACACATAAACTATGATTTTTAAGCATAAATGGATAGATCTCAACCACATGAAGCTAAATATCAAGTTTTATCCAAAAATATTCATTAATATGGAAATATTAATTTTTCCCTATCCTCCATAAGATTAACATTGGAGCCCCACAATACAACGTACTGTGTTTAGATTTTTAATATCTCGGTAACCATTGGAGATAGAGAAAAACTTTAAGGAACTTAATTGTGTAGCTTTTTAAGCTGATGATGAATGGTGAAATATAAAATTATAAATTTATAAAAATTACATGTGAAAAACGCAAAAAACCCCATTTTGGGGTACAAAACCCCCCCAAACTACCCGTTCCCATAGACCGATATGTCTGGTTTACGAACTCGTCCGAGCATTTGTAGGAATACACGTCTCTACCTAATGTGGTCTCGATCGGAGCATTTTTACGAGAATTATCGTGTTCACAGACACACACACAAACACACACACACACACACACACACACACACATATATATATATATATAAATTTTAACGACTTGTTTTTGGACTCTGGGCACATAAAGAAGAAAAAATAACATTGTCCCGGGCTTAAATCTCACCATGAGACCTACGGTAATAGCTTCTTCCCTATGGGAAATTCGCTAAAAACACCTCTGCTCACTCAAAGGAATATGTTTTAGCGAATTTCCCATAGGGAAGAAGCTATTACCGTAGGTCTCATGGCAAGAGTTAAGCCCGAGACCATGTTATTTTTTCTTCTTTAGGTGCCCAGAGACCAAAAACAATAGTCGTTAAAATTTTTATATATATATATATATGTATATATATATGTATATATATATATGTATATATATATGTGTCTGTGAACACGATAACTCTCGTAAAAATGGTCCGATCGAGACCAAATTTGGTATAGACGTGTATTCCTACAAATGCTCGGACGAGTTCGTAAACCAGACATATCGGTCAATGGGAACGGGTAGTTTGGGGGGGTTTTGTACCCCAAAATGGGGTTTTTTGCGTATTTCATATGTAATTTAAAAAATTTTTAGATTTAATCTTTCCCCATTAAGATCAGCTTAAAAAACTACACAATTAAGGTCCTTAAAGTTTTTCTCTATCTCCAACGGTTACCGAGATATAAAAAAATCTAAACACAGTACGTTGTATTTTGAGGCTCCAATGTTAATCTTATGGAGGATAAGGAAAAATTAATATTTCACTTATTAACCAATATTTTTGGATAAAACTTGATATTTAGCTTCATGTGGTTGAGATCTATCCATTTATGCTTAAAAATCATAGTTTATGTGTTTATCATGGCAGCAAACCTGCATACTCTTTTCCCATGTTAATCATATAGGGAATAGGCAAACTCCTTTATTTATGGACAGATGTTGATGAAAGTTGGTATAAATGTTAAGATAAAAATTATTTATGGTAGAAATGCCTAATTTTAGTGTTCCTCATAGCAGCAAACCTGCACACTCTTTGCCATATTAATCTTATGGAGAATAAGCAAATAATCCCCATGTTTATGGACAGATGTTTATAAAACTTGCCATATATTATTATTATTATTATTATATTATTGATTTGGAAATTCGCTGAGTACGCAGGTCTGCTGCGACGGGGGTATTTTTCTCCATAACAGTCATGTATCAGTCATGTATAAGATAAAAAAAAATAATTCATGAAATTCTTTAATTTGCATTCATGAATTGTGGCTTGTTAAAAAAATTACTAATACAAAATTCAGCAATAAATGATTCAAAAAAATCAAACACAGGCCGTTTATTTGTACATACCAAAACACTAGAGAGCAACTAAAATTAGTTTAATTAAAATTAACAAATTTTTTTGTTGTAATAATGGAACATTCTTACACCAATGTTTTAATTAACCTAATGTTTTAATTAGAAACATTAAAATGTTTCCAATAATGAGATTACCTTTATTGCCTTCTTTCATAGGTTAAAGAAGGTAGTAATGAGTTATTCCCCCACAAGGTTTGTTGCTTCTGGTAACACCTGACTGTCAGGAGGAAAATATTGCATTAGAGGTTCAAGCTTAAGCACGGACATGAGGATTACTTGAGGTACAGAGGTGTGGGGAGAAGGTGCAACGTCCTGGAAAAACAATGCTATGACATATATGCATCAGCAATTTAGACTCGACTATACCAAATAACATTAGAGTCTTGTGAGGTCATGTCAATAGCCAGAGAAAGAGGTCGGGGTTTCCTTTAAGAATGCATATGAAGGAAATATAGCTGATGATCCTGGCGAAATCTGTGGATTTGGTCTCTCAATTCTTTGCTTATATTTGTCAATTGCACATTTTTGTCATCCAGGCACATATGCACTTTAGTCTAATGTCAACCTGACCTCTTGTTTTGTAACCAGCACAGAGATGGAGAAAAACTCTTGGCTCTGGACACATTTAAGAGGCCTGGACCTGACTGTCTTAACATCCAGAGTGATCAGGTATTGTGCTTCTGTCTTGTCTCCACATTTGACTATATTTTTCAATCTTCTAGTAGAAAAGGATCTTTCCACGTAATTTTTAGACTGGGTTTATAACACCAATCTACAAATCTGGAGATCCAAAGAACATTCGGAATTACAGGCCTGTGGTCATTCAATCTTGTTTAGTAAAGGTTTTTGAGAGTTTAGTCTTGGATGTGATAAAGTTCAGCTCTAGGCAACTGATTATACTAGAGCAGCACGGCTGTCTCGCTAGGAGGTCTACCCAATAATCTTCCTGCCTCAGGGTTCGGTGATGGGACCTGCGCTTTTCAACCACTTTATTATTGATATCGGGTGCAATCTGCCTACTGATTGCTGTTGTTTGCAGATGATAGAAAGATTTTTACGGAAATAAAAATTATCATTCTGACCTTTATAAACGGCAAGACGGTTTGAATTCTCTGGTGGATTGGTGTATTGCCAATGATATTGACTTGAACTCCAGTAAGTGTTTTGGGATCGCATACTCTAGAAGACTGTCCCCTCGACATTATGGATATTAGATTGGTGGATCTCCTCAGAATCGAGCGAATAGGATGAGGGATTTAGGATTGATGATGTACCAAACCTCAGCCCCTTGGAGCATATATTACACATTACAAGGAAGGCAAATGCATCTCTTGGACTAATCATGCGAGCTTCTCGGGATGGGTTCACCGTACAATCTCTATGGTCAATCTCTCTAATGAGACCCCACTTAGAGTATGCTCGGTTCTAACATCCAGGTGTTTAGAAGGCAACTGGATGATATCTTGAATAGTCAGCTACAGTGATTATATGACTTTGATTGGTTGAGCACTAACATTATTATTAGCAAGTTTAAAAAATTGTTTGTTGCATTTTTTAGGAATGTTATGATGTTTGTCAATCACTTAATCACTTTTTTTGTTTTATATAGCATTGTATCTTAGATTATTATTGCTTATTATTTATTCTTGAATGTAGATGTATAATGATATTGATGATATTGAACCTTAATTATCTCCTGTATATGTGTGTGTAGCTCTGCATTGTTTTGTGATATTCACCTCTATTTATCTTCCTCTTAGCTTATAATGCATGTTTATTCACTGTAATTATTTTTATTAAGCTATTTAAGTTGTATGATATATTGTTTGAGTATCGAGTATGCTATTCTTGTAGAAAATTAATTTATCACGTATTACTATGCTTAGTAATGTATCGTTTTTAGTTTTTGAATCTTGCATTCAAAATGTATTCAAGATGTAACGACTGTAAATGGCTATGTACGTTGGGGAATACATAAAAAATCCTACCTAATTTTTCAATCCTCAAAAATCCTAGAGATATTTCTCAGTAGATCAATTCGAGTGTTTTCAAAGCGGGAAAGTAAGATCACGAAGAAGAAGAAGAAGAGAGGAAAGATCTGCAGGTGACATCCTGCTGAGTGCGGTTCCGTCACTTCCCTCTGATAATCGACTTGGATTACGTTCTCCCTTCCACTGCTTCATTGAAATGGAAATTAAACTTACTTCTGAAAAATTCATTCTTTAATGATCCTAACAAATGAACCAGCTGTTCGCTGTCAGTAGCAATAATCAATGCGGTACATCCTTACACCCGTTACATATTATTTTGACATGGATATGTCTTAGCTCTGGGGGGGGGGGAGATGTTGGCGATTTTTAAGATGGAAAACATGTAACAGGTTTCCATAGAAACTACCAGAAATATTGTATCAAATTTTAAATATTAAAGATTAAGAACAGGTGTTTAGATAAACTGAAAATATTCCCTTTAGATATATCCATGATCTAACCTAATTCCCACAGGGAAATAAATACAAACATTTTTCACATGGGTATGTCTTAGCTCTGGGGAGGATTGGCAATCTATTTGGCAGAACCAAGTTTGTAACGGTAAAGTCACATGCTTAGTGACGTCATATGGCTATGAGAACAGCTGTTAAGAGAACCTGAAAACATTCCCTTTAGACACATCCATAATCTAACTTAATGCATCATTTTCCATTTATAATTAATTGGTCTAATATCTTATGGTAATAATAATACAGTATGAAATATATGTTGTCTATGTTATTTTTTTTATTTAATTCCGAGTTTTTTTTAATTACGTAAATGTTACTAAAGTATTAGACGTAGAAGGATTAGAACTAGTATCACTTGTGAAATACGGTCTACAACTCATGGGGAAATCTATAAAGCTAAGTATGTTCTTTAGATAATGAATATACTTCCAGTCATAGCAATTACCTTAAAATTGAATCTATGTAGTCTTGTATGTTTCAACACAAAACATCATTCTAACGTTTTTTATATATTTTAAAGTTTTATAAAATATTAAAACTTCTTTAATTCTTAATCACTTTTTTAGTTTTATTTAGCATTGTATCTTAGATTATTATTGCTTGTTATTTATTCTTGAATGTAGATGTATAATGATATTGATGATATTGAACCTTAATTATCTCCTGTATATGTGTGTGTAGCTCTGCATTGTTTTGTGATATTCACCTCTATTTATCTTCCTCTTAGCTTATAATGCATGTTTATTCACTGTAATTATTTTTATTAAGCTATTTAAGTTGTATGATATATTGTTTGAGTACCGAGTATGCTATTCTTGTAGAAAATTAATTTATCACGTATTACTATGCTTAGTAATGTATCGTTTTTAGTTTTTGAATCTTGCATTCAAAATGTATTCAAGATGTAACGACTGTAAATGGCTATGTACGTTGGGGAATACATAAAAAATCCTACCTAATTTTTCAATCCTCAAAAATCCTAGAGATATTTCTCAGTAGATCAATTCGAGTGTTTTCAAAGCGGGAAAGTAAGATCACGAAGAAGAAGAAGAAGAGAGGAAAGATCTGCAGGTGACATCCTGCTGAGTGCGGTTCCGTCACTTCCCTCTGATAATCGACTTGGATTACGTTCTCCCTTCCACTGCTTCATTGAAATGGAAATTAAACTTACTTCTGAAAAATTCATTCTTTAATGATCCTAACAAATGAACCAGCTGTTCGCTGTCAGTAGCAATAATCAATGCGGTACATCCTTACACCCGTTACATATTATTTTGACATGGATATGTCTTAGCTCTGGGGGGGGGGAGATGTTGGCGATTTTTAAGATGGAAAACATGTAACAGGTTTCCATAGAAACTACCAGAAATATTGTATCCAATTTTAAATATTAAAGATTAAGAACAGGTGTTTAGATAAACTGAAAATATTCCCTTTAGATATATCCATGATCTAACCTAATTCCCACAGGGAAATAAATACAAACATTTTTCACATGGGTATGTCTTAGCTCTGGGGAGGATTGGCAATCTGTTTGGCAGAACCAAGTTTGTAACGGTAAAGTCACATGCTTAGTGACGTCATATGGCTATAAGAACAGCTGTTAAGAGAACCTGAAAACATTCCCTTTAGACACATCCATAATCTAACTTAATGCATCATTTTCCATTTATAATTGGTCTAATATCTTATGGTAATAATAATACAGTATGAAATATATGTTGTCTATGTTAATTTTTTTTATATTTAATTCCGAGTTTTTTTCAATTACGTAAATGTTACTAAAGTATTAGACGTAGAAGGATTAGAACTAGTATCACTTGTGAAATACGGTCTACAACTCATGGGGAAATCTATAAAGCTAAGTATGTTCTTTAGATAATGAATATACTTCCAGTCATAGCAATTACCTTAAAATTGAATCTATGTAGTCTTGTATGTTTCAACACAAAACATCATTCTAACGTTTTTTATATATTTTAAAGTTTTATAAAATATTAAAACTTCTTTAATTTATATTTTATTAAGGGCTTATTTATTAAAGACTATAAACTAGTTATTCTATGATGGTGCTATTCTAAAGCACCACATATTATTTATTGATTATAACAAATTTACTTAAAATTATTGAAAAGAAAAAGATTTTTAAAAATATGTAAAATATGAGAAAATACTTTGTTATAAATATTTTGATATAATCGTGTAGCCATCCCAATTATAATTCCTATTGATTTTGCTGATCTGCTTAATTATTTAAATCTTTTGTCAGTCAACACAAAATTCATAGATTTTGTTGCCATTAAAATGCGCTTTACATTTGGCACTCTTAACGGTATGTCTGGAGATTTAAACTCTATTAATTATTATAATTATTCTTCGATAAAAAAAAAGATCTAAATTTCATAAAGTCTGGACCATCACTGCTTTCCATGGGTCTATGCTGCGCTTTACATGGACAGACAACAGTCCCAAAAACCTTTTTTATTCAGAGAGCCTCATAACGGATATATTCACACTCAACTAAATTCAACAAAGACAAAAATTAAATGGTAAACATAATATTTTGTAAAAACTCTTATACATAAGTGATACTATGAAGTACAGTAATAATAATAATGGAGTTATATTTGTAATACTGTTTTTTTTACTAACAATTTTATGTTTTAAATGTTCATGCTAATAAATAAGCTTGAACTACCGGGAAATTCGTTGCATTAGAACATATTTGTAAGAGAAAACCTGTTTTTTAATTTTTCAATAAAAACAGCAATTAGAATTATATATATTTGATAGATCTAACTTATTATTCAATATATTTTGTTCATAGAGATAAAATGTTTAATGGTAGAAATAGAATAATTATCCTTTACCACAGTTATGTAAAAGCGTATGTGGAAAAAATACCTAAATTATTATATCGAATGTTATTCCTTTCTGGACGATGTAGTGTTGACAGTGTCCTCCAATGTCCTCAGTCGGACCAGAAACGTCAGAGGGTGTTTAGATTGAAACCACTGACAGTATCAAACTCGCCATATTGGATTCGGCTTTGATGACAGCCGTGTTTGTTTGCTCGTTTAACTGTAATTGATTTACTCTTTGCGGACACACTCGGTTAGTTTTCAACTGATGTGGACGACGTGGCATTTAAACTAAATTTTGTCGAGACCATTTCACGCTCAAATCTCTACTCTTACTACTCATGTAAAACCCGTATTTAAATTTTCAATCCAAATCCATCACCACATTGCATTCCAGATTGTATACTCCCAATTTGTCACCTTAACTAGTATATCTCTGAGATATCTGCAACATTATTGTGCCATATTGAAAAGTACCAGTATTCCTTTGTATTATGATAAGTAGACTAAATATTTAACTCCAGAAGTATATCATAAGCATGTGATATAAAAAATAAATAATCGGTATCAGTTAACCTACACATACTTTCTCCTATTAAAGATGAGCTATAATTAATTATACATAGCTTTAATAAAATTATAACTAATTATACCTCATTAAAATTACATTAAACAAAGTTAACGCTTCTAAAAGTTATTACATTTCTTGCCGCTGTCCTCTTACTAGAAATAATGTTTATTACAATTAATTAATTATAAAAATGTTCCCCTCCCTCCTGAATGTACTACATCATTTAATGTGTTTTATTGGGTAAAGTGGACACTACGGTATATACCGAGTTTGATGAAAAATTGTTGAGAAATAGAAACTAATTGATATTTTAGTAAACTCCATAAGATTATATTGAACACTCTTAAACAACATATCGATCTTACCGCTGACAGTAATGTAAATTTTCTTTGGAACTATTAGCCGAAGACCAATAATTCGAATTACTAATTTATTTACTAATTTATTTCTTCTATGATGGTTTTTAATAGTGATAGTAAAATTGTTTTATACATTAATTTTAAAACTATAGTTTTGCTAAATTTTAACAAATTATAAAAATAATATCTTGACAATAATAGCTAAGAACTTAAACTAAGACATTTTAATCAAACTCTTTAAAGTAGATTTTGATAAACTAGTATTTTTCATATTTCTAAGGGTTAACTACCCTTAAAACCAAAACTCCAAAAAAACAATTGTCTGGAGATATAGCTAGAGAGCACCCGTATACTAAATTTCATAAAGTTTGGACGATCACTGCTTTTCATGGGTCTATTCTGTGCTTTACATGGACAGACAACAGTCCCAAAAACCTTTTTTATTCAGGGAGCCTCAAAACGGATATAACCAGACTCAACTAAATTCAAAACGTTTTATGAAAACAACACTTTCTCCACACTTTGTAGTCCCATAATGCGAGGCCTATAAAATAGTCAACCTTATTTTATTACATAAAACTGTAACATTAGCTTTGTTTTTTTAATAGTTTCACAAGTAGGCCTTCACTCGTATATGTTGCTTAAAATAACTTATTAGTTGGTGACGTAGCCGGTAGCGGTAGCACCGTACTCTGAATGTGAGTCAGTGAATGTGATTCTGGTTCGTATGTCGGAGTTGATTTTCACCAGTCTTTCAGTTGTTCAAATTGTTGTGTGTCGGCCCACTCCTATCATGGCTGATAATAAATGTTTTCAACCCCAGCATGCACTTTAATGAAACGTTTTGCTATATAAATGAACAATGTGGTCCAGAATCATTTTATTTCATATTTATTTCTCTGTAAAGTAAAAATATATCGAAAATCTCGAGAACGTCCTGACAGATCATTCTTGAGTGTTTCGTCCTCCAGCAAGGGTGAAAGCGAGAGAGGGCAGCTGCCGGTGACAGCTACACTCTCTTGCTTTGGGGCGATCGACATAAAAAAATATTTGATTTTTTTTTATTAATTGCATATTCCAGCTTTAAATGTATTTATTATTTTCCATTTTAGCCGTCTCGATCCTTTAAACTACCTTTCGCCTCATTGAAAGTTTATTCTAAATTAAAATATATTTTAATTTAGTTCCGTTAAAAATCATATTATTAAATTGAATATTTGTTTTTTTTTCTCATTGAACCCCAGTTTGCAGACACTTTCCACAGTTTTACAGTGATTTAGTTTTAAATTTGTAAGCCTAGGGGTGATTCCAAATCATTGCCTTGTAAAACAGATTTATACGTCAAAGAGTAAATGAGTTAGAGCTAAACGAGCAAGATAACGCTCGTGGAGTACAATATAACGAGCTTGGTATCGTACAAAGCTTCCATCGAATCTATCGTGCTTAATAGTTATTGTCGAAGTGTTTTATGTTTATATTATAGTGTTACAACAATTACAGTGCACTGGCGTGGAAGTGGTGTAGGACGAAGGACGATCATCGCCTTATCACCTTATCGACGAGGACAGGACCGGGACTAGCGGGGACGAGTAGCGTCAACTATTTTATTTAACCAACTTAGTAGCCATCTTTTGTTATAGAGCTAATCCTAATCAGATTTTTAGATTTCAGTAAGAAAATATGTCCATATTATTTAATTTTCTGCACCTGGCAAAAAGGAATAGGAGCTGCGGTATGGATAAAAATGCATTTTCCAAATGAACAGAAAGTGGCATCTCACATCATTTCCCTTCAATAAAACGTTTAAAACGACAAACTCCTAGTTTAGAGTTACCAAGCGCAGAAAGTTGAATATCGTGGAGACTTACGGAGCCCGCCAATTTGGACAGACGAAATCAGGGCTGCAAACACAAATATATTCAAAACCAAATATACCGCGATGTAGTTCGTGGCGTCTAAAGTCTTTCCCACTAAAGTCATTATCTCCATAAAGTCCACTAAAGTCTTATCTCCATTATGGACATTTTTTCATTTGGAAAGTTTTCTGGAAGACTCATTCAAACATAATATACGGTCCATCGATCACCAGATTTGATCGATTTGCAGATTAGTTACCATTGGCTGTTGGGCTATTAATTAACAGACCTGTCTAAGGAACAAGTCAGCCTTAGTAAGTAATAAGATCGCACCACAGTCATCCTACATTCCTACACTCATTTCTCATTATACCTATAATAATATCTCTACATAGGTAGGTAGGTATTATGTAGGTATTCTCATAATACCAACATAGATAGGTTGTCATTTCAATAATCCAATCTATAACTGCTAAAAGGATTCTCCTCCGATTTTTCTTTCGTATATTTTTTATTGGAGCGCATGCATTTATTTGCATGCATTTATTTTTTTATTTTTTTAACATTTTTAACAAACTTATTTAGCAAGTTTAATGTACTTAGTTCAATGTCAGTGAAATTTTATAACAAGAGGTCAATTAATTACAAGATCAAATTACGTGATCAATGTAATATCATATGGGTATGAGTATAGAATTAAGCATTGTTTAAACGACAGTGGGATATATTTGTATTTTAAGTTCTCGTTGGGGACAATTCTGATACGAATATAGCCACAGACTAAAATTATTGAGTATATATTATTCTACATATATTTAGTTTAATGACCATGATAAAAAACAAAACCAGACTAAATTGTCCAGTTTTTATTCCGTTTGCTTTTAACATTTTTATATTGAATAGGAAAGAACTATTTTATAGTTCAACCCCTAAAATAAAATAAAGAAAAAGTCTAAGCTAGTGGTTGGCCAGCCATTTTGAGGACCCTCGTGGGACTACAGGATATTTACATAAACTGGGGGTTGTGAGGTCACCCAGGATATTGCAGTCTTACTTTCCCTTGTGTAACTATCAAAATACTCTTTTCACATTCAAATATGATAATTCATTTCACTCTTTTAGGTATCATTTACGTAACAACACCCAAGATTGGTATTTTATTGTTTAGATAACCAAAACTAATAATATCATTTTCTGTTATTTTGTTATTACTTTAACCCGAAGTGAATTCAACGTGTCTCAAGGCAGAAAGCCATTGAACCACTAATTTTGACTTATAGATTATTTGTTAAATAACCATGATTAAGTTCAGCTATGTATCATTTTACTAGGTATGCACCCAGACAGGCGAATGAATATGTACTATGTAACATACGAAATTTCTTACCATTGTTCTCAGGCATTTCCCCGTTTTTACACCACCAGCAAAACGGTGTTTTTCCCATATAATGTTTTCTTGTAAGAAAGTATTGAAGGAGTAATTACCACCTCTGTAATGAGTTTCCCTTCCCTCCCACTCTCCCCAACCCGCCACCATCCCATCCCCTTCCACTGGGACGTGCTGATTACCTGCCAACTTGAACATTTAACATCACCTTGATAGATGTTGTTTATACTAAATGCTATTGGGCAACGATTTAACGTAGTTTTTATTAATCTTTTCATAAAAGGTTAATTTATTGACCTACTATCCTTTTGTGAACAAAAATTTCTTATTTATTTGGAGTAAATTAGAATTTTTATCAATAGAAAGAATAACATACTATTTCATTGGCAATTTCAGAGAGACATTTTATTATGTCCTTCGACATCATTCACTAGTAAGTAAAATGTCAAAATATTTTTAATGATTTTTTTCATTTCCTACGTCCAAACTCTAAAGATCGCATTCAACCTTTTTTGTATATGGTTGAAAGTGTATAAAAAGCTACCACACAAAACCACTATAAAAATATGTTTACTTTCAGTTTTGAGACCAAAAAATTTGACAAAACAAGTAAGGATAATTGTTTAACTGTGTAACTTTTTAACTACGGTACTTTTAACTTTTTAACCGTGTAACTAAATGAATAAATAACATATTGTGTTACTCATTTTCACTAGTTTCAGGACGTGAATGTTTCGGACGTGTTTGCGAAGTGTTTATACATTCAAACTAAAATCAGTCAAAATGACATAAATATTTATTCTGAGTTGAACAATTAAAATTATATACAATACTAGCTTCGCTCGATGGGGGCTCTGCCCCCAGGCCCCCTATGTTGTTTTCGACAGTCCCCAGTACTTATTTTAATTAGTTAATTAAAATAAAGTTAATGGCGGTGTAGGGAATGTGCGTGTGAAATTTCATACCATTATAAACTAAAATAACTAAAATAACACAGTATCAAAATGTGCAATGAGAAGTCACAGTTAAATAATGTTTAGTTAATGTTATGTAATGTAATTTTATGTAATGTTAAATATGTTAATAATGTAAACTGTTTAGTCATTGGCATAACCCTAATACGAGATTGTAAACAAAATAAAAAACATAAATACAAGGGCTTCAATCTGTGGAGGATATATTCAACTAACAGATATAGTAAAGCCATCAGCCGTAGAAAATATAATAGTTTGTAATGTAAAAAAAGTTCTGGTTCAACAGTATAGAATCCTTTTTGAGCTTCTAGGGAAAAACCCAGTTGAGCTACAAAATTGATGATCCATAAACCTTCTCATGAAATTTTACCTAAGTACTTTTCATACACTTTTCATAAACGGTATCTAACTTCAACACATAGCTTAGCTATGTGTTAGTTAGTTATAGTTTAGCTATGCGTTCTTAGACCCCAACATATGGCTGATTTGAAGCTTTGGGACCCAACCCTCATATGCCTAACCATAGCAAACGTTGCTAACCAACCGATTAAACTCACTTTACTAATTTACTAATTGTCTCGTGATTATGAACTTAAACACAAAATGCTCAAGTTGTTTGTCCACATTTGTGTTACCAATCGTAAGTCATGAGTCATTCAGTAACTACGATAAATGGCATCAGGCTATGAAGCAGTTAAGCTGAAGTGACATCGGAGCAAGAGTGTTTACAGCGGTGACATAAACCCAAACCCATCGCCACTCTTTAACTGCTTAAATCAGGGATCACCATTGTGTAATGCTTCTGTAAATATGTGACCTGTTAAGCTATAGGTGTTCTTGACCCTTGATATTTGCTTAGATTCACACATATGGTCTAGAAGACATTTTCAGCGCTGTGAAAACAAGTCATAAGTTAGCTTTATAGTTTTTACAATGTACTACTAGTATAAATAGTGTAAAACGACAAATAGTCTAAATAAACAAAGTTCTAAAAATTATATAAGGGTTTGACAAAATTTGAAAATTGTTGATTCTTGGATGTCTTAGAGGTCACCAGACTTAACCTATGAAGTAGTGATTCATTTGCAAACATTATTGATCTCTTATTTTATTTTTTTAAGTTGTAAAATTTTCAACGTTTCTTATTTTTGAAGCGAATGTAATATAATGCTCTAGACACTTGTAGTAGAGCTTCTTTTAGAAATTGGGTATTGATTGACTAATAACTGTTGCATATCCTTGATCTCGTTGAAAAACAACACTTGTAAAACCCAACGATTGTGCTTGAGAAGTGCACAGGTTTCTTATCAAACGAGATCATAAAAATTTAAGATTAGTATTTTTGAATTTTTGGGACAGCCCATCGTCTGTAGACACCACTTCCGAAGGACAAAATAAAAATAATAAGGATGCAATATTGGTAAATAAATATTATTTATTTCATAGAAATATAAAGTAACTATTTATAAAATGTTAATCTGGTATGTACAAATGGATTAACACCCCACTAAATAGCCCTCTGGTTCAGTTCAAAGTGGTGGGCGCAGAGGCCCGGAGGTCTTTGTAGGGCCGCCAGCATATCACGTTACGCAACAGGCCACACTGCTGTACTTCTCATTCTATACAGATTTTTATATTACGCGCACCTGCCCATTATCCGAAGCGTTCTGTTTTTTTTTCAGTAAGCTTATACAAATTTATAGTGACTGGTTATTGCTGTTTCCGGGAGTTTAAGCTTAAAAATTAAGAATCATTTTACTAGCATCAACGGATTTTGTTTTGATTAATAACTCTCTAAAGAGCTACAAAGTAATATGTAAATAGGTTGAATGGGTTGCACCAGTTAAATCGCATAAATAGGTTGAATGGGTTGCACCAGTTAAATCGCATAAATAGGTTGAATGGGTTGCACCAGTTAAATCGCATAAATAGGTTGAATGGGTTGCACCAGTTAAATCGTATAAATTTTATCATTTGAGAAAAAGGTAAATCTCATTCGCAAAGCTATTTACTTTAAAGAAAATAATATCCCATTGGCTTTACTTCATCTGTCATTAATTGATGAGTTACGAATAGTTGTAAGTTTCCACAGGATAATGGTGGTAATTATTTGGGACACTAGGTAACGGTTAGATTTTTAAGACTAAACAAATGAATATGTAACTATTTCACAACCTAATATACTCAATAACATTTCAACACATTCATTGTTTGTATAACCATATTTTTCGACGACTTTTAGATAGCTAGTGAAAATATTATGACAAAATACATCAAAATCTACGGCAACCTTTAAACAATTTGGCAAGATAGACTTCAGTTTAAAAAAAACATCTCAAATTGTCATCGATTTTATTCACAAAAATACTCAAAACTAGAACTCTGAAATTCAATTGAAACTAGACTATAACAGGCGACTAACTTAGGCTATAACGAATAACTGCGATTAAAAAGGAAATTAAATCCTTTTATTGCCATTTTTCACAAATTTATGAAAACGGCCAAATAAATATGAACAATATACAAAGATTGGGATTAATAATGTACATAAAAATAAACAAAAGTACATAGAAAATTATAATACCCCCGTCGCAGCAGACCTGCGTACTCAGCGAATTTCCAAATCAATAAAATAAAAATAATATATGACAAGTTTAAAAAAATCTGTCCATAAACATGAGAATTATTTGCCTATTCTCCATAGGGTTAACATGGCAAAGAGTGTGCAGGTGTGCTGCTGTGAGGAACACTGAAATTAGGCATTTCTACCATAAATAATTTTTATCTTAACATTTATACCAACTTTCATCAACATCTGTCCATAAATAAAGGAGTTTGCCTATTCCCTATATGATTATTATGAGAAAAGAGTATGCAGGTTTGCTGCCATGATAAACACATAAACTATGATTTTTAAGCATAAATGGATAGATCTCAACCACATGAAGCTAAATATCAAGTTTTATCCAAAAATATTCATTAATATGGGAAATATTAATTTTTCCCTATCCTCCATAAGATTAACATTGGAGCCCCACAATACAACGTACTGTGTTTAGATTTTTTAATATCTCGGTAACCGTTGGAGATAGAGAAAAACTTAAAGGAACTTAATTGTGTAGTTTTTTAAGCTGATTCTAATGGTGAAATATAAAATTAGAAATTTTAAAAAATTACATGTGAAAAACTCAAAAAACCCCATTTTGGGGTACAAAACCCCCCCAAACTACCCGTTCCCATTGACCGATATGTCTGGTTTACGAACTCGTCCGAGCACTTGTAGGAATACACGTCTCTACCAAATTTGGTCTTGATTGGACCATTTTTACGAGAGTTATCGTGTTCACAGACACATATATATATATATACATATATATATAAATTTTAACGACTATTGTTTTTGGACTCTGGGCACCTAAAGAAGAAAAAATAACATGGTCCCGGGCTTAAGTCTCACCATGAGACCTACGGTAATAGCTTCTTCCCTATGGGAAATTCGCTAAAACAAGCATCGACCCTTACAATAAAAATATAATACAAAATAAGTAAAATTAAACATTTCACGATGAATAAATAAAAACAGATGGATACATAAATTTGTCTATTTACGATGACTGGTTGATCTGAAACTGCGGTTGCGAATATGTGTTTAATGTATCACGTGTAACTGATAGTAGTTACGTATTAACAATAACATACTCGTTCGTTATGCTCTTTAGACGTCAGGTGTTAATGTTGGGTGAAGTGATTCTAAATTATTCAAAGGTACTCCAAAGTCTTGGACTGTGACTTTGATCAACTATTGAACGTTTGAGATGGATCATACGTAGCCGCCCGTGTCCAAGCAGCTCTTTGTGAAGTCATACTTCGCCGGGATAATTTTACTATTAAACTTTAATCAGAATAAAAACAATTATTAAAGCACTTTTATCAGTGTTCCCAAAACATTTAATAAAAAACCTGTATTTAACGTAACCAAATTCAGTTTTTAAACATGAGATTTTGAATTAAAGAACTAATGAGTTTATTGCAAAAAATAATACGTAAATAAAAAAATGTAAAAATATAATATATTACTGACCACTATAGTCAAGTAATGGGGTGAGAGACAAAAAAATTGAAAAAACAGTTTAAAGAATCTGTTTTCTAGACTTTCATCCACAAAAGTGGTATTTACGTAAATTTACGTTTTTCGCTTAATGTATGAACTTGCAGCAAAACAAATTTACATCCTAAGAAATAAAAATCATTATCTTTAATTTTGAATCTATTTCAATATTTTTTACCCATATGTGTAAAGGTTTCTATTGATAATTCTTTGGCTACTATAAATGGTTTCTAAAAAAAATTAATTCACGTTTTTCCGTCTAACACTGAATTTTATCCCATGACAATAACCTTTTATGATGAAAAATACAAGCATATAAATCATCCTTACAGATTTGGTTAAATTAATGAAACTATTGATTTTATTTTATTTTTCCATTAATTTGAAAAAAATTGTTATGTGTGGAAATAGTTTCAAACCTATGTTATATTTTGTTGTATTTGTGTTAACCAACAGGACCATCACTTTTTGCAAATAATTTTACATGATATTTTATTTGTTTAGCTACTTTACTTGCTAAAACTAACAAAGTCGAAACTGCCAGAGTTGTATACATCGACGCCTGGATGTTTTCATTGGCGATGCATATTCAACGACTTATCACTTATTCAACTTCAAGTCAACTAGTTTAAATGCATAATTGGTTTATCAACTTTGGTTTGCGCTCTAACTCCTATATATCAAGTTTAAACTGCCAGAGATGTCGTGTTTGTGTGTGTATACTTCCAATACAAATATCGTACTGTAAGAATTTATCGAAAAATCGTTTTATGTGCATTAATCAAACTCAAATGAATTTTTTTGACATGGATAAGTCTTAGATCTGGAGGTGTTTGCGAATTCTAAGATGGAAAATATGTAACAGGTTTCCATAGAAACCACCAGAGCTATTGTATTGAATTTTAATATCAAAGAATAAGAACAGCTGGTTATACGAAATGAAAACATTACCTTTATATCCTATAGATTACCTTTAGATTTACCTTAAATCCATGATCTAACCTATTTCCCACAAGGAAGGACGTAGGCCTAAATATAAACATTTTTTTTAAATAGTCTATTACCTCTAATTTTATTTTGAAAAATTTCATTTTTTAATAAAACGAGAAATATAAAACCATATACAAACTGATTACCTACCAAGATTTATTATTAAATGTGTACATTTTAACGTGGTTCTCTGATTTTTTCGGTAAACCTCTAGCTCAATCCATCTTTTCCTACTGTTATGTTTTACATATGCTCCAATTATCGATGGTCTTGTGTCACAAACCACCTCAACCTTCATGAGCCACAAAAACAGTTTCCGCCTGTCTTGCCGCGGAGGTCTCCGCGCCGGATCTCCAATCATGGCCACCAGGCGCCCACCCTCGCCCTCTCACCTGTGCGCGATCCACGTATACAATTAGTGCTGTTTCACGAGGATAAGCTGAACTTTGAAATATCCTTCATATTCCTTCGGTCATCTTCGGGAGCATCTGTCTTCCTTAATTAATTTCCTTATTTCTATTGTATAAATATATTGATGTACTTCAACACAACAAAAGCTGATAAAATACCTGCCATTAGTTCATGATTTTAATCATTACAATAGGTGTAGACTTAATTAATTGTTTACATGTAAAAAAATGTATTCTTTTTTTGTATTTCGATATTCTTGTCAGATGAACTTTTAGTACTGTAGAGTTGTATTATTTCTGACAAAATTAATACTTTGGATTTGTTTTCACTTTAGAGTACGTTTATAATTAAAATAGTTGATATTGAATTTCTATGTTTATAATATTCTTGACATACCCATGATATTCTTGAACTCGTTGTAGAAATTAGGTTTATTGCTGTAATCTAAAATGAAACGGCATCTCAAAATTATATACTGAAGTTATGTTTAACCACTATTATGAATTTCAGTTGGTCAACTATTTAAATTTTTACCCTGTCATTAAAATTTAAAAAAAATATTTTGAGGTATTTGTTAAATCCCAAGAATTGGATTAACACTCGATTTTAATTAATTGAATACTTACGTAATCATTATGACGCAATGAAAAATAAAACTTTCTTAGTGCTATATTTATAAGTTCTTTCATTTATACGAGTATTATTATCAGTAGCTATAATCTTGCAATTCCATTTGGTATCTCTATGGCTTTATTTTATTCAAAGCTATACATATTCAGTATATATATATTCAGTATATATTCAGTATGCTTATGCATTATAAACGACAAGCCTGCCTGTTTCGACTGTATAACTAATCATTTAATAACACGCATGTACATTGAACGTTTGGTGAATCATAAATGAAAAGTCTGCCTGTGTCGACAGTATAATTAATCATTTAGTAGCACGCATGTACGATGTAAGTTTTGCAAATTATAACGAAAAGTCTGCCTGTGTCGACAGTATAATTAATCATTTAGTAGCACCCATGAACGATGTACGTTTTGCAAATTATAAACAAAAAGTCTGCCTGTTTCGACAGTATAATTAATCATTTAGTAGCACGCATGTACGATGTAAGTTTTGCAAATTATAAACGAAAAGTCTGCCTGTTTCGACAGTATAATTAATCATTTAGTAGCACCCATGAACGATGTACGTTTTGCGAATTATAAACGAAAAGTCTGCCTGTTTCGACAGTATAATTAATCATTTAGTAGCACGCATGTACGATGTAAGTTTTGCAAATTATAAACGAAAAGTCTGCCTGTTTCGACAGTATAATTAATCATTTAGTAGCACCCATGAACGATGTACGTTTTGCGAATTATAAACAAAAAGTCTGTCTGTTTCGACAGTATAATTAATCATTAAGTAGCACGCATGTACGATGTAAGTTTTGCAAATTATAATCAAAAAGTCTGCCTGTTTCGACAGTATAATTAATCATTTAGTAGCACGCATGAACGATGTAAGTTTTGCAAATTATAACGAAAAGTCTGCCTGTTTCGACAGTATAATTAATAATTTAGTAGCACCCATGAATGATGTACGTTTTGCGAATTATAAACGACAAGTCTGCCTGTTTCGACAGTATAATTAATCATTTAGTAGCACGCATGAACGATGATGTACGTTTTGCGAATTATAAACGACAAGTCTGCCTGTTTCGACAGTATAATTAATCATTTAGTAGCACCCATGAACGATGTACGTTTTGCGAATTATAAACGACAAGTCTGCCTGTTTCGACAGTATAATTAATCATTTAGTAGCACGCATGTACGATGTAAGTTTTGCAAATTATAAACGACAAGTCTGCCTGTTTCGACAGTATAATTAATCATTTAGTAGCACCCATGTACGATGTAAGTTTTGCGAATTATAAACGACAAGTCTGCCTGTTTCGACAGTATAATTAATCATTTAGTAGCACCCATGAACGATGTACGTTTTGCGAACTATAAACGACAAGTCTGCCTTTTTAGAATGTATAAGTAATCATTTAATAACACGTATGTACATTGTACGTTTCAGAAATGGGATGATTATTTTTGAAACAATAAATTATTAAATGGTATTTATTTAGTTGAACTTTGAAGAACATGATAGTTTTATTACAGATTGTCTTTCTTGAACTTACATAAGGGAGAAAGTATGTGTCAGTTCACTGGTACCGTTTATTTTAAATACTGGTACCCAACCAGTATGTTAACAGTAAGAAAATTTAACATAAGGATAAAATTTTAAGATAATATAATGTAACAACTGCTATTTTTAATGAATAGTTAATTTATGTGAATACCATCCTTCCAAAGGAAAACAATAAAACTCCTTTAAGAAATTCTAAGAAAACGAGTGAATATGGTAACAGTGCGTGAATTGATCATGATAAATATTAGTATTGGATGAGTTGTTTAGTACGAGATAATCTATGAAGTTTATAGCGTGTGGCTTCGCTGTTAATAAAAACTGCCTTGATTCACTATATATGACAAAAAATTAAAAAAATGATAACATTATAGTTTTGTTCGTATATTATCTGAACGTTTATTAAAGCGACTATTACCACAGCAAAGAGTAAACCTGTTAAATGAAGCAGACTACAGCCTTCTAAGCCTGCTATCAGAATGAAACCAGTTCCAAACTCACCTGCGGTCATGATTCACGGTCTTGATTTGTAACCAGTTTCAGTATTGGGTCTCAGAGAAAGATAGTCTTAATTTATGTTTAGTTTTTTATAATTACAATTATTAAGAATGTGTGTTTAACTGTGTATATGTTTAACTGTAATTCTTTCACAAAGTAGGCGTAATGCTACTCAACTTTAGAACATGGCCAATTTAAAGTTAACATGTATTTACTGTTAGGCGTTACTAAGTTCGCCGGGTCAGCTAGTTTTTATCAGCAGAGACTAGCTGACCCGGCGAACTTCGTAACGCCTGACAGTAAATCCATGTTAACTTTAAGTTTGGCCATGTTCTGAAGTCGAATAGCAATACGGCTTCATTGTGAAAGGTTATATATCCTGGGTCGCGGCATAGAGAATAACAATACTGAAACGATAAGACATATTAATAACATTCCCATAAAACAAATAAATCTGAGTGGATTAATTCACAATTTTCAAATCCAATCCAAACCCAAAACAAACCTAACTGTAATACGGCTTTTATAGGAAAGAAGATATACAACAGCTGATTATTATAATAAACGTAATAATATAAACATTTTAATTATCATATAAACACGTGATTTTAATCAGACAGAAAATAAAAATATAAATACATAATCCCCCAAAACCGTAAACTATTAACGTGGTGAATAAAGCTGTTCATTTTTTACAGTACACATTCACTTCATAGTTTAACATTAATGAATGATTCAGATGGCATTGGATAGTAAAGCATACGGTATTGCTAATGGAAAGTAAACCAATCAGCTGTAGCTAAGAAATCAAATGTTTTCATTGTAGACAATTTGTAAACAAACTTACTCTCCATAAGGTTAACATTAGAAATTTAAAACGCCATAAAATGGAAACTTATGGGGTTTTTGAAAATATTTTTTCACTAAAACCTTCCTGGACACATATAGAGCAACTTCCTAAAATTTCATGGCGATCGGATGAGTAGTTTGGCAACGCATAAAGGACATACATACATACATACATACATACATACAGACAGACATACATTCAATTTTATATATAGAGATTATTGTAATGAGTAAATTGTGAAATATCATCACCAATTTATTAAATATCATCTATTAGATAATACGTATCTTTTGCTGAAAGAGCTTAAAATTTGTTTTTGTATACTACAGCATATTTAAATTTGGATTGAATTTAAAATGCATTTTGATTAAAACCAGAATATGATCAATGACAGATGGCGTGGTTGAAGCCCGATACAAATCTCACCAAGGCACAGATGTCAGAAGGTCCATATTCAGTGGTTATTTGCCTACTATTATGCATATTCATTTTGCTTTTGCATTATGGAATACAAGTGAACATGCACCGATTGCACATCACCAGTGTCATACCATACAACACACCATCCAACAATCTCAGTAACTTAACACTTAATCTTATACAACAAATTTTGAGTTTCGTTAAATTATATTTTTTTCAAGAAGAACTCATATTTAAGTAACGTCCTGCATAACCACAAAGTGTCATTTTCTTCCGTCGTCAATGACAACTGTTTACGTTGGACTAATTTGTGTTTTTTCTTACCTTTCGTACTTTTTTGCACAAATGTTCACTTTAATATTACTTTTAAATGAAATAAGTTTGAGTACTTCACTTGAAACATATTTAATCTTAAAATATGTAGTTTTTCGTTTTGAGGTCCCCAAGATGTCCAAAACTTTTTAGGTTTAAGTTCAAAAGCTGTGCACATCACTCTATTCATATGTGATAAAAAGGAGTGAGACCCAAAATAGGGTGTTTGGGAAAGGTTTCATGATTAAGGGTCTATTACTGTATATTGAATATAAATTCATTTGTTTTGTTCCTCTTGGTGACTAACCTACTCTTTTTCCACTTTGTTGTCATGAATATCAAATAAATTAATGTGACATCCTTATAGAACGTAACCATTAACTAGGAATACTCTGTATCATAACATATAATTCCTAGGTAAATGTAAACTCGTTTAGTATGTAGTTCTGTCTTTACGGGGATATTTTAGTATAGAACTGTCAAAAGACTATGAAATCAATTCAAAATAATGAGAGTTCCAAATATAAATGGACATGGTATAATAATTATGTAAGCGATGTGGTAGGGCCTATAGCAAGGGGTGGAGCCCACAATCCCAGGGCGACACCCAGTTCCTGTAACCCGAGACGCCTCACATCGCCGCCGGCAAACCGTGCAGGCTGGTTGCCAACTGCAAAACACGTCATCATTGATCAATTTTCTAGCCTCCCTAACGTTTATTACTTAACGTGTTTCCAAATTATAGATTATATTCAAATGTAAAGAATAGTGAAGAAGAATTAAATGAATAGTGTGTTTATAATTTATTACTGAGAACGTAAATTTGAATATCACTTCTAGGGTTTTTATAATAATATAAATATCTATATAATATATCTCTATCTCTATCTATAATAATCTTTATACATACATATATTCATTTATCAACATTGAATAATACCTTTAAAAATAGTTGGGCAATACACACTTACAATACTTTAAGAGCTGCGTTTTATCCTCAAAAATAACATAATACACGAAGCCATTTTCAAGAGCTGAGCCCTTTCATTAACTTATTTTAATCTCTTAAATGCCTGAAGATATTTATGAGAATATTATTTTCCAACCACCTTTTCCAACCAGATTAAAAAAAACTATGAAAATAAATTTTCCCCGTGATATTAGGGATACCTCGTGGGAGGTATTTAATTAGTCATAGCTAACAGATGAAATACAGAAAAGAACGTCATTCAGAAGAACTTCTGAATGGTATTTCCTGCCATCGATACAACCGAAAACTAAGCTACAGGAAATGTATCTCAACATTTACAACAATAAGTTTTTATGGATAGCAACATCTTCTTAAGTATTCCGAACAGTTCATAAGCATCCTCTACGTATTCCTGATAGTTTCTAGTAAGTTTAATAAAACACAGAGTTTTTGAGTCCCGTAGTTTGTGGATAGGGAGTATGAGATTAATTGAGTTAACGAGTAAAGTTAATTCAAGTAATAACAACCAAATAAGTTACCAAATGAAAAATGCGTTCAGTTCATTCTCAGAGAAAGTTACATGTAAAATATTCCCTTACGTAGATGAAATATTACAATTAATCAGTTTTTAGGGGTAGAAACCCTGTAGGTGAGTGGCAACATGATTAGTTGGCAATCCTGTTAGTCTCCCAGACGTCCAAATATCTAGTTAAATACTTTAATCGACTTAGACTCCGATATTACCTTCTACGGATTCTCTGATGACCTTACAAACACATTTCGTAGCTTTGTTATTTAGTTGTTGTATGCTCACATAAATTAACGGTATTATTGGAATGTAGCATACTTTCTCCCTTAAATGACTTTAAAAAACTACAACCCTCTTTAAATTTTATCTACATTTAATCTAAAATTTATTATTTCAAACATAATCATCCAATTTCTTAAACTAACAACGAGTGAAAACAAGCTAAAAACTGTTGAGAAATAAAGAAGAAATCGATTTCTAAATATTTACCATCATAATAGTATTGGACCCACTCAGACAACGTTCTGCGTCTACCACGGTCATTTTACTTTAAATTTAACTTTTCTCTGGAACCGTTAGTCATAGACTAATGACTCAGTGAGTACACAGTGCTAATTTGTTAAGGTTTAAGCTTTTTTAGTTTTTTTTAAGGTTGAGGTTGTTTTTTAGGTTCAAGCCAGTTTTTTAAGCCGGTAATGGCCAAATTATTTTATAGTACTTTTGTTTTGCGAGAGATTTTAAAACATTTTTTTATTTAAAAGCTCATAAATTTTAAAACATTCCTTTTACAGACTTCTAGGTGATGTTATATTATTTGTGAGCTTAAAAGCAATAAACAATAAAACATTTTAATCAAAATTATTTGAACGAATTTAGAGAAATTTGTATTTTTTTAATTTTCAAGAGTTTTAGGGGTGAACTACCTTTAAAAATTTAAAACTAAAAAAGGCTGTGAGGTATAGCCAAAATATACACGTGTACTAAGTTTCATAAAAATCGGACAATCAGTATGATCTCTGGGTTTGTACAAAGACAGATAGACGCCAATCTGAAAACCAATGTTTGGGATTCAGGGAGCCTCAAAACGGATATATCCACTCTCAACTAAAATAATAAAATGTTGATGAAAACAATACATTCTCCATAAAGGGAGTACAAAATAGGGAAAATAAAAAATTATTTTAATATTCCGCTTTATTTATCAAATATTTTCTTGATGATTGTACTATCTATTCCAACATATCAACTTGTCGTAAAATAGTATTTTGTCTTCGCGTTTGTTAAAGAACTCATACAAATACGAGTTACACTGATTTAAATGTATTCTAACGCTGATATGTACGTCCAAAACCAACTATAAAAAGGATAGTAAAACTATATTACTATTCTTAGTTGTTAAGATTGTTTGCCAGATTTACAAAAATACAAACGTCAATCACAAAGGCTAATCACTTTGACGAGACTCTCACACACTTTGCAACCTAAACTAAATCTTTGCCAAAGATTTTTATTTACCTGTAAAATACTCACGACCATAATTTTAAAAAAATACTAGAAAGGTTTTAGAGCTTCTCTAGGCATAAGTTTTTGAATTAAATGCATGAAACTATGCATACCAATCTCTTGATAAAAAATAACAATGGTCAATTTTATGCCAGTATTATTACAATAGTATACCCATTATATTTTTTATAAAACTGTTTATATCACAAAACGTTCTGGAAATGGTTTGCATAATCTGTTCCCATTTAAATCCATTACTGAGAGGTTTATATAGAAAGAGCCATTTTAGTTATTTTATAACTAAAATAAAATTTTAAAACCAAGGAGATACCAATGGGGCGGTTGCCGAGCATTTACTTTAAATGCTAATGTGATGATTCGCGGTATTGGTTTCTCGTCAACCCCTGATAATGTCAGCCTTCCTCCCCTTCCTGATATGAAAATGAAATCCCATCTTGCCTCCTCCCCGTGCCACTATAAACTATTACTTCATTAAGTACATAGTTCTCATTTATATTTCATCCACGACTATCCTTAATATCCTTCATCCTTATTCCCTTTCTACTGTTTTATAATTGCACGGATGTTCAAGTATGTTCAAGTAAAATAATTATATTTCAATTTATGTTGAATAGCGTTTCAAATCTGAAACAAGCTCTGGTCTTTATGAAAATAAACATGAATAAAGGTTAAACATAAATAATGGCAGTTTCAACTGTTATAAAGTTTATAGTATTTTTTTAATTTGAACTATTTTAGAGTTTTTAAAATCTAACTTTGATCAATGTGACTTAAGCTGATTATTTTTTAATATTCCAAAATACTATCGAAAATAGTAGTTTAATATATTGTGGTTTCCAAACTATATTTTGAATTAATTTAATTAACAGCTAATTTGGAAAATTGAACTCATTTCAAAAGTAACACCGTACAAAGTGGTCATGCCTTGGCGTATTATAGTTTTAAAACTATTTAAACTATTAATTTAAAGGTCTTGGGACTTTTATAATTTTATGTATCGTGTTGTGCGAACCCCTTTCGCGAGCATTTTGTCGTTAGTTAAAAAATATTATAATTAACAAAATGATTAAATAAGTAATGTCTAGTTAAGAAATTCTAAAGAACTCCCAAATCAGATTATTTTAAATGAAACTATTAATAATATTCCGCTTGACATTAGTTGCTTAATAAGGAGCTGAAATGAAACACATCTGATCATCTTAAGCCCCTGCAACGCTGTTAAATATAATTCGCAAGCACGTAAGTCTTTACAGGATATAGTAAATTTGTTTTTTGTGTAGTATTTCTAGACCATGTTTTTATATATATACAGTAACAGCAATTAAATTTTTTGGAATAGTTTCATTATTTTTAAACATTTCTTCAGAAGGTTTGACAATATTTTTTAACTGTCAATGTATGCTATAAAAACTAAAATACTGAAATTATTTAAATATATATTTCTGTGGATTAGTAATAAGGGTTTTTTTAATTTTTATAATTACTAATCTTGTTCGTTGCGTATGGGGTTTGTCCACCAAGTACGGATGTACAATATCCCCATTGAAGAGACTTTACGAGAGCCTCCAAATTTGATTTTACCAAGAAAGTTTTTTTTTGCAATTTCCAAAACTCTTCTCTATTACTCCTCACTCCGTGGTAGATATTTGGGATGTTAAATTAAAGGAATAATGATCCGTAGTGGAATAAATATTTAAATTTCTCTCATTAATTTTGATAACATTAATTGCAACGTACTTTTACATTATAACCAAAAACATGTATTTTGTTTGGTCGAGAAAATAATTTTTTGGTTGCTTATAAAACATATAAAACAGATTTAACTTTGATTTAACTCCTAAACCATCTATTATCCTGTCTAATCTGAAACATTTCCAGTTTAAGTAGACTAAATTCCGTCATAGTATAGTATGTTTCTAAGCTTATAATTATGGTATATTTTACGTTAACCACTAATATTTTAATTTATTTTTCAAACCTCACATAAAGAGAATCGGTTATCACAAAAGAATTTTATTGCACCATATGACTTTCAGTTACGTTTACAGTACATATAATATTTAATATACAGTACACAGACCTCAATGTATGTGCATTCTTATGTTAAAGATGTAGTGAGTAGTATAAAAGTTAATTTGTACATTTGTAGTTAATTTGTGTAATTTGTACAAAAGGAAATACTATCAAAAAGTAAATACTTTGTTCAATTAGGAGAAAAGTTTATTAACTACAATAACGAGACGGATGTAGACTTTAAAAATATGATTCTTCAGAGTTCATCCATTCCATTATGAGAATATTTACTCTTAGAATATCCTGGATAACACTTCCAATACCTACTTGATTGTTTTTCTTCTAAATAGGTTAGATCATAGATATGTCTAAATGGAATGTTTTCAGTTCATCTAAACAGCTGTTCTTATTATTTTTTATTAAAAATGCAATTCATTAGCTTTAGTAGTTTCTATGAATACCTGTTATATATTTTCCATCTTAAAAATCGCAACACCCCCTCAGAGCTAAGACATATCCATGTCAAAATAAATTTTAATATATTTATACGATTTATATGAGGAGAAACATAGTTTGGTTTATTATGTCACCGTGTGAAACAAAAATTCAGGAAAAGATAATCTTTTAAACAAACATAAGTTTGAAATACATATGGATTGTTTCTTTATATACAAATTATACATTATGTTAAGCGGGTAACACTTAAAAATAACTTGTTTAGGCCTACAACACTCAAACAAATAACAACAGGAGATGGTGACAAACCGTACTACGTTAGATTACTGACTAGAAATTTTAATTCTGAAATGAAGTCATATTTTACTAATAACCCTTCTAAAAGACACTAACTATGATTAGCCATTCGTAATGTAAAAACAATTAAATAAATATTATTATTAATCAATGTATTTACAATTCGTAACAACTATTAAGGAACAAAATAAAGGATAGTTTGGATAACATATAAAAAATAGAAGAAAAAAATTAGGTACTCTGTTTTTTTAGTTCTTTGGATTTAAGTAATTTTAGCTAGTGGGTTCTTAATCGGTACAGGTGACTAGGTATCGTTACTGGCACTGGATGAGGTTGTCGGTGGAGGAAAACTTGTGAGTGGACACGTCAATGTCTCCCAGCAGTCGTGTGGCGGGAGGGAATACTGTAACATGTCAAACAGACATAACCATATTAGTATGAAAACCGGTTTCATGTACGTTGATAAACCACATGCATATCGTTCAGTTCAGAACTACACAGAATCCTTAGTCAAAAATATGCTTAATCTCTTTCTTAAAAAGCACTCATAGAAGACACTACAAATGCAATGCTGAGTGATTGTTTAAATGTATAACAGTAAAATTTTCAATTTCCAGTGTTATTTGTATGTGATTATTTATTTAGATGTTTTCATATAAATTTACATATATATATTTTTTATAATTATATATATATATATATAGGCAGTAAATATACATATATACGATTTTAATCCATTTTTCAATTTCAATTTGTTATAATTTTAAAGTATCCATTCACCTCTGTACAAGTTGGGAGCGTCGATCTCCTCTTCAAGCAGTTTGTTGTGTGGCAGGTAAAGACGGTGTCGCCATCTCCATGTGGCAGTCAGAACTACTCCCAGGAACACGAAGACTGCAGCAGAGACTCCGGCCACTACCTCTCCCCTTGCACCTCTAGCATCCTGTCCACCTCTCACTCGCTCCTCATGACGTCTCTCCGCCGGGAGGACGTTATCGTCTACAGAGAGGTCGGCATGGACCTCCAGTACTGGCAGTCTTGATGTGGTAGGTTGGCTGGAGGAGTCGCTTGGCTCAAGGAGATGATGCGTGTCCAGTGTCATCGGTTCACTTTGGATTGTAGGCGCTTGGAGGCAGAATAATGCTACCTACAAAAGTATGTGCATGTGAAAAAGATATCAGAAATAAAATCAATAACATTTTTTCCTGTGTATAATTCTTATACGTAAAGAGGGTTTTACACACAATTCCTCTTACAACTACTGACGGATTTTATTCTTTGAGATGCCAATAAATTCTTCAACTGTTTTTTTTTTCAAAACTATATTTTCTGCTCAGTAAAAGTCTAAATACAAGTTAATTTTCCCTTTATCATGACGTTAGGAAATATATAGTTTTTAACTAGCTGACCCGGCGAACTTCGTAACGCACTACAGTATGTGTTAACTATAAGAATGGCCTTGTTCCGAAGTCAAATAGCATTATGGCTTCGTTGTAAAAGATTTGGATATTCTGGGTCGCGGTATAGTTACGAGTTGTTCTCAGGAAAATCTATTCTTAGGACACATCAAGACCTTAAATAGAATCTGTATACCAAATTTGAAGCTCTAGAGCCGTGATCAGTCAGTCAGATTTAGGTTTTATACACAGAGATAACATTTAGGCAGAATTTAACAGTCTGAATTAGAAAAATCATATTTTCCTGCTAAATATATTTATTTTAGCGTATTGGTTTTATGCATATTTTATTTAAAGTGGTATAGTGTGATTATTTTTGTACAGTATAGCATTGGAAGTTTATTTTTTACTTAAGATAAATAACAGCTAATGTGAATTTTTATTTAAAATAGGAATTCTATTGCCTGCCACAATGCATCAATTTATGTATTTATTCTTTGTTTGATCGGTTTAGCTTGTATTCTATTATAACCTTTACATTATGAATGTATAAGTAATATATATTTCATTTTTACCAACCAATTTACTAATCATTATCTCAAATTTTAACTAATTTACTTATGGAAATCTACCATTTATACTACGATTTAAAAATATATTCCTTTTTTCACTCAATTCGATTAATAACTTCAATTATGACGTGTATTCATATAAAGTATCCGACTTTAAGACAAGGTCGACTTTAAGAAATAGGTCGTTTGGTGAATACTAAGTGGTCCTTAAGCAATACTTAAATATGCGTTTTATCTAACTTTAAACAATGACATACATTGAACTAATATTAAACATTTTTTTACTATTTCCTATTGAAGTTTTAATATTTTTGATAAAAAAGTACCTGTATCTTATAGTTGCTGTTAGGCCTCAGTGAGAGTGTGGCCGAGGAAGTATTGGTGAGAAGGTTTCCTCTGACCACGTCATCCTCAGCTACCCAAGAGACGAGGTAGGAAATGGTCAGCTGATTGATCTTCAACAGCTGATTTCTTTTTAAAAGCTGATTATGATATGAATTCCAGCCGATCCGAGCAAGCACCAAAGAAGGCTGGTGACGGAGAGAAATCAATGTGATCCTCCAAGACTCATCCACTCTGATCTGTAATAACAGTAAGTATAGGCGGATCATCAATCAAAATCGTAATAGTATTAATTTTGGGTTCTTAATTTGACGTATATTATTGCATTCGTACAGCTCACATTTTTAAAACCCTTTGAGTGCCGCGGTCATTTACATGATTCTCGCACATAAGTGCCGCTGCGTTTTTCATGAAAATCTATTGTTTGTCAAGAAACGTCATAGAAGATTTAATTTTACAGATATTAATGTAATCTTTTTTTAATTGTAGACAGTTAAATTTTCTTTTTAGACGTACTATGTTACGCTACAAATGAAATTATTTTTCTCAACCTAAAATAAGGTTAAAACTATAAAACTGAAAAATATTTTTTTGTTTTGTGTTTGGAGCTCAATAAATTGTATGAAAAATATTTTACATGTGTTCCATTACTATAGTTAACAGAGCAAGAAATTTTAAGTAAACTTCATGTATAATACATCACGATTGTTGGAAATTAAGACATCACAGAAATAAAAGCAAAGTTTTGTACGTAGCCATGGTTACCGTTTTGCCGTGTTTATTGAATATGGCACATTTTTACGTGCTTTGATGCTATTATTATTGTTACTCTTGAGAAAAACAGCTTTAAAACAATGATAACAAACTAGTAATAATATAAGAACACTTTTCAAGCAATTTTACAACTTTTAGTAATTGTAAACAAACATTTGTAACATAACAGCAAATAAAACATTCGCGGCAGACCAGTGTTGTCACCAACATCAAGCAAAAAGTCCCTAGAACTCACATTTTTTGTTCCTATAAATCCTTAGATTTACATGAAATATCCCTAGAAAAATCTCTAAACCCAAAATTTCAGTAATTTTGGTTAAATGATTATCATTTAGGATAATTATATCAAATAGTTTTTGTTTTTACATTTCTATACTCTTTAAATATTAGTGTCCGCGCTTCAGAACGTTCCCATTATTGTATTGTTACTGTTTATATTTTGTAACTGGACGTATCTTGGAATTGTTGAGGCTTCATTTGGTTGAAGCAAACATTCATTTTAGGCGCAAGATTAATTTCTACGTTCATACAAAGAGTAATACATTTGTGGTTATAATACATGCTAGACTAAATTTAATCCTCTATGTCTACAAGAAAATGTCAATAATATTTTATAAAGTTTTGTTTTAATATGTTTTCAAATAATTTATTTTATATTACATATAATCCACTCAAGTAATTTTAAATTCATGCACCAATTTTTTTTAGTTTAGGTAGGCCTATAACAAGTTTTACTAAATGTATTTTACAAACTCAAAAGAAAGAGTCAGTTGAACTTTGAAACAGAATAGATTTTTAACTCCCTTTGATAACTTAACATTGTTTGGTTAGAAAGAGTATTGACATTAAATAGGTATATATTTCATAATTAATTGTTATTTGACAACAGAATTTGAGTGGACAAACGTTAAATAATACTGTTTGGAGGTTCAGCTGATTCACAATGAATTTTTTATTTGACCAGACTTAACCCATAAGAAATGAAATTCCTTGATTTGGATTCCTCAAGGTATTTTGTCCCTAGAAATCCCTGGAAAATATTATATCTCTAGAAAATCCCTTTCAGGTCAAAAATGTCCCTAGAAACGGGACATATCGCCATAAGTGAAAACACTGCGGCAGACTATGACGAAACCATTACGGTAAAAACAAAGATTACGAAAACTAAAAAACAGACGGAAGGCAAAATAAACTTCATAAATTAACTGCCGATGGTTTTTGGAACAAAACTACGCAAAAGTAAGCCAGTACATTAAATAATAACTTAACCGTTATAACCGATTTACGGAGAGTCGCTGTGAGTGACGCTGCGGCACTCAAAGGGTTAACACTTGCAAGTACCCATCCAGTGTATTTGATATTAATTATACGAGTACATGTGTAATTGTATATATAAGGCTATAGTGAAATCAACATTATTATCATAATATTCAATGGGAATACTCTAGGCTTATAGGGTTACGATTTGTATCATTCAATTTGTTGTTAAACTGGAAAACTCTTTATTAACAATGGAAATCATGTTATATAGATTCTGATGGATCCTATCTGGACCAACAAACTACTGATATGTATGGCTAAAAGTAGTCTTAGAAAACAACTTGTAATACTTATGTTCTATTATGAGGTAAAATACGTTTCTAAACCGTTTATTAATGAGCATCAATATACTCACACTTTCATGCGAAATATTCACATTACTCTCAGAGGCAACTTTATGAAGTGTCCCGTAGCCTTCCATCCCTAGACTGTGGAGTATGTGCAGCGCCTGGTCGACGGGGGACTCCGCCACAGGGGCGAGTACCTTAACCAGCCCTCGCCAGTCCACCACCAACACCCGGACGGTCGTCGGGTCCACGGTGGAGGGGAGGGAGACACTCGGCTCCAGGGTCTGACGGAGCTGAGACCCGCCGACCATCACTACGTAGACGACAGGGTCCGGCAGGGGCGGCCACGAGACCCTGGTGTTGTTGACGGAGAGGACCTCCTCCAGCGGCACGGGCGAGACCTGGCTGGGCGACAGAGAGTGGAACCGACACGCCTCCTGACACCCTGGACCCTGGACACACACGGAATCCTATGTAACAATCGCTTCATTCAAAGGCTGTATAAGAAATTCTTCACATACTGTCCTGAAATTATGATTGTTTTTTAACCTCAAATGTCCATCACCTAGGCCCGTGCGGTGAATTAAATATCGAGATACCATAACGGCCGTCACATAGGCTAGAGGTGACCAGAGGTGACCGCTCATGATCTCAAATGAGTCGCCGGCAACTGATTTCGATCAAGCAACCTTTGACTTACTGGGCTGGAACGTTACCTCTGTGAAATTTATAGTAAACTATTTTTTACTTACCAACAATCAAAGAGAAGATAACTCATTAACAATGAAAAGTATTTTACAATAAAGTGAGAACAGTAAAATGGTTTATAAATCTCCAAAATGAAGGAATTCATTGTAACCGAGTAAATTATAGACACTAATTTCCATAAACAACTTATATTGAGCTTAAAAGAATTTAAGTTTAGTTTGTTTGGTTTTAAAATAGGGAGGAGTGGAACCTTCCCTATTTCTCCAGTTTTAAGAAAAATGAGGTCTAGAGCCTAAAACGGCATCAAGTGCCTTCCGAAAGAACGGTAACAGACTAAGATACAAATTCAATTGTTTAATCACCTTTATCATCAAATAACATTACAGTCATTGTATTAATGTGTATGGTCTAAATTATGTTTCGTTCGATCAAAGAAACCCTTTTTTCTTAGTCCATCTTTAATATCTAACTTATGTGAAGGCTTAAGAAAACACAACAAAGAACCCACTCCCCTTTTAATAATCTCTAGTCTTATCATATATGAGTACTTACACATTCCTCGATTCCACAATGGGTTCCCACATCATCTGTTTGTAAAACACCACAGGACGTCCAGCACTATAAACAGATATCATAGTCAATGGACTCGGACACTCAGCTGCTACACAAACCGGCGGTGTAGTTACAATGTGCTTGAAATTGTATTCTTTCTATAAAGAATTGTTACATCTTTCAGATTAAGTAAAAATAATTGAAAACCGATATTCAACAAACTACAAAGATATAAAAAATATTTACTAAAATATTGTCTTAAATGTCGATGCTCAATCAATCGTTTCAGAGCTTCTTATTTTAATTTGACCTTTTATAAGAACATTAATTAACTGATTCAATCGTCAGACTGATGGATCAGGATGTATACTCAGAATTAATTATGAGGATTTTAATAAATAGTGACATGACTTTCCGAAGCCTCGCCCAGGTCACCATTCACTGGCATTGAATTGGCCTGTGGTAAAAACTTAAATCACAATCTCATCAATGGAGAATGTGTTGGATTAAATATCTGAAGTAAAAACATATCCTTACTTTATTAAAATGTCAATCAATAAACGATGTAATGTTCAGAGATAGTTATGGAAGCCAAATACTGTTTAACTGATGAGTGCATCAGTTCTGTATTACGAGTATTATTATACGACGGTTAACTTCCACATTTCATTAACCAATCACTTTTAAGCTCTTTTTATACTACTTCATAAACAGTATTTTAGACGTCAGAATAATTTTTTTTTGCATTTTTCTGTGGAACTGTCTGCTGTGTGACATTCATTATACGCCGATGACAAATTTAATAATATTAATTGTTAAAGCTGATATGTATCAAAGTAAACTTTATTACCTGGGAACAAAAATTTGATGTCTGACAGTTTGCATCATACTGTGGAATTGGTTTCATCTGAAATCAAAAAAATATTTTTATCCACTCATAGTTAAATATATATAAAAATATATTCAGTTAGTACCTACAATTAAAAACGTTATGGTCATTTTCAATGTTTGTTTATACTTCGTATAGACAAAAATTGAAAATTAATTTTACTCATATTTTCCAAACATATTTTAACAGTCAAATCACGTGAATATTAATTTTTTATTAACTGCACTTTTAACTAGATAATATATTTGCATTTGTTCATTAATTTACAAAAACTATTTCTAAAGTGATAATTAGTAGCCTTACTTGAATAAAAAATTGTTCTCTCTCCAAAATAACTTATAAATTAACAAAAAACCTCTATCGTTTTAAAATATCAAAGAAGGTTTCTTTAATAAATCAAAAAATAAGTTATCTCATTCCATAAATTCATTGAAAGAATGAATGAAAAAGTGCTTTATTCATACAAAATAAATTTTACAATTATTGTAAAACAAGACAGGTTTTTTCTTCTAGCACATATAGCAATGGCTAAAAAGAGCCGTCTGCTGGGTTGGCATAAACCTATTATAAAAACGCGTGGTGTTAATGTGGCCTGCATAAAATATTTTTTGATACATGTTGCCCCGACCAATTTAAAAAATTAAATTCCTGAATTAAGGACCATCTGTAACTCAAAGCTTCCCTCAAGAGCCCAGAAACCCTACGCCAATCCCCCCCATTAAAAATTTGTTCGTATTCCGTTTCATTCAAATTTGATTTTCCAATTGATTAATTAATTAACACTTAATTAACACTCGATATCGTAAACTTCATAATCTTACTTGATATAAACTTGGATTGGGAGTTTGTTACAGCGCTTGCATAAACTAACAAAATGCAATTCACAACTAATGCACAAACCACCGAAGCTAGTGGGACAAAGAGTACAGATGAATTACCTTGTAGACACACGTGGCTCTGCAACGGGCGGCTCTGACGGGGCCCTCCAGCTCAAACCTGCTGTTTACTGAACATATACAAACCACCACCGACAGACCCACAGTCCACCACGCACTCATCTCTTAGCCAGCTCACCTCATCTCGACACTTGTAAACAAAAAAAAAATCACTTATACTGCAATAACGCAACAGTTATAGTATGTTCGCGATCTTTTTTAATGAAGAAAGAACATCAGGGAACTACTCCCACCGCACTGAGACGCGGCTGAAGAGCGACTGACTTATTTTATCAGCAAGGGTCATGATGAGGTGGGGGGTGGTTTGGGTTAGTTCCAGGGATCCCCACCAGATCGCACCACGTTGCACCGCGAGGATTATTCGCGGAGGGGCTTCAAGCACTGGATAATTAACACCCTCCCCAACGCCATGTTGGATGTAAGTAGGTCTGTAGGGTGTCCACCATAGCTGTGATGACGTATTACGTGGAGGGTGGTAATCTGTGTTACTTATTTTTTAGCGAATTTTCCATAGGGAAAAAGCTATTACCGTAGGTTTCATGGCAAGACTTAAGCACGGGACCATGTTATTTTTTCGTATTTAGGTGCCCAGAGGCCAAAAACAATAGCCATTAAAATTTATATATATATTTATTTATATATATACATATTATATATATATATATATATATATATTAACACACGAAAAAACAACATGGTCCGGGCTTAAGTCTTGTCATGAGACCTACGGTAATAGCTTCTTCCCCATGAGAAATTCGCTAATACACACACACACACACACACACACACACACACACACACACACACACACACACGCACACACACACACACACACACACACACACACACGCACACACACACGCACACACACACGCGCACACACACACACACACACACACACACACACACACACACACACACATATATATATATATATATATATATATATATATATATATATATATATACATTTTAACGACTATTGTTTTTGGCCTCTGGGCACCTAAACACGGAAAAATAACATGGTCTCGGGCTTAAGTTTTACCATGAGACCTATGGTAATAGCTTCTTCCCTATAGGATATTCGCTAAAATACGAAAAAAACAGAAATCAATTCTGAATATACTGCTATTGTAATAGAAAATCCCAAAGTTATAGTTTTAAGTATCTATCATTCTGCAGCTGGTGATCAAAATGTATTTTTAAATCAACTTGAAATATTATCGATTTGAAGACCTACATTGTGATTGGTGGTGACGTAAATTCTAATTTGACGTCACAGAAGATATACCTCGTGTTAGGAGGCTAGAGTTCCATCCTGAGGCAGTTTGACTGCAGATTTCTCAATAATAATCCTACTCGTCTAAACTCTTGTTTAGATAATATTTGTACAAATATTCCTGAAGGACTTTGCACGACACAGGTTTTAAATCTTGATATTGCTGATCACAGAAGGGTTGAAACTGAGTTACATCTTCAGACAGACTTCATCAGCTATCTACAGTATGTTTTACTTTTAGAAATCTTTCGCATAGATGCCAGGACAATTAATTGGGATTATTGTATAAATTCAAATGGAGGATCTTTTGTGCCAAAAATATTTCCTTTATAGAGTTTTACAACGATTTTTTTGTTGTTTTTTCCATTCAAAACAATAAAAAAGAAGAATATACAAGCAAGAAAAAATGATATTGGAAACTCGTGGTTCTCCCCTCAGCTCAAACTGATGGAGAAAAAGGGACCCCAGATGACCTACCGCACAGTCCATATGAATATGAAGATTGAAGTTTTCTTTAAAGCCTATAAACTAATTAGGAACCATACTACTACAAGTGAAGTTACTAACTACAAGTGAACCAAGCCCAACTAAATACAAATGCCAAATTCATTGAAACCTCTAGCAACAAATACCAAGCCACCTGGTACTTGGTCGTCGCAGAAGAAACCAGAGCACGATGCCTCAAATACAGCCGAAGACTTTAACTACTACTTTATCGACTCAAGAAACAGCATCCAGCCATTACCGATACCATCGTCGGAGTTACTCCAATATGCAAGTAGGCCGAGGTCCGACTTCAAATGGCAGGTAGTGACAGATGAAATGGTGCTAAGGGTTATGTCAAAAATTAAAAACTCAAAAAATTGAGATGTTTACGGGGTTTCTTTAGGAGTATTAAAATATGTGATATTAGCAATATTGACACCTTTAGTTATCTGCATCAACTCTTGTATTGCTGAAGGAATTTTTCCTAGTTCCCAAAAAAATTCCCGTGTGGTCCCTATTTTCAAAAAGGATGATCAATTACAGTTGAATAATTACCGTTCAATATCTTTAGTCCATGTAGTAGGCAAAATCATGGAGACGGTTGTGAAGTCTCAGGTATGTGATTTTATTAATCTCCATTCTTTACCTCGAATGTCAATTTGGTTTCCATAGTGAGTTGTCTATCTGATCAGATCACTGCTGGTGATCTGAGCAATAATTTATTGTGTTGATTACCAAATTTTGTTAAAAAAAGTTGGACTACTATTGTATCGGTGGTATTCATCTTCAATTTTTTGAATTTATACCTGAGTGGAAGAACCAAATATGTTGATGCAGGTGGTAATGTGTTGGATTTGTTGGAAGTTAAATCCGGAGTGTCACAAGGATCAGTGATTGGTCCATTGCTATTCATTTTAGTTATGAATGACTTACCCTTCAATATTAGTGTTTCATCCACTGTTATATTTGCTGACGATACAATTTTTTTAATTATACACCCGAATAATGAGTTTTTTTTAGATTAAAGATAGAACAAACTTTAGACAGAGCCTGAATGTAGTTAAGTTAAAATAGCCTACTGCTGAACACTGAGAAGACTCAGAGTCTTCTGTGTACTCTCAAAACTAATTACCAAAACAGCGTTAAAACTCGGAATTGTAGTTGAGAGCACCCTGTCTTGGGAGACTCACATTGAGACTGTTTGTGTAAAATTGTCCAGAGTAATGGATGTGAAGACATGCCCTATGTAGCTTCTTTATTAAGAAAGATCAGGTGCCATCACAAACTTGTATCATGTTGAATATTAGTGAAGGGTCAGAGTGATGAGTGTAATGGTTGTGATGACATGCCCTATGAAGCTTCTTTATTGAGAAAGACTAAGTGACATCACAAACTTGTATTACGATTTTTCCCAGAATCGAACCAGCGACCCTTCAGATTATGAAGCGTGTAGACATGTTTTTGTATTACAATCGAATCCAAACTTTTTAATCGACAATTGACTTCTGAACCACCTTAGAATTATTTAGAATTAAACGTCGGTAATCGTTAGAATTAGTATTTATTCCATTCTACAATGAAATAAATATTTAATATAATAGAAACTAACTATTTTGTTTTGCACAAACTATTTTTACAGAATACTTTTTCAAGCGATTCACACCAATATATGGATCAGTTATCCAGACTGTCTACGATCCCTACCCCGAGGGGTGGATCTAATTGACCGTCACCCCGATTGTAACGCGGAGAGCGTCGCGAGGGAGGCTTTATTGGCGGCCAGCGTCGGGACTGATGATCCTTGACCGGACGTCCCCCGAGAGGCCAAACTACCCCGTCTGGTCGTGAGTCACTGTGTGGTTTATGATAGGGGCTGGGACGATTTCAGAGAATAACAGTTATACCTGGTATATAATGCGTGTAATGCCTATAGAATCTGCCAGTTCTTGCACCACTGCAAAAAATGTTAACACAGTTTTTGAAGGTCATTATGGTGTTTGTTATTAAGAATTAACTACTAACTATCACGTTTCTGAAGTTATGAATCTCCTCCATTCAGGGACTAATGTTTTTCTAAATTAAAAGGTTATTTACCCCTAACAAAAGGACAGGTCAATTTTTACGCAATAATTTAATTTTATTATTAAAGTTTATGATTTTTGTGTATAAATAGACAAATAATAATGTAAGCTTAATTCTCAGGCATAATTGTTGTTTTTAATATATGAGTTTTTTTGATGTTTTTTTATATATTGGTCACGTTTAAAAACTGCAAATGGCGAATAGTTTGCAAAACATGGCGAGATGCAGAAGAACCTCAAATGTGAAATATATCCTAAGAAACCTCAATGAACCTCCCAGGAATCAGCCCTCGCAAAGAGTTCACACTGATTATTCTCTTCCCGCGTAAGGAACCCTACTTTCTAAAATTAATTGATGCGTTCAACAAGTTGATAAAAGTAGCCTACTGACTTCAGTAACCAAGTGACTAATCATTAGTGATTCGGCATCCCAGAGAAATATTAGCAAGACATTATAAACATATAGCTCCATACCATCCATATCCAAATGGTAAAGAATAAGGGTGTACAAACAAAAATATGTATATTATACACACGATGACGAAATAATTTAAATATTGGAAAACAATCAAGAAGACAAATGTTAAGCAAATCCCTTATTTTGATACCGGATTTCTACATACACGAATGAGTCTGGGTTGAGACCATTTGAAATGATCTTAAATTGTAAAATGAGAACCCAAATTACTAAACACGAATGATAGCGATGGAAAAGATAACGACTAGTCAAAGTAGAAAGGAGAGGATGTAAATTATTGAATCTAAAATAAACACTATTTAATAATTTTAGATTAGGGATAATACACAAGTGAGAATTGGGAGAGGTGGAAGAATTGTTCCCTGCCACATAAATACCAGTATTGAAATAGTTAAAAAAATACCCCCGTCGCAGCAGACCTGCGAACTCAGCGAATTTCCAAATCAATAATAAAATAATATATGACAAGTTTTTTTATATGTCCTTAAACATGGCAATTATTTGCCTATCCTCCATAAGATTAACATGGGAAAGAGTGTGCAGGTTTGCTGCTGCAAGGAACACTAGGAAAGTAGCCATTTATACCATAAACAATTTTTACTTTTTAACATTTATACCAACTTTCATCAACATCGGTGCATAAATAAAAAAATTTGCCTATTTTCTATATGATTAACATGGGATAATAGTATGCTGGTTTTCTGCCATGATAAACACATAAACTATGGGTTTTAAGCATAAATGGATATATCTCAACCACATGAAGGTAAATACCAAGTTTAATCCAAAAATATATATTGATAAGTGAAATATTAATTTTTCCTTATCCTCCATAAGATTAACATTGGAGACCCAAAATACAACGTACTGTGTTTAGATATTTAATATCTCGGTAACGGTTGGAGATAGAGAAAAACTTTAAGGAACTAAATTGAGTATTTTTAAGCTGATTCTAGTGGTGAAAGACAAAATTTAATTTTTTTTACGATTACATATGAAAAACGCCAAAAACCCAATTTTTTAGTTCAACCCCCCCCCAAATATAGGAATACACGTCTCTACCGAATTTGATCTTGATGGGACCATTTTACGAGAGTTTTCGTGTTCACTGATACACACACACACACACACACACACACACACACACACACACACACACACACACACACACACACACACAAACAAACACACAAAAAATATATATACTGTAAATATAATTTTTTACGGATGTTGTTTTTGGTCTCTGGGAAACCACTGACTGTCCGTGCTTGGGAAATTCTGTATGAGTAAGCAAATATATTTTAATTTCGTCAAATACGTATAGATTTACTTTTGTTATATCAGACGCATCCTTACATCTAACGTTAGATGAATCCTACTCAAAAGGACACAAAGGAAATGTAAACGACCGGAACACCGGGTGCGTCATGAGTTTCGGCTCAGGCATTACAAAAGCTGAAAGAGCGGTGCCCGAGCCTGTGTTTGCTCGGTGGTTCGCGATCCGGGGCAGGCTCCGCGGGAACACGTTCACATGGCGAATGGTTAGGCGTAGCTGTTAGCTGGGCAAACGAGAGACAAGGAAAGGATTTGTGTTTGAGTAGGAGCCGCCAGGTGTCGCGAGGTCCTGTGCAAACAGTCCTGTGTCCTTTGTAGCGATACGCGGCGGCGCACTCCACCCGTGTGTAACTGCTGCGGGCGGGGGCTTCTGTAGTTGAGACACTCGTTTAATGTAGTACGAGTAGTCCATCACTTTCAATAATCATTCTCTAAACAAAACTTTTAAATCAAATAGCTGTTACTAATGAGTTTAAGTTAACAATGGTTTTGATCTCACGGTTCTCGAAAAAAACGTCATTTTTGACATGAATACATCTTAAAAAGGGGAGTATTGACACTCTGTCAGACCAAAATTTGAAACGGTGACGTCATCTGATTGGTGACGTTATAGAGTTATGAGTAAAGCTGTTTAGAGGAACTAAACACATGCCCTTAAACAAATCCATGATTAAACCTGATTTACCACAGGAAAGTAAATAAAATGTTTTTTTCAATTTTTTATGGCTATCTTATTTTATATTGATATTTTATTCACAATCACAAATAAATAAAATAAATACATTTTTGGTATTTAAAAAATCAGTGATATTTTAAAACGGTTTTATTGATAGTAAAAATGGGCTTCTAAATGATGTCAAATATCCATTACAAGAAAAGCTCCAGGAATAAAAAACATGTTGACTCTACCTAAGGGAAAGGAATAATTTATTCGACACGTTGCCCATTCCTGCGGCTCTACTCGAGTAGTGATTAATTCCACACGTTGCCTATTCCTGCGGCTCTACTCGAGTAGTGATGTATTCGACACGTTGCCCATTCCTGCGGCTCTACTCGAGTAGTGATGTATTCGACACGTTGCCTATTCCTGCGGCTCTACTCGAGTAGTGATGTATTCGACACGTTGCCTATTCCTGCGGCTCTACTCGAGTAGTGATGTATTCGACACGTTGCCTATTCCTGCGGCTCTACTCGAGTAGTGATGTATTCGACACGTTGCCCATTCCTGCGGCTCTACTCGAGTAGTGATGTATTCCACACGTTGCCCATTCCTGCGGCTCTACTCGAGTAGTGATGTATTCGACACGTTGCCCATTCCTGCGGCTCTACTCGAGTAGTGATTAATTCCACACGTTGCCCATTCCTGCGGCTCTACTCGAGTAGTGATTAATTCCACACGTTGCCTATTCCTGCGGCTCTACTCGAGTAGTGATGTATTCGACACGTTGCCCATTCCTGCGGCTCTACTCGAGTAGTGATGTATTCGACACGTTGCCCATTCCTGCGGCTCTACTCGAGTAGTGATGTATTCGACACGTTGCCCATTCCTGCGGCTCTACTCGAGTAGTGATGTATTCGACACGTTGCCCATTCCTGCGGCTCTACTCGAGTAGTGATGTATTCGACACGTTGCCTATTCCTGCGGCTCTACTCGAGTAGTGATGTATTCGACACGTTGCCCATTCCTGCGGCTCTACTCGAGTAGTGATGTATTCGACACGTTGCCACTTCCTGCGGCTCTACTCGAGTAGTGATGTATTCGACACGTTGCCCATTCCTGCGGCTCTACTCGAGTAGTGATGTATTCGACACGTTGCCATTCCTGCGGCTCTACTCGAGTAGTGATGTATTCCACACGTTGCCCATTCCTGCGGCTCTACTCTCGAGTAGTGATGTATTCGACACGTTGCCCATTCCTGCGGCTCTACTCGAGTAGTGATGTATTCGACACGTTGCCCATTCCTGCGGCTCTACTCGAGTAGTGATGTATTCGACACGTTGCCCATTCCTGCGGCTCTACTCGAGTAGTGATGTATTCGACACGTTGCCCATTCCTGCGGCTCTACTCGAGTAGTGATGTATTCGACACGTTGCCCATTCCTGCGGCTCTACTCGAGTAGTGATGTATTCGACACGTTGCCCATTCCTGCGGCTCTACTCGAGTAGTGATGTATTCGACACGTTGCCTATTCCTGCGGCTCTACTCGAGTAGTGATGTATTCGACACGTTGCCCATTCCTGCGGCTCTACTCGAGTAGTGATGTATTCGACACGTTGCCCATTCCTGCGGCTCTACTCGAGTAGTGATTAATTCCACACGTTGCCTATTCCTGCGGCTCTACTCGAGTAGTGATGTATTCGACACGTTGCCCATTCCTGCGGCTCTACTCGAGTAGTGATGTATTCGACACGTTGCCCATTCCTGCGGCTCTACTCGAGTAGTGATGTATTCGACACGTTGCCCATTCCTGCGGCTCTACTCGAGTAGTGATGTATTCGACACGTTGCCCATTCCTGCGGCTCTACTCGAGTAGTGATGTATTCGACACGTTGCCCATTCCTGCGGCTCTACTCGAGTAGTGATGTATTCGACACGTTGCCCATTCCTGCGGCTCTACTCGAGTAGTGATGTATTCGACACGTTGCCCATTCCTGCGGCTCTACTCGAGTAGTGATGTATTCGACACGTTGCCCATTCCTGCGGCTCTACTCGAGTAGTGATGATATTCGACACGTTGCCCATTCCTGCGGCTCTACTCGAGTAGTGATGTATTCGACACGTTGCCCATTCCTGCGGCTCTACTCGAGTAGTGATGTATTCGACACGTTGCCCATTCCTGCGGCTCTACTCGAGTAGTGATGTATTCGACACGTTGCCCATTCCTGCGGCTCTACTCGAGTAGTGATGTATTCCACACGTTGCCCATTCCTGCGGCTCTACTCGAGTAGTGATGTATTCGACACGTTGCCCATTCCTGCGGCTCTACTCGAGTAGTGATGTATTCGACACGTTGCCCATTCCTGCGGCTCTACTCGAGTAGTGATGTATTCGACACGTTGCCCATTCCTGCGGCTCTACTCGAGTAGTGATGTATTCGACACGTTGCCCATTCCTGCGGCTCTACTCGAGTAGTGATGTATTCGACACGTTGCCTATTCCTGCGGCTCTACTCGAGTAGTGATGTATTCGACACGTTGCCCATTCCTGCGGCTCTACTCGAGTAGTGATGTATTCGACACGTTGCCCATTCCTGCGGCTCTACTCGAGTAGTGATGTATTCGACACGTTGCCTATTCCTGCGGCTCTACTCGAGTAGTGATGTATTCGACACGTTGCCTATTCTGTGGCTCTACTTGATTAGTGATGTATTCGACACGTTGCCCATTCCTGCGGCTCTACTCGAGTAGTGATGTATTCGACACGTTGCCCATTCCTGCGGCTCTACTCGAGTAGTGATGTATTCGACACGTTGCCCATTCCTGCGGCTCTACTCGAGTAGTGATGTATTCGACACGTTGCCCATTCCTGCGGCTCTACTCGAGTAGTGATGTATTCGACACGTTGCCCATTCCTGCGGCTCTACTCGAGTAGTGATGTATTCGACACGTTGCCTATTCCTGCGGCTCTACTTGATTAGTGATGTATTCGACACGTTGCCCATTCCTGCGGCTCTACTCGAGTAGTGATGTATTCGACACGTTGCCTATTCCTGCGGCTCTACTTGATTAGTGATGTATTCGACAGGTTGCAGGAACAATTCAAAATACACACTAATTAGTTTAACAGAGGGTTGCTTTTCTTGTGTTTATATTTATGTTGGATTCGGTGTATAAAATCAGAGTACTTACTATGATGACGTTTCCAACAACATTTAAATTAAATATACTCATAATGAAGGCTTTAATTTAATCTAATAATCTCCTTTTGATAGCTAATTATAGTAATTATTTTTTAATAGTAAGTTCAAGTTTGACTGAGGATTAATCGTCTGTCAGTGTATTGCGTTTGCTAATAATTATTTAACTTTTACGAGCTTGTTCAGTGGAGTGAATCATTCATTAATGTTAAAACTATAAAGTAAGGTTTTATAAAATATAATTGTAATACAAAAAATTGATCAGGCTAGATTGATGTTTATATTTTTATGTTATTATTAATAATGTTAAAAACTATACGTTTATTAAAGATACATCGAAGATATATGCAATCAGAATATTATCATCTTACAGATATTTATCAGCAATCCATCTGATTGAAATTATTAAATGCCATTTTTTAATGAGATAGTTTTTTGATATATAATAAACTATACCTATTCATTATTATTCATCTAGCTCTTCAAAATTGAGGATATTGAAATTCTAGTCAGATAGGTTGCTGAACATTGTAATTCCTTTAAAATGATAGTACCTGGTGACCGAGCTTTGCTCGTATAGAATAAGACATGTATCTCTATATAAAATTGAATGTATGTCTGTCTGTCTGTCTGTATGTCCTTTATGCGTTGCCAAACTACTCATCCGATCGCCATGAAATTTTAGGAAGTTGCTCTATATGTGTCCGGGAAGGTTTTAGTGAAAAAAATTTTTCGAAAGCCCCATAAGTTTCCATTTTATGGCGTTTTAAATTTCTAATGTTAACCTTATGGAGAGTAAGTTTGTTTACAAATTGTCTACAATGAAAAAATTTGATTTCTTAGCTACAGCTGATTGGTTTACTTTCCATTAGCAATACCGTATGCTTTACTATCCAATGCCATCTGAATCATTCATTAATGTTAAACTATGAAGTAAATGTGTACTGTAAAAAATGAACAGCTTTAATCACCACGTTAATAGTTAACGGTTTTAGGGGATTATGTATTTATATTTTTATTTTCTGTCTGATTAATTAAAGTCATGTGTTTATATTATTACGTTTATTATAATAATCAGCTGTTGTATATCTTTCCTATAAAAGCCGTATTACAGTTTGGTTTCGTTTGGGTTTGGATTGGATTTGAAAATTGTGAATTAATCCACTCAGATTTATTTGTATTGTGGGAATGATATTAATATGTTTTGTCGTTTCAGTATTGTTATTCACTATGCCGCGACCCAGAATAACCTTTCACAATGAAGCCGTAATGCTATTGGATTTTAGAATATGGCCAATCTTAAAGTTAACATGTGTTTACTGTGAGGCGTTACGAAGTTCGCCGGGTCAGCTAGTTATAAATATTAATTAGAAAAATTAAAACACATTTATTACTCAATGAAAATATTTATGTGGTTTAAATAAAACCGATTTAATACACCATAATTAATATAGCACTAAACAAAAAGTATTATACCTGGTAGGGTTTGAACACACGATCTTCGTGCTACGAGGCCAACACGCTACCGCTGGACCACGGCGTCTGCCAAATGAGCAACGCCGTTTAAGGTGTTTTTAGCCAACCTCAATTGTTTTAGCCGATCATTTACTGTTTAACTATCCATACAGTTATTATTAGCCTGTGACCAACTGATTTTGATATAAACGGAATGAGGATTGAAAAGCAAAAGAGAAATTTAATTTACACGTATTAATTGGTTTGTTACATTGTTACAATACAACAAATGCGTTTTCTATCAAAACACGGATGATTTTGGAAATACTCTTTCCTGCTTTTATTTCAAACAGTTATTTTACCCTTAAGTTTTTACAAATTGTTTAGTAACCTGATAATTTTACATTTATTACATACATAAAATAAATATTTATGAAAAACCTCTGTTCACATATTGTTCCCCGCCGTCTTCAATCAAGAACTGTCAAACGGTTATAAACAGCTGTTTTGGTTTGTATTGTTTACATTATATTCTCCATAAGCGTAATATTAAATTTTTAGATTTTAAACTTAATATTACAAGAAATCACGAATTTTCCTGGACTTAGACCTACGGTATCTAGAACTTATTTTCTATTCGGAAATTAGTTATTTCCAAAATTAAAATAAATTCCTTAGTTTTCGAGATCCGTGTGCAAATATATATACAAACCTTGCTCGTATTATAATATTGGATTACTGTATTTAAAATATTTTCTGAGGATAAATTAATGTTATGAATTTGAACGTTGTTCTTATGGGAAGTAGGTAAAAATACCCCCGTCGCAGCAGACGAATTATAATACTCAGCGAATTTCCAAATCAATAATATAATAACAATAAATATGAGAGGCATTTGCCTATTCTCCATCAGATTAATGTTGGAAACACAATGCAGTTTTTCTGCTGTGAGGAACACTGAAAGTAGGCATTTCTACCACAAACGATGTTTATTTTGACCATTTATACCAACTTTCATCAACATATGCCCATGAATAAAGAAGTTTTCTTATTCCCTATATGATTAAATCGAAAAAGAGTATGCAGGTTAGCTGCCATGATAAACACATAAACTATGATTTTTAAGCATAAATGGATGGATCTCAACCTCATGAAGCTAAATATCAGGTTTCATCCAAAATATAGATTCATAAGTGAGATATTAATTTTTGATTATCCTCCGTGATATTAACATTGTAGCCCCAAAATACAATGTAGTGTGTTTAGATTTAATATTTCAGTAACTGTTGGAAATAGAGAAAAGCTTTAGGGGTTAATTGTGTAGTTTTTTTGAGCTGATTCTAATGGCCAAAGCTAAATTTAATTTTTTTTAATTGCATATGAAAAACTTGAAAAATCCAATTTTTTAGTACAAACACCCCCAAACTACCCGTTCTGATTGATCGATATGTCTGGTTTACGAACTCGTCCGAGCAAATGTAGGAATACACGTCTCTACCAAATTTGGTCTCGATCGGACCATTTTTACGAGAGTTATCGTGTTCACAGACACACACACACACAAAATGATCCTATCGAGGCTAACGAGACCTAAGGCCTAAACCTAACGAGGCCTAAACGAGACATATCGGTCTATCGGAACGGGTAGTTTTGTACTAAAAAATTGGGGTTTTTTGCGTTTTTCATATGTAATTGTAAAAAATTTAAATTTTATCTTTGACCATTAAAATCAGATTAAAAACTACACAATTTAGTTCCTTAAAGTTTATCTCAATATCAAACGGTTAAGATATTAAAAAATCTAAACACAATCAGTTGTATTTTGGGGCTCCAATGTTTAATTCTTTATTTTTTTATTTTTTAAACATTTTACAATGCATTGATAAACGTTAATATTACTTAACTAAAGTATAACATTAATAATTAACATTACAAAATAATAGTCAACTTAATCATAGATATTTGTTCCAGTCTATTTCTTAAAATTTCTATTTCATAAAACTCTTGCATTTTATATCAAGCTTCAGCTATTAATATGATTTTTAATTTTCTTTTGAAGCAAGAAAGAGGCAAAGATTTGAATTTTAATGGTAAGGAATTTTAATGTTTGGCAGACATGAATGAGATATTTTTTTGGGAACTTGTAAACCTGAGCTGTTGGATTCTGATATTGTTTCTATTTCTAGTACAATAACTATGATAATCACTATTTAACTGAAATAATTCTATATTACTATGAACATAACTAAGACTTATTAGTACATACAAAGAATATACAGTTAACATTCCCAAATTTTTAAAAAGAGGTTTACAATGTGTCCTCATCTCAACATTTAAAATTAGTCTAATTGCCTTTTTTGTAGAGTAAAATTTTTGTCACATGAGGACTAGAACCCCACAATAAAATACCATAGCATAATAAACTTTGTATCTGAGAGTAATATACATTTAAAAGAACATTTGTGTCTACTGTGAATTTTAACCTTCTCAGTAGATGTAGACCCTTTGCAATTTTTTACTGAGAAAATCCACATGTGGTTGCCAATTGAGTTTAAGATCAAGAACAATACCCAAAAATTTCAGAGGTTCGATCACTACTTCACTGTTTATATTTCTATTGTAGGTGAACATGATATCAGATATTTTTTCTAGATTCAATGATAGATTGTTACTGGCACACCAGTCATTGAGGAGTAAAGTGCTATTGACTAGACAATTATTAGAATCTATTTTCGAACTAGAGCTTACTTTGAGACCAAAGTCATCAGCAAAAAGAAAACCTTCTTTATTAATACCTTTAATATTGCAGATAATGTCATTAATATATATATTGAAGAGAATTGGTCCAAGTATGGAGCCTTGACGGACCCCACATTGAACCTTTCTGCCCTTTGAGAACTGACCGTCTTTTAAAACAAACTGGTTGCGGTCCTTTAAATACGATATTACTTTATTATCTTTATGGAGGATAAAGAAAAACTAATATTTCACTTATCAATGCCTATTTTTAGATTAAACTTGGTATTTACCATCACGTGGTTGAGATATATCCATTTATAAATATAAATCATAGTTTATGTGTTTATCAAGGCAGCTAACCTGCATGCCCCATGTTAATCATATAGAGAATAGGCAAACTTCTTTATTTATGGACAGATGTTTACGAAACTTGGTATGAATGGTCAAAATAATTTTTTTATGCTAGATATGCCTACTTTCAATGTTCCTCACAGCAGCAAACCTGCATACTCATTCATATGTTAATCTTAAGGAGAATCGGCAAATAACTCTCATATTCATCGACAGATATCGATAATACCCCCGTCGCAACAGACCTGCGTACCCAGAAAATTTTCAAATCAATAATAATGTATAGCAGGTTTGATCAATATCCGTAATAGATTCTCTTTCTATTACCTTTTCTCTGCCTATTCTCCTTAAGATGAACATGAAAAAGGGTATGCAGGTTTGCTGCTGTGAGGAACTCTGAAAGTAGGCATTTCTAGCATGAACATTTTTTTATTTTGACCTGTAGAAATCTGTAGATAAATAAAGGAGTTAGCCTATTCCTTATATGATTAATATGGGAAAAGAGTATGCAGGTTTGCTGCCATGATAAACACATAAACTATGATTTTTAAGCATAAATGGATAGATCTCAACCACATGAAGCTAAATATCAGGTTTCATCCAAAATATAGATTCATAAGTGAGATATTAATTTTTCATTATCCTCCGTGATATTAACATTGTAGCCCCAAAATACAATGTAGTGTGTTTAGATTTAATATTTCAGTAACTGTTGGAAATAGAGAAAAGCTTTAGGGAATTAATTGTGTAGTTTTTTGAGCTGATTCTAATGGCCAAAGCTAAATTTTAATTTTTTCAAGTTTTATCCAAAAATATGGATTGATAAGTGAAATATTAATTTTTCTTATCCTCCATAAGATTAAGATTGGAGCCCCAGTAAAAAACATTGGGTGCTCTCAGACAACGAACAGCCAATGGCCATTAAATACAATGGATAGTAAATGTAACCGTTCTTTGAAACCGTTAGTCGTAGACTAATAATAATTTAAAATACTGTTTTGTTGAGCTGGATTTAATGGTGGAAGACTAAATTGTTTAGTAAATTTATTGCATTTCCAAAAAATATGAAAAAATATTTCAATTGAAATAAATTTTGTACCGTCATTCGCAAGACGCGCGCGGTAATTGTCACATCATCTGGGATCTTGATAACTATAAACAAAAGAATTTTAATCAAAATCCTCAAAGAAGCATTTATGAGAGATTCGGATTTTTCACATTTTAATGGTTTTAGCGGTGAACTGCCCTTAAATATCCAAATATAAAAGAATAAACTATTATATGATCTAAGAAGATTAAAATGCCAGGAGATACCATCGATATATACACTAAATTTAAATTTTATCTAAATCGGACTGCCTACGCTGAGGCTCTGATTACATCCATACACAAACACACGCAATCGGACACGCACAGACGGACGCAATACTTACTCCTAATGATTTAGTATCGTCTAGGTGGGAGAAAGAAAAAAAATTATTATAATGATTTATCATTATAATTGTTTTGAAATAAAAACTTAACATTTCCCAAAAAAATACACGGTAATCAGTGAGAAAGAATATCCTTTTAATGGAATATGTATAAACTAGACCAGTTATAAATGCCGCATATTTTCCGCCGCACCGCTTGTACAAGCAATACTTGGCACTGTTCTACTAAGCGGATAGCTGTTGCTTGTCTGCAGGCGTTCCTGAAGTCTCACAAACTGTTGCAAAGCAGTCATTGTAAAATGACTGCTTTGCTTTGATGAAGTATAAAATCAATAAAATAAGTACAACTTCCTTCAACCCTCTAGGACATTATTTATTAATGAAATTTTGTATAGACGTAACTGATAGTGCCGGGTAATTGCATAGGCACATTCAATTTACGAAAACACTTTGTGGCTTACATAGCACAGAGTTCTTATATATATATATATAACTAAAGCCTACATACTTGCTAATATTTAAAAATATTTTGCAACATTCATAGCAACCAATAACTCAAAAATATACAATTTCCATAGAAACCAAATGTCAGCCTCTAATTTAATTTATTCTGTAAACACACATATTATATTATGAGGATTGTCTTTGCCGGTTAACGTAGTATTCAAGAGTGTGAACGTCAAACCACACAAGAGAACACTACACACACCGACCATCGCTCCTCCAAGTAGCTGGATTACGACACAACCGTCCCAGTATGTTGTGATGTTTTGCGTCCCTATCAGAGGATGAGGTGGCTCATGAAAGTTCACCGCAGCCAATTCTTCGCCGAGTCCGCGACTTCTAAAACGTAATGTATTTCCTTTTGGTTAGTTTATTTCTGGTTTCACATTAATTTTGATGTTGGTTACTAGTTTTTTCAGTTCATTTCATGCACTATATAGGATATATTAATACTTTCTCGTTTATTAATCATTTTTAAACTACCAAGAGCTGTTACACAGTTATCCATGTAAGGATACTATAGCTAATAGCATTACAAGTGTGTCATTATCAAGTATTTAATTTATTATGTACTGTAATTGGCTCTGAATTAATTTATAACTAACGTCAAACTTATTTTTTTATCAGACTTTTGTTTTAGTAAACAAATTCCCAAGGTTATACGCGAATTAATATTTTGACTTTTTATCTGTACACCTCTAACATATTTTTTTCCTTTATTCAGCAATTTTCTCTTAGAAAGAAAATATTATTCTATGTAGGTAAACATTATATTTCGGTTAATTATTATAGTAAAAATTAAACTTACTGTTCTTTAATACCATACCTTAAACATCCTTGAGATGCTAAGGCATAGACTCAAGGAAGTCATCCTTTCTACAGCACACCACGCACCACAGCAGCACGGTCGACTATTGACGCCATCCATGAGGACGTCGTGGCAGTGCGGAGGGCGGAGAGCCACAACCACTGGTCGCGCCGCGTGGTTCTCCTCGTGAGGCTTGACGTCAAGAACGCCTTTAACTCCGCCAGGTGGACTGACATGTGGGCGCTTGATCTTACATTTCTCGTCCCAGCGTACCTTATTCGAATAATCAGCTCGTATCTTTCAGACCTTGCTCTGTTGTACGACACACTCGAGGGTCAGCGTAAAGTGGCTGTCACATCCGGCGCAGCACAGAGATCAATCCTCGGAGCCGATCTCTTGAACGAGTCATATGACATCTGTTGAGGCTCGATATGCCTGATGAAACGCTCCATGTTGGGTATGCGGAAAATGTCGTTGCCATGATCTCAGCGAGAAGCATCTAGCTTGTCCAGCTCAAGCTGGATCTGCGATGATGCGAATGGTAACTTTCACTCGGTAGGACGGATATCGTGGTCTTAACCAAGAAACACAAAGAGACATCCCGATGCGTGTTGGAGACTTCAACATCTAGATGAAATCCGATGCGAAGTACTTGAGAGTGGGGATTGACTGTAAGTTTCAACGAACAGATCAGACCGTCTGATTTTGTGATTGCCGGAGCCATTCCCATACATCTTTTGGCACACGAGCGCCAGGTAATTCATGGCCAGAGATTCGAGAAAGACATGGCAAACGTTGCCTCCGAAGAACGTGTACCCTAGCTGAGTGGCAAGAGACGTGGGAGTCGCGGGGCCGGTGGACCACGAGGTTAATCCCGACCGTGGATTGATGTTGATCACTGATACCGCAGAGCATACCATCTTCTCCTACGGCAGGTGGCACAACAGCCGAGTCTCTTTAGTGTCCGACGTTGGGGCTCAGAGCTCTGAGTCCTCCGTGGGAACAAAAATGCTCCGTTTTGAAGAGGTCTGGAACCAAATCACCAGCTTCGCTGAGTATATCTTGAAGGCCAAGAAGTCCGATTTGGATCAGCTTCATTAAATCTTAGCTGTAGAAGTAGTCCCTAACGGGCTCTCAGTAGCTTCTGGTGTGCGGTAAGCATTTAAACTGTATCAAAAAAGATATTTACTAACGCGATAGTTTTTTTCTCGAAAACTCTTACGTTTTTGTGCTTCTAAGAATTATTTTGGATTACAAATACGTAAGGATAACCCATGAAAATCCCTCAAGGAATGAGTCGGTTGTTGTTAGGTCACCTCGCGATTGTGGTGCTAGAGACAGCTTCCAGGCGACAGTGACGCAGTGACAGCGGTGGTTGGGGACATATTAGAAAGTGTTGTCAGTTGCGGAAGCATACCGGTATATGGTAGAAACCGCTTGCGACACCGAGACATTACGGAGACAACGCTCGGTCAGCTGTTGGGATGGTCCGGATAATAGAGAAACAGCTGTTGCAGTATTCAGCTGCTAGTTTAGTCAAGGTAACTAGAAAAATATACAGAGAGGTATAATGGGTCACGAGCAATCTTCACCCTGCCCTAACTATATGATAATTTCTGACCAGAGACATAATTGTTTATGTACATAAATAATTGAACAATGTTTAATTTTTAAATTTAGTTAACTTCCAAAATATGGTGACATTCTATTTTTCTATAATTGATCAACGTTTTTAGCTGTCGTAAAATGTCAGTAGGTAGGCTGTAAAATAAAATGAAAGGGTTCCTACCGTTATATCGTTCCAAAACATAACTACTGTAATTGTTAAACGTGTTTACCAATTAGGTAAACACTACCCTCATTCAGTATATTTTAGGTTAGTTGATTTTTCATCTTCTTCTAATGTGTTTTTCACAAAAATATATTTATTTGCTATATTTTTATATTATTATAAAATATCATGTCTCGGCTCACCCTTATTGACGTAAAATGGTTTAAAATGTTAATACTATTTGACATAATAGTAATTTAATAATTGTAATGTTTTTAATTTGTAATTTATTCACTTTATTCCTTTTATTTTATTTTTTTTTATTATTATTTTTATGAGGTTTCATAACGCTTATATGAGTTAGACTAAAATTTCTAAGAGAATTATAGTTACTTCCCAAACCATATTTACAAATTAATTTTTTTAACTATTCAATTTAGGATTTCATATCAATGGAATAATATCCGAGAATTATACATATAATGCTTTATGTTAAGCCCTTAACCGTAGCTCAACTATCTAGTAGATGCCGACATGAAACAGTATTGACAAACTTCACAGCCCTGAAAGTTACCCATAGGGCAAAGTTGGCCGACGCTCAAATTGGCTGAAATCGGTCAGAGATTGGCGGCAAAACTGGTCGCAAGGCTGGAATGTGGCTGAAGGCCGCCTTGGCATAACGGAGTCGTAGCTGTCTGTCCCTGTCCATGTGGTCAGCTGCCGGGGCCAAAACGACAAAAGTAGGAGGAAGAATGAAATGGGTGAAATTTCACTTATACAGTATTAACATAAAGTGTATACATTCGCCCCACGCACGAGACATTTTATATCCAAGCGAAACGAGAATGTAGCTATAACAAACATTCCGTTGGGTTGGTTAACCTGAACCCATTTATGGTGCATCAATCATAATCATTCTCAGCCAGATTGGATCTTAAAGAACAGTACAATACTACTGAACTATAATTTCATCCCGTATCGTTTATAGGGTAATAATAACACAAAAAACATAACAACAGTTTAAAATGTTTGTATTTACTTCCTTGTGGGAAATAGGTTAGATAATAGATATGTCTAAAGGGAATGTTTTCAGTTCATCTAAACAGCTGTTCTTATAACCAAAAATTTAATACAATAACTCAGGTAGTTTCTATGAAAACGGGGTCCAAACACTTTTTGCGATATAAAAATCTGCTTAACCCCATCCCTGAGTTTAGATGACTTTTTTTGACATCCATGTCAAAAAAAGAAAAAAGTGATTGCCTGATTCTCTGCACTATTAACGACATCAGAAGCATCATAACATTCGCTAAACCGTTTTACAATTATTTGTCGCTAATTATACAAAAATGGACATTTACAAAAAAAATGAGACCAAAAAGAGAGTATTTCTTAGTATGTTCGTTAACTTGAATGAAATTAGAAACTGAATATTGGTTTCTATGAAAATCGTATATTATTTTGGAGCTATTGCTGAATTGGTTGCTTCTAAATATATAAAACAAAGTCGTGTTAGTTACACGATTTATAACTCGAGAACGTCTGGACGAATTTTAATGATCTTTGATTTTTTGGAATCGTCTCTGCTCCAAGTAGGTTTTGGCATATATCATGAAAGATTTGGCATATATCATGGTATCATATATAAGTTTTAAATTTAACCTTAGGGCTAAGCCCCATTAGCCTGTAAAGTTTGTATATGTTTAAGCTTTTGAGGAAAAGATGGGATGTATTTTGATTATATGCATACATCAACAATGTGAATATTTTATTAACAGCTGATTTTGTGTTGCTTTATAGTTACGAGTTGTTGTTTTTTGTTTTGTTTGAGTTTTAATATAATGTATTATATTAAAGTATTGTAGTTTAATTATGAATGTATATTTAAGTGAGAATTATTATAAAAATGCCGAGACCTAGAAGATATCATCTTTCAAGACATACACGTACTGCTATTCTAAAACGGGACATAGCGAATCAATCCTCTGTAGAAGAACGAGGCGCGAGAACAACGCCGTGGTGGAATGACCCGACTTTGTTTTAGGGAGATAGTGAATATAGGGGCGTAGGGGGGAATATAGGGAGATCCGTGCAATATTTCAAGTCGCTAGCGCTTCTTACAAGTGGTTTAGATTTGTATCACAAGTGAATCAGTGGGTTACACGAACACATTGCATCGTATTCAATTCATTATAATCAATTGAATATTTAATTTGATATTTACTTTAAGTCCGTTAGAATAATAATTTATGGAACTTTATGATTGTCAGTAATATTAAGGATAATATAACTGAATCAAAGATGTGTATTTTGATTTACCTAGTAATTATTTATTCATGGTTACAAAATTGTAATTTTTATCCCACTATTCCATTATCCATTATCCATAATCCCATAATTCCACTATCCCATGATTATAATAATTATATAATTATTATTATTATGGAAAAATTAATTTTGAAAATTTAGTAAAACATACAATTTAGCTATGTCTCACAGTCATTAGCTGATTACACCCTAAGGTCAATAATTGATCTGTGATTGAACTAATTTGATAATATTTATACAGTATTATAACGTCATATGTGCATTCTAAGTAACGAAAATCAAGGGAAATATCTTAAATTGGATTGAAGAACTTTATTAGGTTTGTCGGTTTTAGGAAATTTTTTATAAATTGAATAACGATTTCATTAATTTAGTTAACGAAGATTGGTTATTACATAACTGAACGGTCTAGTGGTTATGTGGTTCGCACGATAAACTGTGGCAGTCGACAGTCGATGTACGAGTATAGCCCTTGTTGTATTACAATTACATATCACTCCTTCAACATGTGAATATGAGCTGATTAGTTACAAGTAGACCAGGTTTGTTATATTTGTGCAGTAAAATATGTGAGCTGATTAGTTACAAGTAGACCAGGTTTGTTATATTTGTGCAGTAAAATATGTGGCAACGCCTAATCTAATCACCGCAGTAAAATATGTGGCGACGCCTAATCTAATCACCGCAGTAAAATATGTGGCGACGCCTAATCTAATCACCGCAGTAAAATATGTGGCAACGCCTAATCTAATCACCGCAGTAAAATATGTGGCGACGCCTAATCTAATCACCGCAGTAAAATATGTGGCGACGCCTAATCTAATCACCGCAGTAGCCTATGTGCTAAATAAACGAAACTGTTTTCTTCGGACATAACATTCCACAACCTCATACGCCAAAAATTAATTCTGTTACAAGTTTACATATTTTAATCATATTTAATTATTAGTGATATTTTAATAAAATAATCTTCATTTTTAGTAACGGTCTTACTGATTACTCAGTTCAGATCTGTTTCATTTTAACTTTTCAAAGTGTTTCAAACGTGTGTATGACATTTGGGTTGGTTGTAACTTTATAATGTTGTGTATTTAAAACTTAAAGTTGATTAAATTTACTATCATAGAATAAACGATTATAGTGATTCAATTAGTTAGCATAACAGAAGTAAATTTGGCACTAAAATTATTGCTGATATTTCAATTGGCGATAAAGCACGTATATAAACTTTAAAGAGGGACAGAAAAATAATAAATTGCCAATAAATTATATCGTTTATAAATAACAGTCAACTTCAAATACAACAGATTCAAATACAACTCTTCTGTAGTTTAAATTAACTTTTTTGTGTAAACGATGTTGACGCATTGTCAACATATAACTTTGCTGTTCCTCTTTAAAGTTTGTACGCTGTACGAGGGCTTTCTACATAAAAATATCAGCAATCGTTTTAGTACTTAATTAACTTCTTTGATGCTTTACCTTAATTTAATCCTGCACAAATTTGGATCGGGTTCCCAAATTAATACATTCTATAAACCCTTAGAAAACATGGGAAATAAAGTTCAAAGAGTAATGATGAAAAAGAGGAGAAATAAAAGTTCAAGGAAGAGTGTTCACATTGAATATACAAAAATCAACCTAACAACAAGCTTGACAGTTGAAAAATTGTCCCGTTGTATATTTTACACGCGTTGTGCGACTGAGACATGTCCACGCGACACGCGACACGCATTGTGCGATTGAGACATGTCCACGCGACACGCATTGTGCGACTGAGACATGTCCACGCGACACGCGTTGTGCGACTGAGACATGTCCACGCGACACGCGACACGTATTGTGCGACTGAGACATGTCCACGCGACACGCGACACGCGTTGTTCGACTGAGACATGTCCACGCGACACGCGACACGCGTTGTGCGACTGAGGACCGCTGGTTACGCAACTGATGCAGCATTTAGCCTTCCTACCTGTAATGGGTGGTTTATGTAGATGAGTTGGTAGCCTTGACGGCGCACCTCAGGATGGGAAAGTTTCTTGACAAACATCTCCAGTTTACACTCTTCAGATTGTACGGTGATTGTAAATGTACAATCAAACTGAGAGTATAGACACGTAATTTGTTGGGGAAGAGGTTGAAGAAGAAGAAGACTAATAAGTTGTTATTAGTCTACAGTTAGCAAGGGTTACGTGTTATTATGTGCAAAGTAAAACACTATTTTCTCGGATTTTATCCAGCTATCAGTATTATCCTTATTCACAACCATCCATACATTTCAAAAACATTCCACCATTTTTATAAGGCTTAGCTTTATGTATGTATTTGAAAAACTTAAATTATTTTTTGCTTACAAAAACACAATTTTACAATGTACAACCCAAATTTTGTCACCAAAGACATTCTATTATAAGGAAATACCTATAACGCAAATACAAAGTTTTGTATTTATCATCTGACTAATAATTTTATAGTTCAGAAGTTAGCACAGATTTCAGTAATAAGAAGGTTTTAGTGCAGTCAGTGTGAGATGTCCCTCATATTTACCCTCCTCGTCATCACTTCCACCTGAGCCTGGGCATAGCCTATTTATAGGAGCCTAGAAAAAGAGCTCTAATAGGAAAAATGAGTAGTAAGATTGTGAGGCTGAGCTGTCCAAGCTACATAATCTTAGTCTGGGCTTCCATGAAGTTAGAGAGTGGGTGAATGTTCAAGTGATTTGGATAGGTGAATAGAAGTAAGACAAAATTTTACGGTTATTTTAATTATTATTGACGTATTGAATATATCTTTCACAAATAATATCACCCTTTACGTTCCCTTTTTGTGAGGATTAGGCTATCTTTTATCCATTTAGCACAGTTGGTCAGACACCGAATCAGTATTAGTTTCACTTACTTGTTTAAAAGGCAAACAGAACCGCCTTGAATACTAACTGTCTGGATGATGCGACGGTACGTGAAGGGATTGTAATCAACTCAAGGTCACGAGAGACCTAATCAGACCTCAAGGTCACCTTGGGCAAGTGCCATTGTAGTCCTTGTTCTCACAGACATGCGAAACTACTTTGTGTGACTTTGCTCGACCATGACCGGATATCTCAGCTGTTTCTCACTTTCTTGTAACACGCAATTGCAGGAAATATGGTTTCCTCTCCCTCACTAGTAACAAAAGGCTAAACTATTGCGTTGTTCATTGTTAAACACTACGCAAGTTGCCTGCAATAACAGTGAACGTTTAATAATTATTTAGCGAAAACTCAGTGGTTGGTAGTTATTAAGTTGTTACTTATTTAATTTAAGATTTAATTATACAAGTAGCTAGTTTCAAATAATACAAGTTTAAACATTCTGATGTACAAACACGTAAAATTGGGCATATTAGGATTTTAAAAATCTAAAAATTATGAATTGAAAAATGATTTGATTTTATCAATAGTTCGAAATATATTTTGATTAGTTTTCATGTAATTTAATCACAAACGAGATATTTAACCCTCAGTTGTATCCTGCTACTGGCGCCACCGCGGCCGCCAAGAAGCTGCAGCCGCGGCCCGGCGCTGGACCGCTGGGCGTCGACTGATTGACTACAGCCTCTACAATGGAGGCCAATCTCCAGGCGACAGCTAATTTGTCTCCCTTTGTACGCCCTCGTCTCCACTTTCAGGTCGCTGATGGGATTTGCTGAGCGTGGTCGTGCTTTCTACCACTTAACTCTGCGGGCGTGATGTTACTCCCGCAGTGAAGTAGTCTGTCTAGTCAAATAACTGCTCCTTGGTAAATTTTTCTATACACGAGAGTTAGTTAGGCCTACCACGTATCAACAGCTTCTTAGTAACAATTAATTATAATCTTGGGAGAATTTTATTCAAAATTATTTGACATCTATTACAGAATGGTCTTAGGTTAAAATAAAGATTTACTATTCAAACGATGCAAGTCTTAAACTAATTTTGTTATGGCCAACTAATATTTTTTATTAATACTATTGGCCTAGACAAATTCTGGAATACATTAACCATTAGACAATACGTCATATTGCACAATTAAATGTTAAATATTTAGTGAAAAAAATAATATTTCATATACTATAAGTTTCCTAAGGAGATGGTAAATTTCTTTTTTGTAGCTTGTTTAGTACTTATACTATAAAAATCATGTTAAAATTATTATTGGTTAATTTTGTTAATTATAAATCATAATTTAAGATGTCAACTAAACAATATATCTTCATTTTAAAACAACCTTGATGGTTGAACTTCCCCGCTTAACGTAATTGATTATTATATTTACAAATCAATGGCAAGTGATAATAAACACAGGCTCATTGAATTAACCTTTGATCAATCCTGGGAACCTGGGATTGATTCTTCATATTCGTAATTCTAAACTTTCTAAACCATTTTAGACAAGCGAAATTCATTCGCATTGATTTCAAAATCTCCTCCGTTCCCAAACCAAAAATCTGAGCCAATTGACTCACGTTCCATTTAAATCGGTTTTGTAATACTCCTTATTCCACATCAATTTCGTCGCGAATAAGTATGATTGGTGGCCGGTGGGATGTGGACCACAGCTGGAGGGGCCTCACGGCGTCACGCAGTTCCACTGGTCGCCGCAGCGTGACGGGAGCGTGACCGCGTCACGTGGCGGAAGTGATTCCGTACGATACCTCTCGGGCTTCTTATCTGCAGCTAGTGGTAGTTGGTCCAACAATCAGGTTGGAGGAGAGCTGGACCTTCATCATCTGCTAGAAGAGGGACGTAGGTGAACAGTCAACATGAGAGTTGTAGACAGGGAGTGCAGAAGATTTTGGAACCGCCAGTTAGCTTCTAGTTAGCTTCTTCTTGCCAGCAGTAGCCTCTCCAAGAGGGAAATACTGTGCAATGCGCTACATTAGCTTAGAATTGACATTGGGATTCACAAAGCTGTAAGGGTCACTGGTGAGTGGTGAGACATTGTTATGATTCATTCTCTAATGTGTTTATTACCTATTCTGAAGCTTTACTCGAACACCCATCAGTTAGAATCAAATTCTTGTGTGTAATGGAAAAGGGGGCTTCTGAATACCCACGGACTATCCTCTTTTTTAAAATAATTGAAAGTTGCAAAAGCTAATTATGCTTGGTCTGATAGACTCTGAAGGTTTGCATGAATGTGTGTCTGGGTAATATCATGTGGGACGTGATTGTTGTTGATGAGAGCAGAGTTGAGGAGACGCGGAAGTGAAGGCAGGACAGGAGTGCGACCGCAGCGGCTACCGAGTCCGGGTCACCTCTGTAACTGTCCCTGAAATAGATCAGCCCACTCTTCTGTGACCGACACTTTTTACGACTTTCAACTACCAGGGACTCTGGCCTAGGTTTAATCACTCGCTGAAGAAGTGCTGAACGCCCTAATATTTTATGTCCATAAAAATAACACTGATTTGTTTTTCATGGATAACTGAAGAATGAAAACATTCCTTACAATCATGAATGATATGAAGAAAACACAGGTCAGCTATTCACTTTGTTTCATTAAAAGTAAGTGTAATATGAAACTATAATTAATTATTGTATGAGTTAAAAACAACCAATTTACTGATAAACTTTATTTGAATTTTGAATAATATCAAAATTATAGTATAACAAAAAAATTATTTTTAGTCAAAAAGTGTTTATCTTTTTATGTATTCGAGTGATGAGAGCCTGCGTGTGGGCGCGTAATGTGACGTCACTGGCCATGGACAGGCTGCATGATGTCACTTGAAACTACAGATGCGACCGCGTGAAGCGTACCATGTATAAATTAATTGGTAGCCCAGTAGTGAAAACTATCTGGTGCCAAAACATACAGTGAATAATAAAGACTATCACGTGATAAAAATAACACATTTTTAAAATAAATTAGTAGCCTAATTTCAATTATGCTGAAGTACAAAATTATTGGCCGAATGTCAAAGACATTTTGTTCATAGCAGTTCCTCTTAACAGCTGTCGTTATGAGCCATATGACGTCACTAAGTATATGGCGTCACTGTTTAAAATTTTGGTCTTGCAAATTGCCACACCCCCAGAGCTAAGATATATATTTTCAAAAACTAAACAAATTAGTGTTTTTTTTTATCCAAGACTAATGGTTTCAGGGAAATGTAAAATTTATTGTCCGTGTTAAACGCAGTACGTTGTCTGAGATGATTTGCTGTTATCCTTAAGGAGAGTATTAAATATGGGTTTATTCCTTTTTCCAAAATGTCTTCCATGAAACTTAGTATGCAGTGTTTGACGCATATCAATGCAACACTTGTATTGTATTTACAGTACTAAAGATTGTTGTTATTATTATTATAGCTAAAACGACGTCACGGGAACGAAGAGACAATATTTTCAATACATATCAGATGTACACACGTAGGTTTACATGGTTAGATTTACACGGTGGATTTACAAAACCATGTAATCCACGAGTAAACTTGCACGACTGAACAGCAAAGTGTAAATAAGGAAAGCTCTGAGTGCGAGCTTAGCTGGGCCTAATTGGTGGTAGGGAATGCACGACACAGCACATGCGCTACAATTAACAGCTGTTATTGGCATCACTTTTCACCGTGTACTGTCATTTACACTCCGTTAAACAGCTGAGTAATTAACACCACCTATCCGGGGCTTAACCAACCGGTTACATCTCAACAGCTGCGTTCTTTGTCAGGAAAATGTGAACATAAGCGGCATCAGTCAACAATGATACACCTCGACATGTTTGTAAAAATACATAAATGTTCAAATTTTCATTTAAATACAATACCAAAACATTGTATTTTTAAAATTTTCGTCAAATTCGTTTTACGCGCTCCTTTCCAGCAACGTTTAAGTATTTTTAGGTGTGTGGGGTTGGACAACGTACTTCCCTTGAGGTACAAGCAATTAATTTTTAGTAGTTTTATTGAATAATGTGACCAAAAATCCTTACGTTTCATTAAATAAGTATACATAAATAAATAAATAATCGATTTGTTGTACTTCCCATTGCAATAACGTTGGGGAACCCCTGACAACGTAAAACGTTAAAAACATGTTGTAAACTATGATAAAAGGGAATCAATTAGTTACATAATAATTTATATAATAATAATAATAAGTTATTTACATAATTTCTAGGAATATTAAAAAAATTCTTCTATCTTAAATCTTTGAGGTTCACAATAATCCCTAAAGATCCGAAATAAAATAATGACTATTGTATGTCGGTGGATGTAATAGCACAAACACTATGAGTCATATTTAAATGGAAAATCAGTTTTTACCTTTATAGAAAACATTTATTCATTACTGCCATAAAACCAAATAATTAGGTATTTTGAATTATTAGTCTTCGACAAATTGTTAAGGAGAAGCCTAAAATGTAAGCCATAAATCGAGTGCATTAATAATAAGGTCTATGTACGTAACACATATTTGATTTCAGTTTAAGATCCATTCTATAATTAACCAACAGCTTTTATAGAAGGATTAGTTTTATTAGTATTTTACGATACCCTACCCTAGTTGTGCAGTATACATCCTCAGTGCGCAGGCATCAATCTTGGAGTGATTCAGCATCGAAGACAATGAACGAAAGCGGCACTTGATTTCACCGTCCTGCAACTTCTATCCGGACTGATGGATTCTTTTTCAACTGAAAAAATTAGTACAAAGTATTTAATATAGTGGAATTTTTTACGTAAAATATAAAAAAAGGAATGAACAGTGGATAGAAATGAATTAAGTTCCAAGTATTTGATAAGTATTTTGATTAAGTATTTGATAAGATCGTAATCCGTTATTAATTTACTTACGTTTTTAATTACCCATGCTCTCTCCAATTTTTTTAGTAACTTGTTTATTTTTAAATAAGTTAAAAAAGATTTTTTTGGAAATTGTTATCGTACCAATTACTACAGTGGTAACTATAATTACCATGAAGAATCTAAATGACCCTGCCAACCCCATTAAATGAATAAGGCTGCCAGACTATTAAAGAAATGAAAATTCAATGTAATTTTAGATCCGTTTTCACTTTTATGATTTCCTTAGCCTAAAAAATATTTTGTCACCCGAGAAGGATAACCAGAACCACTTTTAAACAAAAATCTCTACTTTCAAATATTTTAAAACTATTAAAGATTACTAATTACAATTAAACATGTGCATGTGAGTTCCAAAAGTAATTTGGCTACATAACATTATTTCGTAGTTGTGCAAAACGTTCCCACCAAAACCTAAAAAATGCTGTCAGAGCCGTAATCTTGCATAAAATAACCAATTCTTAAAGTGAAATATCGGAAAATATTAAAAGGTTTGATAGTCGTCTAGAATGAAAAGCATATTCCAGCCTAGTGCATTTATCAATCAATAAATTATAAAAAAGGATATTTCAACTCACGACCTGTCATTGAACGCCTTTAATAAGCACTTCATAATGAACACAGAACTACAGATCACCGAGTCATTCGTTACATAATAAAAAATCCACATCATTACCGGCCAGCTGTCGAACCGGAAGTAAGGTCAGGAAGCAGTTCAGGAGTCACTCTCTCCAGTAAATTAATTTGTCAACAATTAGCTTAGCTTTCCCTCAGCAAGCCTCCAGCTCACGGTCGCTACCGAAACCTCAGTCCACCAGAGAATGACCATTGTTGGTCTCGACTCAATAAACTTTCACTTTTAATGTGTCGCTTGAGAGGCGCGCTGGGCTGGGTCACTATTGTTATGTATTTTTATATTGTGATTTAGAAAAGCTGTGAGAAAATGGAAACGAGTAAACACAAAGCTACTCAACGGAACAGGAAAACTGTTTTGTAATTTTTTACTAGGAAAATTGTTGTGTTTATAATTAAATAAGTTGAAATAAAATAAACGAGATCAGTAAACTGTCACTTACTTCCCTTTAAAAGTGAAGTAAACAATACATATGTTTATTAACACTATAACATTATTTAACGACATTTAACTAATATAAACATAGCCATAACATTTTGTTCACCCCTTTATTTGATTTGAAAATGTTTGAACTACAAGAGATAGTAAACAACTATCTCTTGTAGTTCTGTTTTGTTCTGCCCCTCAGGAATTATTAAGTAAAATGTGTTATGACGCTCTAGCTAAATATTCATATTTAGTAAGAAACTGTTTAAAAGAAGAATTTAGAGTAGTAAATAAAATAGGTAATAATTTAGCACGTGGTTATCTGTCGAGAGATTCCGCAAGGTTCGCTGGTATCGCGGGTGCAGGTGTGTCGGCGACCTTGACAAGGTCACTCAGCTGACGCAAGGTCATTGGATCATATGTTTTCTCTTCAGTTCATGGTAAGCTGTATGCGTGTATCACCTTCACATTTTATTTGCCTCGATAAATAATTCCACAAAAAGTATTCACTCAAAATTTCCAAGTTAAACTGTTCTGCTGAAAATTCACATTCATAGATCATTTACGTACTCTACATGGTAACCATTGTATACGGTAATGTCATTGCCTTCTATATCTCGAATGATAAAGGCAACAAAATTAAGTAAAACTTCTAACGCTTGTAATTAAATTAATTAATTAGAAAGCCAATGGGTCGGGGTACCAATATCATGTTGTAGAAGGAGACGGTTAATACTAAGTATTTTATCGGTGTACATAGTTTAAAATGCACATGTAAATACCATACTTTTATTCATCATTAGATGTCATGTTAGATGCCAAAGATGAAATTTTATCACTACAAGGGTATCATGTAACATATAATTCTTGTAATCTTGATCACAGATCAAGATTATTCATCTGAGTGAAAGATATAGTCATAACAATATTCTTCATCAAAATTATTCATTTATTTATAAGGATTGATTTTAGGGTTTTCAGCGATATTCTTTAGTTGATGCTAACATGTTTGGAAAATTACTTTCAAATGAAAAAAATAATTTAATTCTGAAATAAGTACTGTAGGTCTATACAGTTAATAATACTGTATAGTAAAAATACAAAAGAATAGGTCCAATATTAAACATATTTTTGTAACTCCATGCATTATTAGGAATTATTGTTTTCACTTGGAGGAGGTTGACGATAGATTCATGGTACAGTGCATATAAGTAGAAGGCTGGCAGCCCAGGCTACCCCGGCGACGCTCATTTTGGGTGGAAGACAACTGAAAGTTCAACATTACTGCAGTATACAGAATACGCGTAGACATACTTGTAAATTTTCCTCAAAACTATTTCCCCTCAAACTATTTTACAGCTTTATCAAAGGAGCGGTTACGTTAAACTCGATTCAATCAGCCACAGCGGTTTACTCAGGTGCACTATCCAGCTGGAGATTACGTTATCACCAATATTACCAAGGTGACAAATTGCCCACGATAAGACACGGAAATGTCAACACCCGTTTCCACTTGTCAACCACAAGAAACGTATGGAATGCGACAATATCACATGAGTGAGCGTGACGTGTGGTGACGTCACGTCGCGCGTGATCAACGCTTCGGTCACGCCACTATTCCGGGGCGACGCGCCGCGATGCGACGCAAGGCAACTCGTGTTCAAATTGAAATTTTAGCATTTTTAGAAAATATGGAAGAAATTTATTCTGCACTAGTTAATTTCAGAAAACCAAAGAGAATAAAAAATTAATTGTTGACTAAAAAAATAACAGGACACAGCTTAGTACAGATAGAGGTTTAAAAACAAATTGCATTCCAAATAGAGGTTGCACGATGATATAATGGCATGGTCTAGTTGAAAGGTCCAGAAGTACCTCGAACATTGATAGGGATTGGGCATAGGTAAGTCAGAGTCCTTTGGGGAGAAAGGCAATCACGCCCGTCCAAGCAGGTTTTATCCATCCGGTGGCGTGTCTGAACGCCGAGTTGTTGTCTGAGTAGCTTTTGGAGGATGGAACGGGGAAGGTGAGCATCCGGTGGCATGTCTGAACGCCGAGTTGTTGTCTGAGTAGCTTTTGGAGGATGGAGCGGGGAAGGTGAGCACTCCCATTACCGCCGTGTCTCTAGTGAGCTTACTTTAATATGAATGGGAAAAGGAACAAGAAAGAAAAAAATATAAAGAAGAAAAAGAGGAAAAAGGAAAAAAGGATGGGTTTGGCGAGGACAGACTTGGTCAACTGACTATACAAAGTGGATCGGTAGCCCCGACACCCTTCCGGGACACGCAGAAGTAGGCGATAAGATCCAGATTAAACGTCTATCTTCCAGAGAGGTCAAGGAGAAACTAAAGATACAAGGGAAAATTTCAGCGTTTTACAACCACCGATAATGACTGAGTTCTGTATTGGTGCGTAATATGGTTACATGAAAAGCTCGATACCCCAAAGTAAGAAGCACCTATCCTGCCGTCCAAGCCTAACATAATGAATGTGTGGTGGATGATAGGATGATCAGGTCGCCGGCAGCGGCGGCGGTCGAGGATCGTTGGGCGCCCCTCTGCCACTGACCCAGAGACGATCAGATCGCCGGCAGCGACGGCAAACGAGGACCGTTGGGCGCCCCTCTGCCACTGACCCAGAGACGATCAGGTCGCCAGCAGCGGAGGCAAACGAGGACCGTTGGGCGCCCCTCTGCCACTGACCCAGAGACGAGCAGGTAGGCGGCAGCGACGGCAAACGAGGACCGTTGGGCGCCCCTCTGCCACTGACCCAGACGAGCAGGTAGGCGGCAGCGACGGCAAACGAGGACCGTTGGGCGCCCCTCTGCCACTGACCCAGAGACGATCAGGTCGCCAGCAGCGGCGGCAAACGAGGACCGTTGGGCGCCCCTCTGCCACTGACCCAGAGACGATCAGGTCGCCGGCAGCGACGGCAAACGAGGACCGTTGGGCGCCCCTCTGCCACTGACCCAGAGACGATCAGGTCGCCGGCAGCGGCGGCGGGCAAGGACCGTTGGGCGCCCCTCCGCCTCTGACCCAGAGACGATCAGGTCGCCGGCAGCGGCGGCGGGCAAGGACCTTTGGGCGCCCCTCTGCCTCTGACCCAGAGACGATCAGGTCGCCGGCAGCGGCGGCGGGCAAGGACCGTTGGGCGCCCCTCTGCCTCTGACCCAGAGACGATCAGGTCGCCGGCAGCGGCGGCGGGCAAGGACCGTTGGGCGCCCCTCTGCCTCTGACCCAGAGACGATCAGGTCGCCGGCAGCGGCGGCGGGCAAGGACCGTTGGGCGCCCCTCCGCCTCTGACCTAGAGACGACTGACTGCCTTCTGTATGTCCGGGCTGGGCCGCTGACCCAGTATAAGCATCACACTATCTGCTAGGCCTATCGAAAATGGCGGTTTTCATTTTGAGGACAGGCTTTGATAAACATAATTTTGTTATTGTCACATCCAACAAATTGATAAAACGCAAATTTTTGTTTAAATAATTTAGTAGGTTTCGATGACAACTCTGCCGGTGGCTCGAGCGATATCCGCTTTCGTCCAAGTCTGCAGAATTTTTCCGGAATTCAATGTCACGTTAGTCTATGTACAAATAAATAAACATCAGTATTTATAAGTAAATTGACACGTACTTTCTCCCTGTCAAATTATACATACCCTTATTAAACCATTACATTGTTATATTGTTTTTGAAATTACATTTAACATATATAGCGATTCAAAAATAGTCTTCAAAAGTAATATCTTGCCGTTACTCTGTTACCACAAACGTTGCAAAGGTATATAAGAATCATACAAATACCCCCTTCCCCCAAAGGAATTACATTCGTTTTGTGTGTATTTTCTTGGGTAATCTGACCTTACCCTGCATACAAGTTTCATGCAAAACTGTTGATCAATGAGGAAGAGATTGATTTTTTAGTATAACAGCCATAAGAATATCATTGAACGCTCTTAGTTAACGTACTGTGCTCTAAACTCAAATTCAAAAGTTTTACGAAAACAATACTATCTCAATATACTATGTAGGCCTTTAGAAGGGAAGAAAATAAAAATATAGTAAAAATGCTTCGACATTAAAGCTAATGTGACTATCGGTAATGATAATCTTTTTTATTTTAGCCATAATGAAAAATATACATTTCCATTCATATTCCAAAGTCCATTTAAATTCATTTGACTCTGATGATTTGTAAATATGATTACAAATAGTATACTAGTATACCCTAGAACAGGTTTGTAAAAAACTAATGTGAAATGTGTAGGAAATAGTTTGGATCTGTCTAAAGGGAATGTTATCTGTTCTTCTAAACAACTGTTCTTTTTCTTATATAGTAAAATTCTATACATTAACTCTAGTAGTTAATAAAACTATGGAAACCTGTTTTAAATTTTCATTTTACAAATTTCCAACACCCTCCCTCCCCGAGCTAAGACATATCCATGTCAAAACCAGTTTGTTCAAGTAAAACTCATCACCTGGGGTGGGATCCCTAGACTCATACCCCGAACCAACAAGTTACCAGCTAGCCAACAAGTTAGCTAAAACGTAAAACGTACTCATAAGCTAGCTAAATAATACGAGTAGATCACTTAGCTCGAATCTCAATTTAAGGCCCGACTTATATTAAAAATTTCATGGTGACAATCGCTGATTAATTAATACATTGGTGAATATTATTATTATCGTCGTTTAAACTTATTTTGAAGCACATTTAAAAACGTATGTTTTGAAGAAGACACACAAGGTCGCTTCATTTTGCAAAATCTAAGCTAAAGTATTGAGATAAATTTCATTCAATAAAGTCTGTGTGATTCTGGCCGTGGTCGTGGCCCTAATACCATTTGGACGGCCTTGCCCCAGGCTACCGCCAACCTCTATGACACATTACTCTATGGTTGTGTTCTCCGCACCAATTAAAATGCTACTTGAACTCTGGGTGACCTTCGATTGGTCACTGCTTGGTGATCAAACTAACGTTAAGAAAGTTTTAGATTGGAACTTCTCATGGAAACTTCCAAGTTAACCTTACTTCTAAGACCAATAGACGTGTTGAAAAAGGCGAACCTTTTTAAATTTCGTTTATGATAACAATAATTCTGCTTTCTGAAGGTAGTTGCAGTATATTTTTGACATGTTACATGTATAGGTTCTCATAACTTTTATACATGCTAAAAATCTTGAAAACAGTCAACCATTTCGAATTTTGATTTTATCGATGTTTTCAGGGTTGAAGGATAGTGTTATTTTATATGTCGCGTCAAAAAGATATATATATATATATATATATATATATATAACATATAGCCTACATTTAACATTAAAAAACAATCGATGGTAAGCTTGGTGGCAAATGCGCAATTGTAATGACATTGATTTATCCTTTTTTATTAATTACAAATTGATTTAATTAATTTCCAATATTGAATGGAGAATTCGTTACTTTATGCTGAATCTTACACACCACAGTATCTTTAGGTATATTATAAGGATTTTGAGTGGAAATTAGCCCTTGATAACATATACGAAGCCGTTATCAGATAACTACATGCTGGGGCTCGGACATCTTACCAGGCACCACAGTATCTGTGGGGATATTCTGAAGATTTTGAGTGGAAATTGCTCGCTAATAATGTCAAAGACAATTTTATTCTAATATAAATTGTCTTTGATAATATGTACGAAGCCTTTATCAGATAACTACATGCTGGGCCTGGGACATCTCTTTTCTCACTTTGGCCGAGCGGTCAGTTACACAAAGCTACGTCCTCGCTCTGGAGTGCTAGACCTGCAATGCTGAGCGGAGTCAGATCACCTTCTGCATAACAAAGTCTCCGTCTACCGTCACGCAGACGTTCCGATTAGGTTATAACATAATTTTCCTCACAATCTTACCAGGACTAAAATCTACCCCATGACACATTTGACAAGAGAACACCAACCTTCCCCGGGATCTGAAGAGCCTTCAAATAAACATTTTACAATGCATCCCTCATCATGAACAATTACGGTATTTAGTTTACACCACATAAAAAATAATTTGGGTCATATTCTTACTCCATTCTACTAATCTGAGAGTCCAACGAAAGCGAAAAGTCACACTGATGGATAGGACGTATCAGTACTTAACAGTTTTTTACATCGTTTATCGCCGAACTGAAGAAACATCAACAACCAGTCAGAACCCCGTGCACGGCTACTAGATGAATAAATAAAAAATGTTTGAACCGAATTAACTTTAATTTATTTAGCATGTCATTGACCAAGTCGTATTTGCCAGAATGTTTTTGTCGGCAGATAGGCTACGCATGAACTGAGCCCAGTCGAAGGGAACATTGCTTCCTGGCAAGGCGTGGAAGCCGCGCTCACGTTGGAACGTTTCTTATTCAGTTTAATGGAATTAAATAAATGAAGTAAAAAATCAAATACAATTCAAAATATAATTGTTATTTAAAACGAGTACATCATACAATATACAACGGAGGTCGATCACCCAAGCTAATTGATTGAATTAGGAGATTCGGATAAACGAACTTAAAAACGATATTTTTATTCATAAATTATTTATTTAAACCCATAATAAACTACTTGCAAAAACCAATTGAACAAGAGGTATAATACTTTATAGTTATATCAAAAAATATTTTCAATTGAAAAGGACTTTTTCGTTAGAACTTATGTTATAAAAAATATGATCAAATACGTTCGAAATGGCAAAATAATGTCAGTGCAAAACTGAGCAGTGGCACAGTTTGTACTATTGTTTGTAAAGTTAAAATTTACGTACAGTACAGGTACTTAAAAGTTCGATAGATTTCATTATGCATTATGCAGTTATCTTTATGTGGAAAAACAATCACTTATTGTACACATGGTATTATTTACATTAAAGTTTTCGTGTATGTATCCGAGGGTACTCTATACCATAAAAAGTGGTTTTCAACTGATTCAAAATTTCAAACATGTACATTTATATGTATAAAATAGAGACTAATGTATAAACAAAATTTCAAATATTTATATACTTTTAACAAAATGTAAAGTAGTGTACTGAATGAATGAGAGTGACTATATTTGTTTGACTATCCCCCTGGAATCTCATGAACGAGTCGCTTCAAGGAACTCCTAATTCAAGGTGCACGTACATACATAATGTACAGAACATGGGGTGGGGACAGGAGTTCGTAGATTTTATTTTTACGAATTCTCCCTTCAATTATATTGTGTATTAATGCCCTTTTAATCTAATTGATTCAAGTATGTCGAATCAAATTTTGTTTTGGAAACACGTAGGATTACTAATGTTTTAAATATTCTTGTATTATTACTGTGTATTACCACGGCATTCCGTTAATTATTTGATCCTTACTGTATTAGAAATTATATTTCTACAAACAAAATAATCTACAACGCAAAACGTTCAATCTTTCAACTATATTAATTCGTTGACTATGGAAATAAAACTATTTGTAAATATTATGTAAATTTGTATTGTTTAATTGCTGAGTTTGTAAGTTTGTTTTGGTAAACGAATGACACATTGATATATATTGATATAACGAACTTACAAACTCAGAAATTAAACAAATTTATATAATATTTAAAAATAGTTTTATTTTCTTTAACAAATCTTCGTTTGCATTGCTGTTTGAATAGCAAATTAGTTCCACTAGACCTGCTTCCATCGCCCGGTATGCACTCAACGGTCCTACACGGTAACGTGAGAACCATTTACTAGGTCAGTGCACCGAGCACCGTTCCCCGGCCAGGAGGAAGGCCCGTGCTCCTGAAGCGAAAGGTCGCCGGAAATATGTCACGGCTGGCCGAAGATTATGTATGTTATGATCAGAGGGAATCCGCCCAGGGCGCGCGCGTTCGCCGACAATGGAGAAGAAGAAGTAACCGCGCCGCGCCGGCGGGGAAGGGAAGACTCGGCGTTCGGCGCGCCAGTTGATGTCTGAACTCAGTGCTGTGAGGAACGCGGTCGCTCAGAGACCAGCGGAGATTCGCGTGGCCATGTAAAGTGAAGTGTGTTATTTTTACTCAAGGATTTTTTTCTAAAAAGCGTAAAACGTGCTTTAGTGGATAACTAGAGTTGAGTGAGTGATTAAAGTGCTTATTTGTCGAGATGGATGACCAGACGCTGGTAATTCTCGCCATCCAGCTGACCGCCCTGACCGGCATCGTAGGGTCGCTGCTACTCTACCTCCTGTGCAAGGTGCGTACCAAGAGCCACACCTACGACGCGGAGTTTCCCTCGCTCAACGTTGGCACGGGGCGGTCTGTTCTGCTCACCAGCTGCGATACAGGGTTCGGCCTCCAGTTGGCCCTGCACCTCAGCGCCCTGGGATTCCGGGTGTTCGCCGGGTTCAAACCTGCAGGTGACGACGACGGGGAGTGCGGGGATAGTGACGCCGTGAAGATACTGCGGGCGCGGTTGAAGGCAAGGGAGGCGACGGGAGTGGAGGGCACGGCCAGGGTGACCTACGGCAGCACCATCACCCTCCCCTTGGATGTGACGAGGGAGGACTCCCTGCACGAGGCCGTCAACGTGGTTCGCCGTCACCTGCCTGCGGGAGAGGACGGTGAGTACCTCAGAGAACAAGAGTTAACAGTATCAAAACCAACTCCGCTCCACGTCTTGTGAGATCTTGACTATCCCCCTGGCATCTCATGATCGAGCCGCTTCAAGTAACTCCTAATTTTACTATTGAACGCCTTATTAACTCTCAAACAAGACGATCTGTTACTTTTCACTCTCATTTCTCTCGTTTTTTGGGGACTTATCCATATTGTTTTAAAAAACATAGCCTAGAGATACTTACTTAGGCCTGACAAACTTTAGACGAACGTTATAATTCTGAATGAATATTAATTATAACCCTTTCAGCTATAAACTCACTAGGGTGGGTGAATGATCACAACGTGACTCAATGGTACTAAAAAACTGTAACTTCAACCATCAGTTAGATTTTTTAGTAATATTTAGTCCCGTAGTTCCAGTTTAATTAAGATCGGGTTTCACAACAGATTTTGAGCTACCTATTTTTAAACTTAATTACTGGTGAAAATCGTGCAGACAGAATATTCGATACTAATGGCTTTAGAATGATCTCAGTTTATACCTACCAGTGAATGTGGAAACACTATTAAATAATGTTCGATGTTTTCTCAGATTGACTTATAACAACAACAAAACTTACGGGTCTGTTTCACTTGAAATGTTATTGTTTTATGTTGCGTATCGTATTATTTGCAATAATTATTTCCAGTTTTCAACAACGCATAGTAAAACATTCTGCGGTTTTGTAGCTAAAGCTTATAGATAGTGGTACTCGGAGTTGATAATCAAGTTATTTTCAAGAATTTTCGTATTGAAATACATATTATTTAGTAGATTATAATTAAGTTACTGTAATTATTCTTTGTTATTGGGCTAGACGTTTCAAACCGATTGTAAAAATAATACTCCCTTACATATGCTACAGTTTATAGTTCAAAATATTGTTCTGTAATCAGATGCATTAAAGTCTCACAAACTTAAAATTCCCTAACAAAAACTAATGCTTCACTTTACTTTAACAACTTATTTATTTAATCTAAATACCTTATTTAACGTTATCGCCCTATTACTGTTATCTATAATATTAAAAGATGTTTTATAAGCACAAGTGTTACGATTCGCATCGAAACCTTATATCCCATTGAAAGTTTAACCAACAAACGGACAATGAACAAGATAACTTAAGAGTTCTTTGTGTCTGAACCAAAAACTGGATGAGATATAACAAATGTGTATCGTATAACGTCAATAATAGATACTCGTGTTAGCCCACATCAAGATTTTCGCACTCGCGACACGTCTGTTCCCTTTCTACATCACGCGTCTCTAATGGGTGCATGTATAATAAGATTAACTGTTGTAAATCAGGTATTGTTTAGTATTACATAAATATATTTGATACTAGCAGTAAGCCCGTCCTTTGTACGGGTTGTAGGATTCAGTTTAAAGAAGAAAGATCATCATACGGAAATTTAAACCTAAACAAATCAATACAAATAAAATAAATTAATACCCAGCTTTATTATTTAGCATTACTTTACAATTAAATGAATTATAACATTTACACCATTATTATAATTAGTTATACGTTAAATTATAAACAAAACCTTCTGTGCAATAACACATGCAATCACCTGCAAAGTATAATCATTAAATTGAATACCGGTACTTATTGACTATTATTTTAACTGGAAATGTTTATAAAACGGATGTCGGTAATAAAATTAAACTTGTGTTGCATAACGTATCATTGATTTGTATACATTTTTGTAACAATATAGTTCTTACTATTTGTATGTTTAAGGATAAAAGTCCTAGTTACAGATCAAAATTTGTCTTGCGTGGCCAAAAGTAACGCACCAAGCAGTTGTAGGCTATTGACTGAGGCCTCGGTGATGTCACGCAGTTACAAAATCATTGGTAGTAACCTACATGAAGCTCACTGGAGGACATTGCGTGCACCTTCTCCCCAATAATGATTTTGCCATAGAAAAATGGAAATCATTTTAATTAGCCTATTTATCGTTGTTTACTTAGGATTTGCCCTCATACTTTACTTTTATTTCAAACCAACCTATCAGCCAGGACATATGAGCTTGTGAAACAACAACTCTGATGTTGTATGCCATAATTAACTTGAGGTACTTATCTATAAATAATGTGAACTTAGTGTAAATAAGTATGAGTCTACTAATACAAATATCCTAATAAAGTCTCTCTCCTGAATCCTGAAAGAAGAATTCTTCATACTAAAACTTACAGGTTTTCAAAAATATTGGCTCATAAATAAAAACAATGGCCGTTCCTCAGAGAGTGCCAATGGCTGTTAAGAGATGCTAATTCTGTCCATTGTAAACCATGTAAATACGCGAGCGAGTGTGTGCGTGGGGAGTGGCAGAGTGACGGCCATGTGACGGCACGCAAATACTGTAACTTCGAGCTTTCTCACTAAAATGGAACTTGTAAATACGAATGGAATTGCTGTTTTGAAATACAGTATCCCAAGAAAATATTTCGTTTCACTATCGATGTTTTTTACAGAATGCCTAACCATCTACAGTGTTTACCTTTCAATTAAAAGTAATCGAATATAAAATCAGTTAATCAGTTATAGTTTTTCACACTAAAATCCTATTGTTTTGACATGGATATGTCTTAGCTCTGAGGGGTGTTGGTAATTTTTAAGATGGAAAATATGTGATAGGTTTCCATAGAAACTACCAGAGCTATTTTTTTAATCTGTTTTGCCAATGGCAGGCTCAGCTTAAGCTATGCAGCTTCGAAGTACACTATTTATCATGGAATTCCCATCTAAATTTTGTGGCCATCTCGGGGATCGAACCCGTCACCTCATGCACCGAATTCCAAGACGCTAACCGTTAGGCTAGCAGAGCTATTTTATTGAATTCTTAATATAAAAGAATAAGAACAGCTGTTTATATGAACCGAAAACATTCCCTTTAGACATATCCATGATCTAAACTATTTCCCACAGGGAAGTAAATACAATTTGATTTTTTATTTATACTAACTTATTTATATATTTAATTAAGTCATCTGCCTTGAAATGCCATCTGATTTTTGAGCGGTTTCTCACAAAGACTTGCTGCTTGCACTTGAATACACTTGGATGATACATTTTGATATAATTCGCATTTTATGTGTTACAAAATTATTACGATGTAAGATAAAGTCATTGACCTGTGGTGACATTGTGTGACGTTACCCGTATATCACATAGAGCGCTTTGCTATGTCATAACACATTACATCACCCGGTCAGTAACACAGCACACACACTCACGCGCACCCTGGAACAATAGCTGATCGTGTACAAGATCACCAACACGGGAGTATTAGGAGCGACATTGAGTAGTAGAGGGGTCAGTTGTATTCCTCTATTACCAAGTTGGTGATATAGAGATAGAGAGATGACAGAGGTTGTTAGATTGATCTTCACCACTCTACCACTCCAGAGGCATCTGATGCTTTAGGCCCTCGGGCGCTGGCTGTGTGTCTTAGTGCTATTAATGTCTTAAAAGGACAAACTAAATGCAACCTTAATGTGTTACCAAGGAAAACATGTTTTAGGACAGTATGTTTCGCCCACAATAACACCAGTGTGTTTTTCATGATTTCAAATAAATCTTAATAATACATATTAAGATTTATTTTTATATATTATATAAAAGAGGGATGTATATATGTTTTGTAAGTTGCCTTTAGACCCCGGAACTGCTCAGAAGATTGTAACGAAACTTTCAGGCGGTAACAATCATGATTCAAGGATTGTTCCTTTGAAGTTTGGTGCAAATCCATCCAAAGGGCTCCACTCAGACATAAGAGGATGCAGTGTCAGGAGCAGCAACGCGTGTCGATTAACGCTAAGTTTCAAATAAAACCTCAGGGTTCCTCAATCATGAACTTATTTATTTATTTGTATTTATTAATTAGTCATTTCTACGATGAATGAATCTGTGTGTGGCGTTGTGGGTTCGCCCAAACCTTCCTCCTGCTGCCGTATAGGATTATATCTGGATCATTATAATACACGAGATCAACAGCTGTTCCATCTTGATGCCCAGAGAGATAGAATCAGGTCAGTCGTTCTCGTAACCACTTTCCATCGCACACATGCAGTCGTGCACATTCACGTACACGTGCACACACACACGTACGTCCGTACGTACAAGCCGACTCTGCTAGTAGGCCATCGCGTGCTTGTGGAATATTAATACCAACATTCTCGATTGCAACATATTTTCCTCGGACAGTCTCCATGTAGGTTATGCTGATTCCGCATTCCAATATCTGAGGTTTGTATCACAATTGTATATTTCGTCAAATAGGCATTTCATTAAATACAAGTTACCATATTATACCAAAAGTTAAAAAAGTAAAAGTGTAAGTAAAAGTTTAAAGATTAAATTATTTCATATAATCTCAATAGTATATTTACGCCTTTATCTATATTTATAATGCATATGTTATAAACTATAAAAACGACCATCCATAGCACTCAATATCGATGTTTGTTTATATTTTAAGCTATTTTTATTTATACTTAATTATATAAAAAATACTTTGTAAAAAACGCGGTTCCCAGTCCAGAGTCCACATGTTGTTACAGATGTCGAGTGCCACGCATCTTTCCAGTCCAGAGTCCACATGTTGTTACAGATGTCGAGTGCCGCACATCTTCCCAGTCCAGAGTCCACTTGTTGTTACAGATGTCGAGTGCCGCACATCTTCCCAGTCCAGAGTCCACATGTTGTCACAGATGTCGAGTGCCGCACATCTTCCCAGTCCAGAGTCCACATGTTGTCACAGATGTCGAGTGCCGCACATCTTCCCAGTCCAGAGTCCACATGTTGTCACAGATGTGGAGTGCCGCACATCTTCTCAGTCCAGATTCCACATGTTGTCACAGATGTCGAGTGCCGCACATCTTCCCAGTCCAGAGTCCACATGTTGTTACAGATGTCGAGTGCCGCACATCTTCCCAGTCCAGAGTCCACATGTTGTTACAGATGTCGAGTGCCGCACATCTTCCCAGTCCAGAGTCCACATGTTGTCACAGATGTCGAGTGCCGCACATCTTCCCAGTCCAGAGTCCACATGTTGTCACAGATGTCGAGTGCCGCACATCTTCCCAGTCCAGAGTCCACATGTTGTTACAGATGTCGAGTGCCGCACATCTTCCCAGTCCAGAGTCCACATGTTTTTACAGATGTGGAGTGCCGCACATCTTCTCAGTCCATATTCCACATGTTGTCACAGATGTGGAGTGCCGCACATCTTCCCAGTCCAGAGTCCACATGTTGTCACAAATGTCGAGTGCCGCACATCTTCCCAGTCCAGAGTCCACATGTTGTCACAGATGTCGAGTGTCGCACATCTTCCCAGTCCAGAGTCCACATGTTGTTACAGATGACGAGTGCCGCACATCTTGCGTTTCGCTCGTCTCTAACCAGTCATTTGCCAAGACAAAAAGTTGCGAACGCGATGCTATTCGCCGTAATGACAGTAATCTGCCAGGCAGAGTCTACTCCCTAATCATTCCCATCCTACTCCTCCTGTGTACGTGCTAATGAAAGGGACATTCTGAGACATTAAACTAGCTGCGGAGACTCTTCGTATAATAGTAGTTGAACTCAAGCACAAAATAATATGAAAAACAGTATGTAAACTCGGTTTTAGAGTCAATATGTTGATTTTATACTTAGTCGCATTCTGTGAAAGAGATTTTTCTTTTATAAAAATGTTTAAATGAAATATTGTTACCTCAAACTATTTTATTTGAACCGCAAACGTAAGTAAACTAAGATGACAAAGTAAAGTTCTTAAAACGTGTTTATAAAAAAATTCAGTACACAGACATCCATCGCAACCTAAGGGAAGTTCGAGTTCGTTGTATTTAAGACACAAGAATACGTCCTAATCCCATGCAAAGGGCGCGTGTGGTTATTCAATGCTCAGTTACGAGGTGATGGTGGTTTCTCTAATTATTGGGCGTCGGATGTTGGCAAGCCTGAGTCCTGGCCTCCTACAATTACAGGAGAGTGCTCATTATCGGCTCACTTCCTTCCCTTGATTGGTTAACGAGTTCACAGCGATGCTCGGGGAAATGCACTCCGGGGAAGCTCCTGCTCCTGCCGTGCTCACCTGTGCAGTGCTCAACCTCCTCCAGTGCAATTAGCCTACCAACTGCAATTAATCACAACTAAGTCTTTGCTGTTCAATCCGTAAACTTTGAAAACCACAAAATAACATTTTGTCATGACCGTAAGCGATAGTCGGTGGGTGTAAAGTTCTCTTGTGTGGATTAACATACGCACTATTGAATACTACGTTAATCCGCAAAGGCCATCCTCATAATAATTAGACCAGTTCGTAATTCAAAGGCAATGGTTCGGACTCCACGCTAAACTGTAGGTCCCTTAGATATGCCATTGACTTTTAGGCTATTAATTAACAGTTTTGTCTAAGCAACATGTCAGCCTTAGTAACAAAACTACAAGATCGCGACACAATAATCTTACACTCATTTCTTATTCATTCTTGGCTTAAAATACCTACTTGATTAGGTTTCCATTTCAGTAACTAACCATCTAATAGAAAATTAAAAGCCACCAAATTTATTTTCCTTTAAACAATACGAATCACCGCAAAAGGTTAATCTTTTTTGCCATTGAATGAGAAATTTTTAAAAGGAGCTTTTAATTTAGTTTAAAAGTAGATTCTATGAATGTCAATGAAGGCCTATTTTAAGGTGTAAATTTATAATTTTAATTTTCAAAGTGCAGCTGAGGGATTTTTCAAACTCAAACCTCATTTGTAAAATCAATACCCACTCTTATGCTGGTGATATAAAATATAAATTTAATTATTAACCTATTTTAGTATTATAAAAATAAAACCAAGAGTACAACTCAACTATTTTTTGAGAACAAGGCTTAAGTGTTGTTGTAACATAAAGAATTATGTAAAATGTAGTATAGTTCTCAATCGGCCAATATACTGTAGCCAATACAAAAGCAGTAGGGCCACTTTTCTAATTCCCTTCCGAGTACTATGTATGTGCACTTCCTCCCCGTCTATTCATCAATTATTTTAAACAATAGACTTCCAATTTTCTTTTTACATTAACTTTAACAAGCCAATGGAAACTATAGTATGGGCTCAATATATAATACAAATAAATTTACTATCCCGATTTAAAATGTGTTAAAACGTCCATTCGATTTTAGTCGTAGTTATAATCACAGCGAGTAACGAGGCTTGCATTAGTTAAAACCACCTGTACTATATCAATAGACAACAAAATAATTAGAGATTAGTCGCATTCTTCTTCCTCGAACTGGATGGATCGCGAACATGTAAGAAGTGACTGGGAAGTGAGATCTGCCGCTAGAACGACGCCACTGCACGAACATTCTCACGTCATATACCATGTTTTCCATTCGAGTAGCATCTAATTGCGTGACTATTCGCCTCCTTGTACACTGTGCACTGATCCACATCCCCTTCCCTCGACATCCCCCGACACTGCGGTCAATGAGGAATCCGCATTGACGACATAATCTTGCTCCTCAGATCCAAACCGGTCCCAATGTCGGAGGTAACTGCATTTGATGTCCACTTTCTAGAGTTTAGCCGGTCGAGTCGTGGGGTTTACGGTGTTGTAGAGGCGAGTTTCGACTTTCTACACAGCGCACTGACACGCCTTGTGACTGGGCCTGGGGCTGGCGTGATATGACTACGGGTCGCGTGTAATTAGAAACCAGACTGCGTTACACAACGATATGGGAGCAAAACTGCCTCCTCGGACCTAGGACTGGAGCGACTAACTTGAAAATGCATTAAAACGGGTTTGTTCATTAACATAAAGCACTACTAATGACCTTGGCAGTTTTTTTAAAATACAATCACACAGGAAAAATGTTTAAGTTTCCAGCAATGTTTAGCGTTGGCCTATCTCATTCACTCTTCCTCAGATAGTGTAGTTATGCATAAATGAAAACTCTTATGTTGTCTAAGGAATTAAAAAATATTGTTTGTATTAATCCTTAACTAACATCTCTCAGCTCGAAGGTTGAATTACATGACGAGATCGTTTTGACTTGAGTGGCCGCTTCACAAGCATTATCTGTATGCATTTTAGAGTAAATATTCCCTCAAAGTTTACAACGATATTTCCTTAATTTATAACGGAAACTCGAACTTTCTAATTTGGTTAGCAGGGTCCCTAATTTAGGAAAATCTAACGCTAATTCAATTATATCTTAAGCATTTAAAACATTTATATTCCAATGTATAATATTTATAATTAATAAACATACCACTAGTGAAAGATGCATTACTTAAGTCTTGTCAGATGATTCAGACAATGTAAAATAAACTGATTTCTAAAACTTCTGAAACTCAAAAACTATTCGCTTTTTCTGCCAACTTCATGATAAATGTAACGATTAAGAATAAATGTTTTTTATTAGGATTAGAAGCACTAAGTACGTTATTGTTATGTCTTATAGTTTTACGAAGTCACTTAATTTTAACCACTTCTGCCTCTTATTAACAGCCTACGTAAGTTGCCACCACTTAACACCTAGGTCAAAAATTCGAATTTTCTTTTAATGTATTCCGTTTTGAGGTATACATTAAACGGAATACATTAAAAGAAAATTCCGTTCCGCTGAACAATTCCTCATATTTTCTTAATTCAGGAAGTATATACTTGTGATACATTTACAAATGGCAAACAATCATACAGAAAGTACTACTCACCCTTTTTTGACTAACACCAATAGGCTGCGTTATCTCTGGTATGTAACAAACATTACTGCATATACTGCTCGAACTTATGTTAGAAGTTTCATTTTGTTGAGTGGTGACACTGATAGTCTGTTTGAAAAAAGATATTTATATTTGTTTGGTGTTTAGATTTTTGACGTAAAGTTTTTGCAAAGACCAACTCTTGAATAATACTACTGCTATTACTAATGCCACTGACTGCCACCTTTTGGGTTACATGGGTTATCGTTCTGAACAAAGTGTCCTGAATCATAATTTTATATTTAAAAAACACGAGTAATAAAATAAAATTTTAAAAACTATAAAACATTTATAGTATTAAAAGTTTAACCAAACATAAACCTTTTTGTCAAACACGTTTAAACTAGTACAGTTTGTGGGAAATATCTATAAAAAAAGAAGTTAGAATTTGAGATTCGTAGCTTTTACGGTTCGTATTGAATAGAACCTAAGCAACAAGTTGTCAATCTATATAAAATGCATGAATCTTAAAACTGACCATCTCTCATTAACCTTATTGTATTTGGGTTTAAACTACACGCGATGCTGAACGTGATGCTGGGTAAGGTGACATCACACAATAATGTGACAGTACATGCAATGTTTTGCTCTCAACTCTCCAGATGGCGTTGCGGACGCCATCTCGGCCAATCTGGTGGCCATTAGGAGTGTTTGGTTATCGCTACAGTATTACCACCAGAAGGTCGGCGTCATTACTTCGTATGTTACGTGAGCAGTTTCGAAATGGAGAACGATTTGCTGCAACCCGAGATTAGTAATATGATGTCAGCTTCCACCGAGAAATGAACACTTCGTATGTTTAGTTAAAATCGTAAAATGCTAGTTTGAGAAATCATCAGTCCAATACTGTATTGTTTTCTTCATTATTAGATATCATTTGTCAGGGCCGGTTTGTACATCATACAAATCGGATATGTTGTGCCATGAATATAATAACAGTGTGGTTGAATAGCCCCTCTATAACAATGTAATTAATTTTTGTTTAATTTCATCACTTGCCAAAAAACATTTTTTTACAGAAAATAAAATAATAATTTTTATTGATTTTTAGTTTTTGTAATGAATACAAATAAAGTGTAATTTATTGCTAATTTTGATAGCATTAAATGACATTAAATGCCATGAACCTTAGTCTTTATCTATTATTAAGGTGCTTTAACTACATTTTTTTAATCTCTTTCATTTTTTATTATTCATTAAATACAAAATACCCCCGTCGCAGCAGACCTGCGTACTCGAATTTACAAATCAATTATATAGTAATAATAATGTACGACAAGTTTTATCAATATCTCGACAAATTATGAGTTATTTGCCTATTCTTCATATTTTTAACATGGGAAATAGTATGCAGGCTTGCTGCTGTAAGGAACATTGAAAGTAGGCATTTCTAGCCTAAAGCATTTTTACCAAGTTTCATAAACAAGAAATAAAAGAGTTTACCTATTCTCTATATAATTATCATGGGAAAAGAGTATGCAGGTTATCTGCCATGATAAACACATAAACTATGATTTTTAAGCATAAATGGATAGATCTCAACCACATTAAGATAAATACCAAGTTCCAAAAAAAATATTGAAAGATAAGTGAAATATTAATTTTCCCTTGTTCTCCTTAAGATTAACATTGGACCCCCAAAATACAACGAAATTTTTAAAGAACCAATTTTTTTGTTTTTTAAGCTGATTCTAATGGTGAAATATAAAATGTAAAAAAATTAAATTGCATATGAAAACCAAAAAGCCCTAATTTTGAAGTACAAACCCCTCAATACCACCGGTTCCCATTGGATCGATATTTGTCTGGATTACGAACTAGAATTGGTCTCGATCGGACCATTTTGACGAGAGTTTTCGTGTTCTCACACACACACACACACACACACACACACACACACACACACACACACACACACACACACACATACATACATACATATATATATATATATATATATAATTAATAATGACTATTGTTTTTGGCCTCAAGACAAAAAAATAACATGGTCCCGGGCTTAAGTCTTGCCCTACCTACGCTAATAGCTTCTTCCCTATGGATAATTTGCTAAAAAATTAAACTACTTTGAACAAGGCAATATAAAAATTTAGTAGTTTTCTATTAAATGATCTTCTGTCTTTTTCAAGGTCGAAATGTTTCCAAACGTTATAAATTCCTAGCATATCTAATCTCTGGCATATTTACTAAATACAAGTAGAGAGCTGTCACCCCGCTGAACTTAGTTTGATAACACATACGTCATTTATATTCACATACGTTTTTCCAAAGAAATGCAGTGGTAAACAAAGTATAAAACAACTGAGCTCGCAAGACTGAGCTGTCATGCCACCGTTGGAATAGTTCACACCGCAGTAATATTTAACTTATCTTTCACTAGATCAAGTGGTTTTGCCATAAATGCTTTCAGCGTTTGATGATAAAGTCACGTTGCCATTTGGTGAGGCCTTGCCGCAATAATTATAATCTATAATGATATCAACGCCAGGTGGAAGGTTCCCACAGAACCCACCTGCACCATGGGCTGCTGAGCTGCGCTCGTACAACTGTTGACCGTAGTTATTCCTTATAACTTAATCCATTATTCATAATGTATTCCGAAAAAACTAATACTTTACAACGAAATTTTTTTCTTACTTTACTTTCACCAAATTGCGTATGAGTAGAAATATGTTGGGATCTTAGATTGTATAAAATTAATATAATGTACTTTGATTTTATAACAAATATATTTAAAGGTCTTTATTTCTTACAATTTAATAGACTCATAGGTTTTTCGCAATCTAAAACAAGTCACTGGTAGTTTTGAGAACACAAATGAGCGTATTTCGGGTGTCAAAATTTAAGTTAGAATTTTTTTCAAGTTGATTAAGTTTTTAAAACAACCTAAATATTTTGTATATGAAAGTATTAATGAGGAAGTCTGTATAGGCTCTCTGGGGGTTAAGCTGTCTAAAACTGTCTGGTACCTAAAAAAAACGTTTTACACATTGAGTTTTGAATATTTTGAAGTAATATAATAAAAAGGAGATACAAGCGATCAGGCTAATTATTACAGTATAATTTGAATATGAACTATGTAGTACTGTATTACAATAATTGAATATGGGAATTTTAAACATAATACGCATAAAACCTTACGACATGTGAGAAAATATACGTCAGTCACAATGATCACTAAATGGTTGAACATGTAAAGTTAGTTTTCACACAGTACACTCTATTCAGATTCTGGATTGGGGAGCAGCAGTACTCCTTTATTAATGATTTTTTATTAATTAAAACAAATAAATGATTATTTTTTATCCAATAACACAGTTTATACACCGTTTTCTACTAGAATTCAAATAATAACCGATTTCAAATAATTATAATTTTACTATTCTAAATTATTGAAGAATAGAACGGATGAATAGTTATATTAGTTACATTAGTATTTAGTAGTTAATTAGTTACATTCTCTCGAGCGCCAATAAAGTATTTCTGCAGGTAGTTCTCCATTATTAATTTTAAACATACCCTTATCTGTATATCCATATGAACAAAAATTTTGGAATGTAAACTTTTGTAATTTTTCAAAACCGAATGACTTTATCTATTTAAATATCGCCTTCTGTAACATTTACATTGCAATCGTCTTAGTAATCGTAGTGTACAAGTCAGCCCACTCTAGTGTCCCTTTACCTACAATATCGCCTTCTGTAACATTTACATTGCAATCGTCTTAGTAATCGTAGTGTACAAGTCAGCCCACTCTAGTGTCCCTTTACCTACAATATCGCCTTCTGTAACATTTACATTGCAATCGTCTTAGTAATCGTAGTGTACAAGTCAGCCCACTCTAGTGTCCCTTTACCTACAATATCGCCTTCTGTAACATTTACATTGCAATCGTCTTAGTAATCGTAGTGTACAAGTCAGCCCACTCTAGTGTCCCTTTACCTACAATATCGCCTTCTGTAACATTTACATTGCAATCGTCTTAGTAATCGTAGTGTACAAGTCAGCCCACTCTAGTGTCCCTTTACCTACAATATCGCCTTCTGTAACATTTACATTGCAATCGTCTTAGTAATCGTAGTGTACAAGTCAGCCCACTCTAGTGTCCCTTTACCCACAATTTTTAAATTGTATTGATTGTATTGCATGTATTTCTTTCGGTACCCGCTGATAAGTTTGTGACATAGTAATGCCATCTCGAGTGATTTTCAAAATAAACTAAATAAGAATAAAGTTATTTTAAAAATATTTTATATCGTCTACTCGTCGAAACGAATATAAACTATCAATGCTTTAAGTTATCATTCGTTCCATAAGGCTAACAATGTAGATGTCCAACATGATCAAGAGTGTCCACGCGGAGACGTGATCAGTGATCAGTGTTGCGCAACATAGTGATCAGTGAACGTGTCCGGTCGTTAGCACAATCGACACCTCATTTAGATAAGCGAAACCAGAATCCATTCCAGCAGACCCTCTGTGCGAGTTCATCGCTAGTTATATAACCGAAACCACATTTCTGGATTGTATCCACACTCCCGAGTGTCTCAATCGTTTTAATGGATACCAGATGAGATATGGATTCGGTTGGTGTTTTATTTACTTAATTGATGGCTATGATTTAGAAGTAGAAACTGAATCGTAATATTTAATATTTGATGTAGTACAGTATATCGCTAGACTTAGTTTATTTTTAATGTTAAAAACTATTTCATACAGTATAACTTTGAGGTTTTCAATACACTTAAAAGAAACAACCTGTAATATGTGCCTAAAGGAAATTTTAAAAATCTCTATATATAAAATTGAATGTATGTATGTATGTATGTCCTTTATGCGTTGCCAAACTACTCATCCGATCGCCATGAAATTTTAGGAAGTTGCTCTACATGTGTCCGGGAAGGTTTTAGTGAAAAAATATTTTCGTAAACCCCATAAGTTTCCATTTTATGGCGTTTTAAATTTCTAATGTTAACCTTATGGAGAGTAAGTTTGTTTACAAATTGTCTACAATGAAAACATTTGATTTCTTAGCTACAGCTGATTGGTTTACTTTCCATTAGCAATATGCTTTACTATCCAATGCCATCTGGATCATTCATTAATGTAAAACTATGAAGTAAATGTGTACTGTAAAAAATAAACAGCTTTATTCACCACGTTAATAGTTAACGGTTTTGGGGGATTATGTATTTATATTTTCATTTTCTGTCTGATTAAAATCACATGTTTATATGATAATTAAAATGTTTATATTATTACGTTTATTATAATAATCAGCTGTTGTATAACTTTCCTATAAAAGCCGTATAACAGTTAGGTTTGGTTTGGGTTTGGATTCGATTTGAAAATTGTGAATTAATCCACTCAGATTTATTTGTTTTATAGGAATGTTATTAATATGTCTTATCGTTTCAGTATTGTTATTCTCTATGCCACGACCCAGGATATATAACCTTTCACAATGAACAGAACATGGCCAAACGTAAAGTTAACATATATTTACTCTCAGGCGTTACGAAGTTCGCCGGGTCAGCTAGTACATTATATAATCGTATTATAAAGCTATAAAAAACTGAAATTCGAACAAGAATGACATTCCTACATTACTACTAGAGACGTTTAAAATAAATGCAGAAAATTTAGCTAGAATGCTACTAAACTTCATGTTATTATTGTCAAAATCATATATAATAATGCTATATTAGTTCAAAGTTAAAACGTGATGCAAGTGGTGAAGACCTAACCGTATAGGTTCCGCTGGACTATGTTTTCATAGTTAAAATCATGATTATAGTTTTGGCACTATTTTAAACTCAACATTTTAAATCAAATTTATTTTAATAAAAAAATAATTACAAAACATTAATAATGAAAAATATATTTGTCCAACAAAACAAATCATTTTACATAGACAAAAATGAACAAGTCTGAAAAACAAATGTAGGGAAATTTATTTAAAATTAACTAGGAATTTTTTTGTTGAAGAAACTATTAATTATAATATGACTGAACAGAATCAATTCAATGACTATAACAATTTACTACAAAAGTGTCTTGTGGAAAGTAAAAATACTCATCTTCTCAAAATCAAAGGTTGTAGAGATAAAGTGCCCTAACGAAATTACAGAATTAAAATTACTATTTTTAGTTTTTCAAAATCTTTTTATGTTGTGGTTAACATGTCTATGGACTGTGGCTCCAGAATCATTTAGTAAATAATCCTAATATGTGCTCCATTTAAAATAAATAACTATTAAAATTATTGATAGATAAATATGGTCCAATGCATCTACGTAATTGTTATAACGAAAACATCCTATACGAAACGCACCTAAGGTCTTTGCCGTGACATTCCAAGAGAGTCGGTGTGGCGGAGTCAACATGGGAGAGATTGCGCGGGTCAAGGTCAGGCGGTACGTGGCGCACGGTGACACCTGTGAGACCTCACAACATCATCAAACGCCAGGAGAACAATGGGTTCGACCTTTGACTCTGCATAACGCTAGACTATTAGCTACATTTGAATTTTGTTGTTGAACAATTAATTATACAAAACCATTCTTATTATTGGAGGCCAATAAAAGTTTATTGTTGCAAGAAAGTTTTATCGGTACATCGTATCAAAAAAATAATTTGAACATCTCAGTGACAACCTTCATCGGTTTCTACATTAAGTTTTGAAAAATAAAAATTAAATTGAAACCGATGGAGACTACAACTACTACAATAAACTGTAGAAAAATCATTGTATAACAATTTATCAAGGTTAAAATTAATAAATGAAAAATTGTTTGAGTAAACCGAAGAGTATGAAAAATGTACCAGTTGATAATAATTTTTGTTGAAGTTCATTGCTAAGTAGATCACTAGGACGAATTAAAGGATGACCTCAGGTTCTCGCGTCGAACAATTGAACGATTGCTCAGCAATAGCCAGAACTAGTGTCCGAGATGATACTTATGATGATGACGGTGTCGGCGAAGGTGCGAATGACCCACAGCCGACGGTCGGCGTTACACCAGTTGCATGGTGAAGCAACGTTGTATAACGACCCATTGTCTGTGTGGGAGAGACCCGCATACCTCCGAGGACTGAGGTCTCATGCGGACCAAACCTATAATCTTGTCATCATTCTGGTTTTGTTGTATTTTCTTTGTCAATAATTTCAAAATTCAACCTGCCTAAACTTTTCATAAAATTATTAATATTTCATCGAACGATTTACTGATTTCCTGTATCAGCAATGAGCAATATTTTGTGCTCGTACGTGGTATGGGATATGTCATATTTAAAATAACAAGCCGTAGTATTGACTTATTTGGCAATTATGTTTGCCATGTTCCTATCCCACTTTTGGTAAAAGCTCCAACTGTTAGGTTACACTGAGAACCCAATCAGGAACATCTGTAAAATAAATGACTATTATTTATTTTACCCTTATTAATAGAAGCTTTATGAGGGGACTGTATTGAATTTCTATTGGTTTAGGTGTTCTCAATCACAGGAATGTTATAATCAAGTATCATATCCTATCTTTAAAATTCGGAGTTCATCTTATTCGTAATGGGATCAACAAGTGATCTCAATCGTTTTAGCAGTCGATCATTTTTCATCTCAGAATTTAGATGCTCGTAATGATCCCCATTTTTCTCAGTATACTGCATTTCATATTTCCAGCAACTGAAGAGTTCTTCTTGAATTAAATCTTATACTACTACTACTACTACTACTTTATTTACAGTAATCCTAAATTCATCCAATCTCAAATATCCTCGATTCTACTTAGGTATCTAAAAATCTTACGGATGTTTACTGTTGATGACACTTTTATTTACCACTTATATTTCTACCTACAAAGTTTGAAGACAGTCTAATATCAATTGACCTCAGACAATAATGTGTGAGAAGCTATTATAGGGATGTAAATTATTCTTCAATCACCTCAAGTTTCAAGACAAAAACTAAGATAAGACCCTCCGGTGGTCCTCAGACAGGCGGTGATTGGACAGATGTGGGTCAGATGGAGTGATTGGAGGCCAATTACTGGTCCAGTGGGCGTATCGACCAATGAGTGATTGGCTTCGCTGTTTGGTCCGGACCGATCCCTGATAAATACTTCCCGTGAAAACTATCTAAACCGTATCCCGACCGAATCTAAACGTTTTGCTTAAAGTTCTACGTCCACCCTTATAAACGTCTGTGTCCTTTTTACTTTGATCTTCCCTATTGTCTAAAATGAGTGTGTGGTGTCAAAGATGTCTTCAATTTCAAAGGGTAAACTTATATAGGCCTAAGCTCTGTATTTATGTGAGTTTAAGAGAGTAAATCTTCAACCGCCATAGCTTGCCAAGCTGTCACGGGCTAGTCCTAGCACGCAGAGGTCCCGCTATTCTCATCATATCCCGGGGCTTCTGACGGTAATGTCGCGGCTTCTGTCACGTCGACCGTTCAACTCTCCGACGCTCTCGCCATTCTCCACAAATTGCCCTTCCGCTACTTTTGCAATGGGGATTAGCCTCATGGATACGTGTCTATTTAGACGTTTCCAAACGTGTCGGGTAATGTAGGTTTCTAACGGGACTGACACAAAATGTTTCATACTATGACAAATCTTGTCTTTCGTTTGGCTTCATTGTAGTTTTTTACCAGTATTATTATTTTAAATCAGAGCGTATCACAGCCTTTTAAGTCCTGAACAACAACTGGGAATTTTTATTAAAGCCTAATGTCCTATTTTTTCTACGTAGGCCTATTGCCATACGTAGGTAGGACTTGGTCCCGAAATTCATTTTACCTCCAGAAGTTCTTATGTGTCATTTTTCTAGCACATCTAAAAAACACATAACATACTCAGAAATGTTAATTAATTATTGCAAATCTTTTACTATTCTTTGATTTATTTTTCCGTTCACTATCGTTGTATTAAATTTAATCAACATTTTATTCTACAAATTTAATTTTAACGACAGTTTTAAAACACAGTACTTATGTATTTTAGAATAATCTTTATAAATTCCTTCTCCTATAACATCTTCAATTCAATGTGCTGATGATCAAATACAGTCGATTAATTGAGGAGCGTGGTATACGGTATTAAAGGAGGATATCATAAGTACATGTCTGATAAAGTATACGATTTCCTTATATTTCAAACTTATCTCAAAACCCCATCTGAAGCTAGGATGGTAATGACCTATCCAATACTACCTGTATAATACGAGCAAGGTTTGTATATATATATATATATATCTGCAGAAGGGTCTCGAAATCGGCTCCAACTAATTTAATTAAATTTTGGAAGTAACTAATTTCCGTGTAGAAAATAAGTTCTAGATAGGTCTAATTTCCAGGAAAACCCCGGGTTTCTTGTAATACTAAGTTTAAAATCTAAAAATTTAACATTACGTTTAAGGAGAATCAAATGTAAACAATACAAGTCAAAACATCTGTTTATAACCGTTTGACAGTTCTTGATTGAAGATGGTGGGGAACAATATGTGAATAGAGGGTTTGCATCAATATTTATTTTATGTATGTAATAAATGAAAAATTATCAAATTATTGTAGAGACTAAATGGTAAAAGGACTGTGCATAATAAAAGCAGAGAAAAGCATTTCCAAAATCTTTCGTGTTTTGATAGAAAACTTATTCATTGTTCTAACACAATCAATTGATCACAGGCTAATAATAACTGTATTGATAACTAAACAAACAGTATATGATCAGCTGAAACAATTGATGTCGGCCAAAACACCTTATACTGTACAACATTTAAGCTAAACTCACGCCGTGTTTTAGTGCTAGCGCGGAGGATTCACGTGCGGAGATAAATGAGATCGATGCCCGGCCGGGGAAGCTACATTGTTGTTCAGAGTTAGTAAAAAAGTGTTGTAAAAAAGTAATTGAGGTGTATTAAATCGGTTTTATTTAAACCATATAAACTGTGTTTACATCGAGTAAAAATTGTGTTTTAATTTAGCTGATTAACTCATGTGATACATGTCTTATTAATCCGAGCAACGCTCGGTCACCAGGTACTTAGTGTTTAATGCTGGTGACTTGTCGTAGTTATGATCCTGGGAGGGCGCGGGTCTTGGCCGTGAGAGAGAGGAGGAGTGTCAAGTGCCGAGATCGTGTACCTCGGGTCGTGACTACTCGACAGTCAACAGTCGACACACTACAATAACACACATCACACAGTCTCGTATACTGTTCCTTTTAATCTCCTTTATACTTAACGCCACTTAAGTTTCTATTCTAATTGACATTCTCTTTTTCGCTAAAGAATATATAAATAAGAAATAGCAAATAACTACCGACCAATTTCAATACCAGCACTTTTATTATTATTGTTAAATAATTACATTATATTTTAGCCTATAGTAACTAATAAGTTTTGAATATGAAAAGTTACTGGAGCGCTTACTAAAGAAAGTCAAAGGAAGTGAGAGAAAAGAGCTCTCGATACCTTCAATATTTATTGGAGTAAAAGGATAATGAATTCTGGTTCAGTTTAAATTTCTTAATAATAGGCTAAATAGAATACCTAGTAATTTTAAGCAACATAATTTTTCTCTTATAATAATATTTTACATATAACCTGTAGTAGAACAATTAGTATATGAATTTGTTTGCTTATTTCAAGCCTTTAAATTGATACTGGCAAGGGCGACGCAGAAAGACTTATTATTAAATCTATAATTTCTTAAATCTTTCCAATTAAAATGTTAAATATTAAGTATAATAGTATTACATATACCTCATATCAGCATATTTTTAAAATTATCAGAATATAAAATAATTCCCCATATTATTGGTAAAAATCAATTAGTTCACCATTAATAATTTCTCACAGCAGTTAATACTGAAAAATAAGAAGCAATACTGGTATAAATAATATTGTCGAGGGTCCAAATACTGTTTCAAGAGTTCAACAGAATGAATATTAGGTTTATCTAGACCGTCCTACGCGATCCTACTTCCTGCTCGATGCTGACACCCATACACACCGACGTCTCGGGTCACGCCCGAGCTCTCTCCAAGTTCCTCAATCCTCATGTTGACTTTCCAATAGAAACTCCCCGCCCTATGCGGCGCCGACACCGGGTTCTGGCTGTTTTTGCACGGTGTTACACGAGTGAAAATCATCAAATTATGCTCGAGTTGTTACATCCGTGAACAGGCTTAACTGTGACATCACGCTGCATAACTGTGACGGCTAGGTACCTAATGTTGGCGGGATCCGCTCCGGCTTCACTATAAAATTTCCGGGAGCAGTTACTTTAACAGTTAGTTTGCATCTTTGATGATGAAATCAATGTTTAAGTAAATGTTAAGATTTTGCCAATAGTTTATAAATTCAGTTTGTAAGAAAATATTATTTATACAGTGGTCTCTGTGACTTATATCGATTATACCTGTAAAAGTCAAATAAGTACCACAGACTGACAGAGCAAGGTTTCTGGAACACTACAGTAATCTTGACCTCCACTTGGCACAAATGTTCTTCATAAGCTCAAATTGCATACTAAGAAAATTATTTAAATTATCCCTTATAAACCGCTTTATACTTATACTTATAGACTATATACTTATAGAGACATGTAAAAATTAAAATTTCGATAAAATGAACACTATTCAATGACTACTATGCAATATTGCTTACGCATTTTTAACGATCTAATTTCTTAGTAATTTAGCTCAGACGACCAATATATTCTTAATAATAGTTCGGCTGTTATTCAGTGCATATAAAGTAAGGTACATCTATTTTTTAACATACTCTGTGGTCAAAGAGTTTTGTGCCATGGTCGTAGTCCACTGCAACTGCAAGGCTAGAATGTGACCTATGGGAATGGGTTTACCTCACATAGGTCTAGGCGAAGGTTCAGGACTGTGTGTTTGCGAAGGGATGTAGCCCTATAGCTACATAATTAAGTTTGCAATAGCTTTTTGTGTGTACTTATGCGATCGTACTGAGAACGTTTTGAAGTTATAATAGTGCTGTGTAAGCAATTTATGAAAAACGTGAATCCGTTTGTTATAAACGCTTCTCCTCGTCCATTGCCTGGCCGATTTTAAAGTTGGAGGCGTCAAAAAACCTTCTTCTTATTCATTTTTTCATGAAGTTATAAATTTTCAAAGGTATTTTTCAGCTGTGTGAGAAGGTTAACCGAATTTTATCCTCCCTAAAATATAGAAATTGGGCAAGAGTTGTATTAATGATTAACAGACATAGGAACAGTGAACAGTAACAAATACAGTCATGCATAGGTGCATGCATCATGGTATTGTCATTGATGGATAGTAATAAAAATATTAACGTTTTCAAATATTAATACTACGTTTAATGTATTGGAAAAGAAATTTTGTTACCAACCACAACATTGATCCATATCAACTAACTTTGCTACATTTAGAGTCTGGATGGCTACCTAAAATGTTAATGTAGAATATGTTTATGCTTTTAATGCCATGGGGATGCTTTTTATTTTTAGTTTTTTAATTACTTCCTATGACAATAATATTTCTTTAAATCATAAGAAAATTATGAAGGTGTGATTGTAAATATTTTTCACTAGCTGACCCGGTGAACTTCGTACCGCCTAAGGTTCTTCTTCAGTTGATTAATTCGCCATGTTCCGAGGTCGAATTCTAACGGCTTTGTTGTGAAAGATTAGATATTTTGGGTCGTGGAATAGCTAATTATAATCCTGATACGAAAATACTGTATATTAATAACATGCCCACAAAACAAACAAATCCAAGCGGAGTGATTCACAATGTTCAAATTAAACCTAGACCCAAATCATACCTAACTAAAGTTAATTAAATCAAATCTTTTAATAATATTTTTAATTAATTTCATAAATCATTAAACAACAGTAACAAACAAACAAACATATGCTGAAAATGACGCTCAATGACGTTAGCTGTCGACTGGTGAAAATAAAGCAAATCAAAAAAATATTTAAATATTAAGATTATAAAGAAAATCACAATTCAATTATTAATATATTTAAATACAATCTGATAGATTTTAATAAAAAATCTTTTATATCATCATTACTTAATGACCCGCACGAAACAAAAACATACAAATTATAGTTACACTCTGATAACCAAGACAACCAGTAATCTTTCAATACAATCACAAACATATGCTGAAAATGACGCTCAATGACGTTAGCTGTCGACTGGTGAAAATAAAGCAACACAATATCAACTGTTAATAAAATATTTAAATAATTATTGATGGATTCATATGATCAAAATACATCACGCCTTTTTCTCATATACTTAATTGACTTGTACAAACTTTACAAGCCAGTGACTTAGCCCTAAGTTTAAATACAAAACTGAATATAGTATGCTTATACCCTACTCGCAGAGACAAATACCGAAAATAGAAGATGAAATTGGTGTAGCCGTTCTAACACGACTTTATTTTATGTATTTAGATATATTTTTAATTTAAATAATGTTATGATTAAATTTAAACACCTGCCATAAATATAAATATATCTAGGGATGAAGAAACTATTTTCTCATGCGTAAAAACCTTCATATTAAGTTAATATGAAGGTAAAAAATACTTATTACAACTTTACTTTGTATTGAAATATATGAACGATTCACCGGGTATGGCCTGGGTTTGGCACCGGGTTGCGTCTACCTGTATGTTTAGGTCATCATAACCATATTGCAGCATCGAACATGTCACCAGGTATGTTGTCTTAATGCATGTACGTATGTATAAGTCGTTATAGCCATATTGCAGCGTGCGGACATGTCACCAGGTATGTTGTCTCGATGCGTATACGTATGTATAAGTCGTTATAGCCATATTGCAGCGTGCAGACATGTCACCAGTTATGTTGTCTCGATGCGTATACGTATGTATAAGTCGTTATAGCCATATTGCAGCGTGCGGACATGTCACCATGTATGTTGTCTCGATGCGTATACGTATGTATAAGTCGTTATAGCCATATTGCAGCGTGCAGACATGTCACCAGTTATGTTGTCTCGATGCGTATACGTATGTATAAGTCGTTATAGCCATATTGCAGCGTGCGGACATGTCACCAGGTATGTTGTCTTGATGCGTATACGTATGTATAAGTCGTTATAGCCATATTGCAGCGTGCGGACATGTCACCAGGTATGTTGTCTCGATGCGTATACGTATGTATAAGTCGTTATAGCCATATTGCAGCGTGCGGACATGTCACCAGGTATGTTGTCTCGATGCGTATACGTATGTATAAGTCGTTATAGCCATATTGCAGCGTGCGGACATGTCACCAGGTATGTTGTCTCGATGCGTATACGTATGTATAAGTCGTTATAGCCATATTGCAGCGTGCGGACATGTCACCAGGTATGTTGTCTTGATGCGTATACGTATGTATAAGTCGTTATAGCCATATTGCAGCGTGCGGACATGTCACCATGTATGTTGTCTCGATGCGTATACGTATGTATAAGTCGTTATAGCCATATTGCAGCGTGCGGACATGTAACCATGTATGTTGTCTCGATGCGTATACGTATGTATAAGTAGTTATAGCCATATTGCAGCGTGCGGACATGTCACCAGGTATGTTGTCTTGATGCGTATACGTATGTATAAGTCGTTATAGCCATATTGCAGCGTGCGGACATGTCACCAGGTATGTTGTCTTGATGCGTATACGTATGTATAAGTCGTTATAGCCATATTGCAGCGTGCGGACATGTCACCATGTATGTTGTCTCGATGCGTATACGTATGTATAAGTAGTTATAGCCATATTGCAGCGTGCGGACATGTCACCAGGTATGTTGTCTTGATGCGTATACGTATGTATAAGTCGTTATAGCCATATTGCAGCGTGCGGACATGTCACCATGTATGTTGTCTCGATGCGTATACGTATATATAAATCGTTATAGCCATATTGCAGCGTGTGGACATGTCACCAGGTATGTTTTCTTGATGCGTGTACGTATGTCGAGGTCGTCGTATCGTAATCAGGACGCGTTTGACAACTTGTTGGACCAGTCGCTGAGCGGAGAACAGGTGAAGCACGCACGTAACCTACATACCAGCCTACCAGCCTACCAGTCACCGCTACCGCAACTTCGTATTTGGTGTTTCACATGAGCATATGAAGTAAAAATTACAAATTTTACTGTAACCATAAATTTTATCTTTGATTACAAATGATTTGAAAATATCATCATAACACATAACACTTCATACTAGTCCATATTGTAGTGATGTATTTCAAGAATATCAAAAATAACAGGATTCTAAGTAAAGTCGTGAAGACTGTTGTATTCAAACATAACTATAATAATCTCGCCGTACATACTTTTAATGAATTGCTGGAGCTTCGTGAGTACAGAAAAAAGTAGGGCTCCACTCCGGTCCGCAACTGCCGGGAGGTGGGGTGGAGCATGATCCGTCGCGTGAAGACGCGCGTAGCTCCGCGTTGCGTTGAACGCACGCGATTTTCAGTTGTCACTCTAGTCATGTGAGATCGGGAACAGTCGAGCCGAAGATATCCGAACCACTTCCTGAAGGGATGTCTACTCTCCCGGAGTAACCTTCTGAATCGTTGCGGAGAGGAGAAGATAATACTGAACCAACTCCATTTGATAGCATGCGTCCGCGGTGATCCGCGAAATTAGTCGGAAAGGGCTTAGGTTCGGACCGGCCAGGTGTTGCCGTCCTAACCTTACTTAAATAAACGGTGTCAGTGGACTGACATACTTTCTCCTTTAGTTATATTAAATTTTATATAAATTTGATTTAAAATGTATTGTTTCAAAACTAATCATAACACTTTTCAAAATTACAATAACATAAAATAGGTTAAATTAATTGTTAGACATTTTTGAGTTTTTAACCACCCCCTCTCCCAATACCAGGGTAATATAGCTTATAGCTTTTTGAGTGGATTCTGTTGGGAGATGTAACCTTACACTGCATATCAAGTTTTGTGGAAAACAGTTGAGAAATAAGGAAGAAATTAATTTTTTATCCTCCCTAAGAATGTATTAGGCACTCTAAGACAACGTACTGCGTTTACCATGGACATTAAATTAGTCTTTTCTATGGAACCGTTAGTCGTAGACCAAAATTCTAATTTGTTTAGTTTTCAGCCCGATTTTAATGGCGATTGGCAAATTATTTTATAAAATTGTTGATTTGCTAGAAAATTTAAAAAAAACCTTTTTTTCCTTTTGAAGCACTATAACTTTGAACCCCCGATGTTTTGAGGAATGTAGGTGAATCATTCTTTTTGTTTCATAAATGACTATTAATCATAGAATTTTCATCAAAATCGTTAGAGCCATTTTTATAAACTTTCATTTTTCGTGTTTTTGGGATTCAAGGGGGTCAAATACCCTTAAAATCATAAATTAATTTTCTCTTTTTAAATACTCCAAGATACCGTGGATCGTTATCTACATACCAAATATCATTAAAATCTGAATTTCAATAGTCTCGTCTCTGGCTACACATCCCCACACACGCGCATACACACACGGACATACACTGATAGACATCACTCTAAAAATAACTATTATTTCGATTCAGGACCACTAAAATGAATAAAGCCACCAAAAACTCAAATTCAAAAATTCTGTCGAAAACGATACTTCCTCCTTATACTATTGATTGTATAGGGGGAGAAAGTAGATCTCTACAAGATGTTTTGGTGTGTCATAGGCCTATATATAGTCTGGATAATGGCAATAGTTTACGCGGCAAAGCCCAAGTATGCGGTCAATGCCACGGAGGGGCTAACGTTACGCAGAGAGACCTTGGCGGTTCGCTGAGCTCTCGATGATCACGATAAACAGCAACACTTGCAAACTACTTCCGCTCCCCGCGAGCGCCTTGCTGTTGCTGTACAGTGTACATGTACATCACAACCTTCCCCAACTCTCTCCCGACATCTGGTTGGACATCAACATTAATAGGTTTTATCATTCTTAAAGCTATAACCGTGAGGAATAAATTGTGGGTTTCAATGAGGAGTTCGTTTTATACACTAGAGACTCTTGCATTATCAGGTTTATTTGCATAATCTTGATTTATACATAAGAGTCCGTCTTGACATACTTAATATACGTACTTAATATTTTATGTAGAAAAAATGTTAACATTTTTCATGAAATTTACAAAAATTATTATCCAAAAGCATTTTTATACAGTAGAGAACATCAAATGAACATGTGGTTTGTATTTTAAAATTATAGAGTATTCTAATGGTGATAGCACACTGTATAGAAAGCATTTCTAATACTAATTACCTGGACTGCATCTCTATTAAAATCATTTATAATTCTAATTACCTGATCAACTATTGCCTCAAGGAACCGCACGAGCTAACAGTTAATGGGAAAGTGAACAAAGAAAGCGAGTCATTGACAATTTCACTGACCGCAGCGTGGACAAAAATGCGTAAACGAAACAGTTGTTGACAGGCTGTCTCATAACCACAAGTCGGTGGATAAAAATGTGCTTTCTCCATTCATTCCAAACCATTCAATGTCAACAAATTAAATGACGTAGGGTACACTACGTCACAGCGTGACTGCTTCCCTCGTCTTGTGTATGAGGATTTGCTTGTACTGTATTCAAGACCCAGGCTTAGCTCTGGTCACAATCAATCCCGAAGTCCCCGAGGTCTCCACACCGACGACGTGTGATGGATTCAGACACCTCGTCATTGGATCAGAGAATCATCATATGCCGTTGTATGGTTTGGACCTAGACTTGAATTGTGTTTCTACTGTTTTCTCTCGGAAGAATCAAGACAGCTTTTCTTATACCTACCTTCCAATATATGCCATCCTTATAACGACTCATTTTCTGCGGAAGTAAGATAGTTTACCGATAAAACATATTGACAGACGGAGTCTTTTAACCACTTGTTTTTACATGCATGAACGTGTTAACATTTTTTGAAGTGAAATTCCGAAACTCATATGAATTTTATTTTACATTTTTTGCTAAATATTACTGAATGTCCACACCTTAACTACCAGTTACCGTTCAACGCAATTGCCGTTTCAGCATGGCTCGTTGATGACCGTCATTGCCCGCAGTACGCATGCGCATGGGTCGTGCACACAGCTAATTGCTGGTCACGTGATCCCCGCCGGACGTCGTGTGCCGTGTGCCGTCGCGTGCGCCACTGTCGCACCCCCGACCAAGACCACTGACTGCTCTGTCTCTAGCTGACGAGTGAAGATGACATGTACTGTACTGCGGAGTGCGGTGAAACCGGGTTCAGGTTCAGCTCCGCTTGTTTTATTGACACGTCTTAACTCTCTTTCCTCACGAACTGGCTGGTTGGAAGTTTATGGCTTGCAATGAAACAGCGGAACGGTTCCTGGAGAAACCTGATACGGCGGGATTATAACTTCCACTCTCCAGCCAGGACTGGGCCGTATGAGAAGAGTTTGTGAAAATATTAACTAATCAATAAATCGTTCTAAAGATAGTATGAAAAACTGCAGTAAAAAGTAGGGTATGGTCAATTATCAGGCTTAACTGTTAGAAGCAAAAGTCCTTATCATCTCTAGTTCCAACAGATAAAAAATTATGGGATGTTTAATATTTAAAAAAAATCGCTTTCATGATCTGTAATGTAGTTTTGCAAACAATTTGAATTTGGCTAGTATATTTTTAATATACTTTAAGGTGTCTTTACTTATTAAAATAATAAATAAAGAAACAGAACATTTAGGCCTATCTTAATCATTTTCAATTTGTAATCAATAATTTCCGACATAACAAATGAAGAATTTAATACTATAAATTGAAGATTTAAATTTTATTATTGTTAATTATGGAAATTCTAAATATAGGTAAGGTAGGTCGGCTTGGTAAAATGTGACTGTCCCATACGCCGTATTTTGTATCCTTTTTCTCTGCGTATTGTATTCACTCTTATATATGAACATCTTAAACTAATGTATATTTTTTCCAATGTCCAATGGGTATATACAGGTATATCCATGTGTTGAGAGATAAATTATCATGACCTTGAATAAATATTTGTCCTTCCTTGATTGTTCAAAAATTAGTGGAATGCCTTGAAAATTGGAAAATATATCCTCAATTAAATCAACAAAGGCCTTCAGGCAGCGGATGAATATCGAGCGGTTTACATGAAGAACTTTAACCGTACTGTATTAAGGAGTTGATTACAGAATTTTGAAACAGAACCAATCAATAAAATCCACATGAGGCTGAATAAAATCTATATACCTGAAGCTGTTGTTGTTTTATCACCAAAACATGTCCTAATTACTAACCTTTATTTTGAATTGTCTATCGGGAATTTTATATAAGTAATATAGTCTTACATTAAAACTATACGTAAATATTTATAATGAAAATTTAGTTATTGTGCAAAATCAATTTCACCAGTCCAAATTTCTAGATATTCAATCCATGTTTCCAGATTTCAGCAGAAATTAGTTTTCATAGAATATCAGAAAACTATGTATTCCACTCCAGTCCAGGAGATAATTTGTAGAAATGATGACAGATTTATGTGCTGTTTTGTGTTCCGACTTTTACCGCTTCTTCCATAACCGTAAAATGTCACTTTCTCAACACACTCATAGATCGCCCGTCATATTCAATAACTTTCCATCAATGAAGAAGTTTTGTAACACGTTTATCGAGTTATACCGTCACCTGCATAAAAAGTGGTTTGACTCTCTCTGCATAATTGTAAGGTATCCGCTTTCCGTTTTTAAAATTCAAACTGTAACGAATGGTATTCTCCCTGTTTCAGGATTATGTGATTATGAATCGTTGGAGCGTTTTTTATTGACGGCGATATATTTTAGGGTTGTCAGAAGTTTTACTAAATGTATGCTTAACTGGGATTGAAACCACGGACTCTGAATTACGAATTTATTTAATTATGAGGATGTTTTTTTAGGATTAACGTAGTATTCAATTGTGGGAACGTTTATCCACACAAGAGAACACTACATCCACCGACCATCGCTCACAACTATCAACAATTTGTGACCTCCTGGAGTAGCTGGATTAGCCTACAGGACGACGTCTCAGTCAATTAATGACCAACCACAAAAATTTTAGCTTTACTCAGGGTCTGCCCTCATACTGCTTCCTGAATCGGATTTTGGTCGCCTTTGTCTATCAGATGAAGCACTAAAACCTACACGTTCTTATATAAAGAACATATTTTCACCTCTGAGTGGTGTATCTGTAGATGTTCAATACAGTCTCCGTTTGGGCCTGATGATGTTCAGTGTGACTGGACGAAATCGATTGCCAATTTAACAACTTTTGTATATATTTACCATTTGTATGTAATTACAATATAAGTGTAAATATATTAGGTAGTGTTGGAAGACTTGAGTTTTTAATTCATCCTCAATAAGAATGTTAAATTTATAAGTGACATTGAACATCCTGTTATAAGATTTTCACCATAAACCAACAATTACCATTCCGACATCAATACGTTCAGTATTTTATCCACCACAACGACCAAGACATTCATCAAGACAGAGAAAACCACCACAATGAACACCATATGTGAGGAAGAAAGTGTCATATCTCAAAGTACTTACAAAAATCATGTGGTATTTACATTTCCATTTTTATTTCAGTTGTTTAAATATTGTACAATTAAACACTACAATTTATTCGTGCTGAATCATTTATTCTTTCAAGATGTCTTATTATACATCTCCATGGCAAAAGTTCAGACCCCGTTACATATCCCGATCTGAACATTTGGACTTCAAACCTTTCAACTACCGGTATAATTCATTACAAACTTTATTCCAAACCAGAAAAGTTTTTACTTCTATTAACTTTGCAAAAGGCATAATTTCTCCTGCAAGATTGACCAAATATACTGTACAAGAAGCAGAGTTATTTTGTGTTAATAGTCATTCCACCACTACTTGGATTAACCAATTAACACTTCCTTACGTGTTACATCACCCTCGCAACACAGGTATACCGGCTGGTAAACCTGTGTTGCGAGGATACCCAATTTAATTCTCTAATCATCTCCAGAGCGCGGAAGGCGTCATTGTCCCACTCCGTTCCGGCAAGGCGCAGATCTATAAGGAACTGAATCACAATTATACGGTGGACAGTTTCAATCACACCAGGTGAGGGAAAGTGTACTGGTGAGCTGGCGGTCGGACAGTTGGCAGCAATGGAAGCTTCGACAAATCCCGGTTCCCGCCAAATTTTAGCCATTAGCCTGCAACAGTTTAACCAACCGCGTCGAGATTAACTTCCCACCGTATGTGAGCCTATAGTTACATTTTTACTTCTCATCGTCTTTATTGTGGTGTAAATCTAAATCCTGTGCAATATTGTTTCCAAACCGCAGGAGATCTGGGATCTCGTTATCCTTCGACCCTACTTTCTGATCCGCGGCAGGTTCACACCTGGGAACAGTCTTTGTTCAACTTTGCTTGCGGTTATCTGCTAGATGATCTTCACCCTTTCATTGTGCACTGTAATTAATTAACTGCGGCACATTATTGTGTCACAATTTGAAGGAATAACTTTCGTTTATTTAAGAATATTATGATTTACACATGCACAATTGAGTAATAGATTACACATTGTAAACCTAACTGTACTAAACCAAACAATTATGTACTTAAGAAATAAACGCAAAATTTAAAAAACAAATTTAATTTGTTAAAGGCTTCAGATGTTTTGGGGACAAAAGAATATAAAAATTGTAATTTTGTACACATTTTGCAAATTTTTAAAAAGCTTTACAAGTAGGTACCTTGCGCACCTTACTTTCTCCGAGTCATGTAAGGCCGTGATGGTGTAAACATTATAAATATTTAGTCTACAATGATCTCGTTTTTATCCCGTAACAAATAATATCCAGTCGTGGGACAGTAATAGTAGCCTTCCCTTGTTATAGAATTAAATTACAACCATCTAATAAAGCCATAAATTTTATTTTCAGACGTTTCTCGAAGTCACAAACTTTGTTTATTCATGGAGGTAAAATCGTTAAAAATAAAGTATTGAAGAAAAGAAAACAGAACTGCCGGGTTTTATACTAAATCTCAAGATTTACTGTGATGATTTGATTTGTCTATTCTATTCCCTGTTCACTTGTATACCCGCTGCTAGCTGACTTATCTTCCGTGTCGTCTGCAGGTCTGTGGGCTGTGATCAACACAGCTGGCGTCTGCTACAAGGGTCGCCTGGACCTCCAGGACAGCTGCCACTGGGACGCGATGCTCAAGGTCAACGTCATCGGAACCCTCCGCACCGCCCGGGCCTTCCTCGCCCTGTTGAGGAACAAGCAAGGTACACGGGATCGGGATGAGATGTCTCAAATATAGTTTGCAGTGATTGCCTACTTCATTTCCTCTCTTTGTTACCTACATTTTAAAACCTTTTTGGAATATTTTCTGGCAATGTTTTTAAAAACCAAAAAATGTTCTATGTTTATTAATTAATAGATAATAAGAGCAGTATTAAGGAAAGATCTCGGGGATTTACTGCTATAGAGAGGTTTTTGAGAGAGGTTCTGTATCAGTTTTTATACAGAACTATCTGACCCGTGAACTTCATAACGCCTAACAGTAAATACATATTAACTCTGAGATTGGCCATGTTAATAGTTAACAACAGTATTGAAACAATAAGACATATTAATAACATTCCCTCAAAACAAATACATCTGAGTTGATTGATTCACAATTTTCTAACCTAAACCGAAACCAACCCTAACTATTAAGTTTTCTAAATCGTGTCATTTTTTATAACAATACTCGCGTAATCTAACATTAATTATCTCCACTCGCACATAACAAAAATATAACTAATATAATTACACTGGGACAAACAAGCCAAACAGTAATCTATTCATTTTTTTAAACAATCACAAATATTCACTGAAAATCTCGCACAATAGCGAATATGAATAGGATAAACTCTCGTAAAATTGGTCTGATAGAGACCAAACTTGGAAGACACATGTATTCCTACATTTGCTCAAACGAGTTGAACGAATTGGTAAACCAGAAATATCGGTCAAACGGAATGGGTAGATTAAGTGGGTTTTGTATAAAAATTGGGTTTTTTTGCATTTTTCATATGAAGTTTAAGAAAATTTTATCTTTAACGATTAGAATCAGCTTAAAAGCTACACAATTTAGTTCTTTTAAGTTTTTCTCTATGTCCAACGGTTACCGAGATTTTAAAAAATCTAAACACAGTACGTTGTATTTTCGGGCTCCAATGTTAATCTTATGGAGGATAAGGCAAAATTAATATAACACTTATCAATCTATATTTTTGGATGAAACTTAATATTTAGCTTCATGTAGTTGAGATCAATTCATTTATGCTTAAAACTCTTTGTTCATGTGTTTATCATGGCAGCTAACCTGCAGCTACTCTTTTCCCATGTTAATCATATAGGGAATAGACCAACTCCTTTATTTATGGACAGATATTGATGAATCTTGGTATACATGGTCAAAATAAAAAGATTATTGTAAAAATGCCTACTTTCAGCGTTTCACACAGCAGCAAACATGCATACTCTGTCCGATGTTAATCCTATGGAGAATAGGAAAACTCTCTTATTTATTACGGATATTGATCAAACCTATTATATATTATAATTGATTTGTAAATTCTCTGAGTAAGCAGGTCTGCTGTGAGGGGGTATTTAATTCTCTCCGCAGGAGAAGAAACACAGAGGCCCCTTTTCTTAAGACAGTGGATGTAGCCTCGAAACACTTAAGACACACAGCTTCGACCACAGAAAAATAATGTTCTACAGATGTATTGATTCTATTTGCCTGACCGATATAAATAATGAATAAAAAGTGTAAGATATTTAATTAGTTAGACCATTTTTACACCCTCCTTCAGATTACTCATCTAACAAAATGTGCAACATTGAAAGTTACGTCTTCCTTCTATACTCTGAGCCCTTGCCCAATTCTCTAAAAATCATTATAGCAAACAACAACAATATCAATAGTTGTATTATACAGATTAGGCTTTAGACCAGTACCAGGGTATTAACTAAAATAAATAAAAATCTAGGCCTATTACAATTTTAAAATCTTTTAATCGCTGAATCTGGAACTCAGAAATTAATTAATTGATTTTTACAGAACAAAGTTATGCAACATGATCATGCATATGTTGGGAAGTAAAAGTCTTTAGTTATGGGAAGATTTTCCAAGACCATGTCAGTTAATTAATTAATTGTAGTGTGATGGGAATATTTATTATCCCATGAGAGGTTACTTTACATTTTAATATTATATGTTTTTACATTTAATAATGTATTGACATTTAATTAAATATTTAATTCGATCTGTAACTAAACTATTATTTATATGTATTAAATTGCCGATTGTATTAAATTTTATCTTCAAATAATGCCTTAAATGCTAAACAAATCTGTGTTGGACCAAATGTGAATGCAATCTTTGCTCATGAATCACATTAATCATTACGGTAATTTATTGATAAATCTTTTTAAAAGGCATTACATACTTAGGAATAATTAACTTATTAAAGTGTAATATTTATTTCACAAGGCAAAGTAAATAAAATTAAGTGAAATAACAAGGTTAACACCTGTGTGTCAAAACGTTCCTGAAACTATATTATAAGGTACATATCATTTTAATTTAGATACATCATCTATAATTATGTTATATTACATATAAGAATACTAATAATTGATAATACATAATATATTAATTAAAATTAATATGTTAATTATAAGGTTGTTTTCTCATTCACTTACTTACTGTAAGTATGGGGTTACTATATGGGTACAATTTTTGAGTTGACTTAAATCACCTGTTAACTGTACGTGGTATTGAAGTAATAATCTCACATCCTATTTTCTGACCTTTCATTCCTAGCAGACATTAGTATCAGCATTGGTTGTTTCAGGATATTTCATATATACTTTTTCCTTTTTAGTCTGTGATCTGGACTGTAAAGTCTCATCACATTCTCACTGTAGAGTACCACCACATTGAATAAGGAAGTTGTGCCGCTAGGAAGCGTTTCTTTAATATAAAAATCAAGAAAATGACAGTTTCATACCCCACTACGTCCATTTCATTCTTGAGTAAAAAATTGTATGAATAATTGATAAGTTTGCCCAAAAAGAGCATGCAAACTGTAAATAGGAGATCTCTTAAATTAAAAGAAATTTATGCAAAATGTGTCTTGTAACTAAGCCAAATCATTCTTAACTTATTTCTCATTCATACTTGGGCTTAAAATACCTACCTGGGTAGGTTGGTACTATTGAATACTACGTTAATCCGCAAAGACCACCCTCATGATCAGACCAATTCGTAATTCAGAGGCTGTGGTTCGGATTCCACCTTAAACTGTAGGTCCCTTAGTTGTCATCGGCTGTTGGGCTATTAATTAACAGTCCTGTCTACGGAACATGTGAGCCTTAGTTAGTAACAAGACTACAAGATCACGCCACAATCACTCTACTCTCATTTCTCATTCATACTTGGCTTAAAATACCTACCTGGGTAGGTTACCATTTCAATAATCTAAGTATCTAAGTTGCCTTTTCAGTTAAAAGTAACGTATAAAGTAACAAAATAAATGGAATTTTAACTATACAGTCTCTTTATCAAAAATGTTTGTATTTACTTCCCTGTGGGAAATAGGTTAGATCATGGATATGTCTAAAGGGAATGCTTTCAGTTCATCTAAACAGCTGTTCTAATTATTTTATATTTAAAATTAAATACAATAGTTCTAGTAGTTTCTATGAAAACCTGTTACAAGTTTTCCACCTTAAAAATCACTAACACCCCCCCAGAGCTAAGACATATCCATGTCAAAATGAGAAAAGCAATATAATTAAATAGCTATGTAAAATATTTTGAAAACTTACAACTCCACTTGGGGCCCCTAATTATTTTACAACAAAGCTGATTTGGTGGTTTTGAAATAGGTCACAGCTACTTCATGAAACCTGGAGTTTGCCTGAAATATCTGTGATATTCTTTTTATTTTTATTCTGAAAAGTCTATAATCCTTTCATTACTATATAATTTAAGATCATGAATAATGAAACAGATAGTCTTAGTCATTAAAAACATTAGTTATCTAACCCTTCACAAAATTTAACACAACAAATTTTTTAAATATAGTATTTTATTCATCAGCTGATTTTCTTTTCTTACGTCCTAATATCATGAGCAGGGAGGCTGATGAACCTGGGAGCGGCAGCAGATGCCTTGGGTGTTGGGGGCATGGTGGCATACTCCGCCACAAGACAGGCAGTGGCAGGAGCAGCGGCCGCTCTTCGAGCCGAGCTTGGTCCCCTCGGAGTCAGGGTCATTACCCTGAACACTGACACAATGACCAGCGACAGACTCTTCCTTCGGCCCAGAGTTCCGTGAGTACTGATATCTCCACTCTCCTTGGGTCCTCTAGGAGCTTGACTTCCAATGAGCTTGATAGTGAACATGACTATGTCTAAGTAACCATGGGGAGGACTCTTACTTGTAATTGTGATTCATCGGGTAGAGGAATGAATCCCTTAGTAACCCAAACCGTGGACTGAGGGGCGTAAGATGAGTCACTTATCACTAGGATTGAGAGTGTTTCTTGTGCCTCTCCTAATATTTCACCTGATGTCTAACATTCATTGTAACTTCACGAGATCTCATTTTTTCATACCATCCTATGAAAATAGTATATTACATCCTTTTATCTAAGGAGAGGCAGTAATGCAGGTAATCGTTAGCAGTAATGAAGCATACTAGTAGAAACAACTCTATGTGCTGAAAAGGGATTAGATGTTCTAGTATAAAAAAGAATACACTTTCTGATTTAAGAAAAATGGATATTTTTTATTATTTTATCTAAATAAAAGAAACATTTTCGATGATGTACTGTGATTTTTGAACAAGAGGATTGTCCACCTCTAAACATAATAGATTACGGCACCATACAACATTCATATATTCAGTAGAAATGTGTGCTTTTGCTGATTTACTGTGTTCCCTCCTAAGTGCCAATTATTGATAAACTAACACTTTCCCAATGTACATCTTATAGAGAATAAATCAACTCTAAACAAGGCTTATGCCGTCCTTGAAGTTTCACTTACAATAACTTACTCAAGTTGTATAACATTTCACAGGAACACAGACTCGGAGATTACGTCTCTAGAGAGGTACCTCAAGTGCAGTGTGCAGGTGGTGCCTAATGTTGCTCTGGAAGTAGTGGAGGATGCTCTGCTCTCCCCTACCCCCAAGCCGTCCTATACCCTTCCCCTCTCCCAACCACACAACTACGTCTCCAACTACATGGCTGCCATTACTGATAGGTTTGCCAACCTCCAGTGCAAGAAAAAGGCTCAAGAAACCGTTGCTTAGTATATAACCTGAAAAGATTTAAAATAAATAAAAAGACAAAGATGTTCAGACTTTTTGATAACTTACAATTGATACCTGGGTAATATAATAGTCATTTACAATGAAAACATTGCCTGCCATAAAAAGAACAAAACAACATTCCTGTAATGAGCGTCTTCCAGAAAAGTTTTTTTGTTCTTTTTGAAAAGAGTAACAAATTTTTGTTATTAGGAGACTTTGAAAATGGTAAAGATATCTTATCTTTCCAAAAGGTTATTTGGATGAAAACAATGTGTATTTGATGACTTGAATTTTATATATGAAACACTTCTGTGGCTGTAATAATAGCAGTAAAAGATGTTGGCAAAATAACAATTTAGGAATACTCTTAGAGGAAAGAGATACTTACAAACTTATTTAAAATTATTTAATTTACAACATTATTTACAATTACATTATTACAAGCTAAGAGGTTGAAATAACTAAATTTTGTTTAATATCAAATTGTGTTAAGTAAAATTAATTATACAGGTTTTTTCTATTTACAAAATTAAAACGATTTCGGTAAAAATGGTGAAAAAGCATATAAACTAAGTTATATTTGAAAGTAAACAAAGAGAAATAAAACTATTAAATTATTATTGTTTTAGTTTAAAGTTTTTGTCGCTATTATGTATATACACAAAATTAAATGAGTACTACCCAAAATTAAACTATAAATAACTTAAAGAACAAATTTCAGCATATGAATTTCCTTATATAACATTGTAACAGTTCATTCACAAAATGGCCAGTTTCTTTTAATTTTAATCTATGTTGTTGTAAATTTATCAAAGGTAATGTGTTCAAATAAAAATACCTTATCAAACCACAAAAGTTCCAAGATGTATTGGGATTTAATGTGTTTTGTCAAAAGTGTGATGAAGCAAGTAAATTAAAAACCATATTTTTCTTATTGGTGCTCACCTACATATCTTATGTTATTCTCCGACCTGTTACCATTTATGTAAATTTTCACATTTGTTCACTTGTAACAGTAAATATAAATTTATGTAAATTTCTCTTACAAATGAATACCATCCATTTTAGCTATTTATGTGCCAACCATGGTATTACTGTATCAATAAAGATGTAATTACTAATTCAATGTAGATATTAATACTAACACACTTATTACATACTGTTTATTTCATTTTATATTGAACTGTATATATGGTTTTTATCTAGTTTATATGTATATACATTTCAGTGTAGTGCTAACATTAGTCAAGTAATTTGTGTCAAATTGTATAGTATTTTATATACACAAAAAATAAAAAATATTATTCAGTCCTGTTTTTTAATACCAGTGTTCAATGCAATTTTTAGAGAATAATGAGTATTTCCAAGATTTAAATATAAAATATTACAAAATAGACGGATTATATTACAACATTTTTATTACATTAATTGAATTAGATAGTGCAGCAAAATAAAACTACAATAGGTTTGATTTTACCACAAAGATAAATGTGATTTAAACATACTATAAAAAAGACTATAACATTGAAAAAATGCAAAAGTACAAAATATTTGAAATAATATAAAATTATGTCATAAAATGAAACTATTTAAAAGAGTCATATTTATATCATCGACAAAATATTGATTGACAAATATTTTTTTATACCAACAAAGTTCTTTGGACGTAATAATTTTTGGAACACATATCTATTTTTATAATAAAGATAAAAATTATTCTGTAACTGATGTAAACGTTATATGGGATTGAGTAAATAAAAGTGATCCCCATCAGAAATATCTCCCTTTCTCCTCTTTGAACTGATTCATTTTTTCTTTGTAATATCAAAAGGTTCCCACAACTTGTTCAGCTGGAGCACTTTCTTGCTCTGTTCTTCAAACGTCTGCCTCCTTTGTTTCCTCCAAATCGAATGATCGAGGTCTAGCATTCCGCCAATAATTTCCTACCAACAAAATAAAACTCATATTTCTTTAACAATAGGTTTTTAAAAATTCATCAGTCTTTCCAGTCAATAATAAATTTGAGGATTATTTATCAATCAGTTTAATATGTCAGAAATGGACTTGGAATGATCTGGGAGAGGGACTGTTATTGTCAGAAGGACTACCCATTCTTAGACTTGGAATGGTCTGGGAGAGGGACTGTTATTTGTCAGAAGGACGAGCCATTCTTAGACTTGGAATGGTCTGGGAGAGGGACTGTTATTGTCAGAAGGACTACCCATTCTTAGACTTGGAATGGTCTGGGAGAGGGACTGTTATTTGTCAGAAGGACGAGCCATTCTTAGACTTGGAATGGTCTGGGAGAGGGACTGTTATTGTCAGAAGGACTACCCATTCTTAGACTTGGAATGGTCTAGGAGAGGGACTGTTATTGTCAGAAGGACTACCCATTCTTAGACTTGGAATGGTCTGGGAGAGGGACTGTTATTTGTCAGAAGGACGAGCCATTCTTAGACTTGGAATGGTCTGGGAGAGGGACTGTTATTTGTCAGAAGGACGAACCATTCTTAGACTTGGAATGGTCTGGGAGAGGGACTGTTATTTGTCAGAAGGACGAGCCATTCTTAGACTTGGAATGGTCTGAAAGAGGGACTGTTATTTGTCAGAAGGACGAACCATTCTTAGACTTGGAATGGTCTGGGAGAGGGACTGTTATTTGTCAGAAGGACGAGCCATTCTTAGACTTGGAATGGTCTGGGAGAGGGACTGTTATTTGTCAGAAGGACTAGCCATTGTTAAGACTTGGAATGGTCTGGGAGAGAGGTTGTTATTTGATGACTGATATTTATGAAGGTCTGTCTGAATTGAGAATAAATCATGATCCAAACCTAGGTTCAATGTTTATAGAACTACTTTCATAATCAGGTTGCCGGTTTGATGCTAAGCAAAAACCTAACAACAGTTTAAGATCATTCAATACTGGACTCAGCTGCGTTTGTTCACTGAGCTATTAATTAAACATAAACATCAGCTGGCCCATGCCAATAACAAAGTTAAATTAATAATTCATCAAACCAATTACACTCAACCATCTTAAAGTAAACAACTAGGTGGGCTGGTGTCACAATTTAAAATAAAATTTTCAATGCGTTATCATGTTAAGCTAGCCTAGGTTTATAATATTATGCCTGTGACGATTTGGATTTAGAAATTTGCTTCATTTTTAATTATTAAAGATTTTAAGACTATTTTCAGGTATTAAAATAGTATTTTTTTCCATCTGGATGAGCCATTTCAGTTAATAATAATTAGTTAATAAATCATATTCAATGAAAACATTCACACAATATACAATATTTACTGTTAAAACACAAATAAAATACTTACAGCAAAAATTTCAATAAACAAGGTTAGTGAAAGTGAAAACAGCTGGCTGTAGTGACTTGTGAGTTTTCTCGTTAAAGCAGTAGGGGAAAAAGCACACAAATACGGGCCAAAGTCGCCTAGCAACTAATTTCAGTCACTAAATATTTCAAAAAAGCCGCCATATTGGTTTTGTGTTTGAATAGAGGCTAAAGCAACATAACCATCCACTCTATCAGTTGTTTCCCGAACTACAGTTCAGTAAATGTGGAAAAATGATAATCGCGAATAAACTCCACGCCATGCGACCATACTGTGCTGCGAGAAATGTTCTCAGCCGCCCGGTAAGGGTTAATATCGTTTATTTGTCTTATTTGGAGAGGTAGTTTATTGTATATTTTAAGACACATATAATAGGCTCCCCATTCATAGTTTGTTCAATGATCTGTCACTAACAGAATACCCCTTGATCTTGTTGGGTTCTAATGAAAGTGTCCGTCACAAAAACGGACTAGTTCTGTTCACCAAAAACAAAGACCTCATATCCAAAAAGACCAGCAAAAGTTCAAATTTTGAAATTCTTAAATCGTGGGCGGCAAGAGTCTGTTCTTTTTAAACCACCCATCACCCTCAGAGACCATTTTTAAAGAACAAAAACCCTACGTGAATTTTGAACACTCGAGAAACCCCAATATATAACACCATATGTAAGAATTGATTCTACAAGTGAAAAATAAACTACACGGACGATCTCAACACTGCAAGCCTTAGCAAGACGGCCAAGGGCACAACACATTGGCTTTTCTATTGCAAACATGGTTCACGTAGGAGCACCAGGTCATTGTCAACGTGCAATCCAAGAAATTTATGAGTCATAAGAAACATAACTAAGTCAGACTTTTTGAAAAATTAGGGAGGTCATTTATATATAAAAAAATAAAACAGGGCCTAGAATTGAACTTTGGGGAACACCTTTGACAACAGGCCTGCTCTCTGAGAATATATATTTTCAGTGCTATTAAATTATTTGTTTTCTATGGGAAAGGTATGACTTAAACAAATTTAAAGCATGACCTCTTACTCCATACCATTCAAGCTTTTGAAGGAGAACCTCTGGTTGGCCAATGTGACTAACATAGCTACAGTGCCTTGTTGTTTTAAAATTCACTGAATATGCCCAAACCCACTGTAATAGTGGTTGAAGTTTGAAGAAAATAAAATAACTTTGTTTAACTTATCTACATTTAAAGAACATACAAAAGTAGCCTACAGCCTAACCTGAGCAAAGTTCAAAGGGAAGAGTTGTTCATCTTCAATGACATGTGCGTATCCGCTGTCCATGCCAAAGTCAACAGCAAAGTATGGCAGTCCCTTAGGGACAGCCCTTCGCACATCCCGGCCTTTCAGCTCAACTAGTTTCTTGTTGTTAGACCACTCCATCTCACATTCCTGGATTGCTTTCTGCAGACACAAACAACAGTTAGTCTTGTATACGAATATTTTTTACTATAAAATGACTATAACTATATAATATTAAGAAGAAATAATATTAAAAATAGTATTAAGCAGTATTAATACTAAGAAATTTCAATACTAAAATAGTGCAATGAAAAATAGCAAAACCTAACAAGTCTAAAATAGTTAGGACAGACTCCAAAAAAATAATTTAATTTAGTTAATTATTAATTTGCAATCCATGAAAAAAATAAATTCTTGCAATATTAAGTTGAAAATACCAATGAGTTATTAATGTGATATTTCATTGGCATCAATGGTCATTAATTTTTTCTGAAACAAACATTGAAATCCTAAATTTTAATCAATCATCATGTCATCATCATGTTTGTCATTTTAATCGTACACCATCCCGTTAATCCTAACTAATTGGGACCGAACCCTGTTCTGATTATCTGGAAATGCAGTGTAAAATTGCATAAAAAGTACTAATAAAATCCATTATTTTAGACCCGAACTGTGTATTTAGACCAATTGACTTACGTCGTATCACAGTTATAAGGTTTGTCCACTACATGTTTTGCCTGAATGGCATCAAGTGTTCATGAAGGGATTTCCTATCTGTTATGGACTCGTCATTAGAAATGTAAAACACGACACACACACTGACACATAAAATGAAAAACAGTGAAAAAAACTGTGTCATCAGTAGGCCTACTTTTAATGCGATCACAGTCATTGCTGGAGATGAACTGAAATGTTCGTAAAGTAGTTAGCTGAAAAAGTAATGATATTGAGTCAGACCAACATTGGCAGTGCAACCAAAGGAGAATCATATTGAAAATTAAATTTTGAAAGTTCCTCTTTTCTAATTTCCTACCTATTCCTATCTTATACCTCTTCTCTAACTGTAGACATACATATTTTTTTAAGTACATGTAAAATGCCAAATACACCAAATGAATCAACTTTAATTTTTGTTCAAAAATACAACAAATGTGTAACTAAATATTATATAGTTAGAAATTAAACCAATACCCTTTCCATACTTCCTTTTAAGGTTTCATTTATTATTCAGTGCCTGGTGACCGAGCTTTGCTCGGATAGAATAAGATATGTATTATACAAGTTAATTAGCAAAATTAAAGCACATTTATTACTCAATGAAAAAATTTATGTGGTTTAAATAAAACCGATTTAATACAACTTAATTATAGCATAAACACTGAACAAAAATATTATGCCCCGGAAGGGGATCGATCTCACAACCTTCGGAATGTGAAACCTAAGCGAAACCAACTGAGCTACAGCGTCGGCCTATTCAATGCCGTCGTTTAAGGGTTTTTGCCAACCTCAATTGTTTTGGCTGATCTTGTACTGTATTTAATTATCCATACGGTTATTATTAGCCTGTGATCAACTGATTTTGTTAGAAATGGAATGAGGATTGAAAAGCAAAAGAGAAATTTAATTTTAATACATGTTTTCTATCAAAACTCGAAAGATTTTGTAAATACTTTTCTCTCATTTTATTTCGCACTGTTATTTTTAGCCTTTAGTTTTTACAAATTGTTTGTAATTTGATAACTTTTCATTTATACGCAAAATAAATATGTATGCAAAACCTCTATTCATATCTTGTTCATCACCATCTCCAATCAACAACTGTCAAACGGTTATAAAATGATTTTTTGATTTGTATCGTTTACATTTAATTCTCTATAAGCTTAATGTTAAATTTTTAGAATTTAAACTTAGTATTACAAGAACCCCGGGATTTTCCTATCTAGAACTTATTTCCTATGAGAAATAGAAAGAAATTCCTTAGAGCCGTTTTCGATATCCGTGTTTAAATATATATATACTGTATATGTATATATATATATATATATATATATTTGATTATGTAAATTAATATATAAATACAGGGTGCAGCAGATAAACCTCACGATTTTTAAATAATTATATATATACAAACCTTGCTCGTATTATAGTATTGGATAAAATTTACTTTAATCCTCTACACTTAGCTCGTTTTAGTCACAGAATGTAAAATTGTTTGCCATTTGAAATTCTAAAAAAATACTTAAATCTACTGAAGAGTTATGAATAACTGGCTAAAATCCCATCTACACTCAAAGTGGCAAAAATGAAGGCCATATTTTTGACACACAAGATACTTTTTCTCTGGAGAATCCGATGTAATTTGTTCAAACTTCCATATATAAGGAAAAAACTTTTCCTTTTTAGGAATAATGACAAAAATTTAATAAATTTATAATCAAATAAAATCAAAAATGGTTTATTCTGCAATCATACATATGAGAAAAATGCATATATAAATACAGGGTGCAGCAGATAAACCTGATGATTTTTAAATAATTATAACTCCAGTACCTATATCTGTAAACATTTTTGTGCATTTATTATATTTTACAATTCTCAAAAACATGAAATTTTATACAAAACTATCATTTTATCATTTTTGGGACATAGAACACTTACAATTTTAAAAATGACGTCATTCAGGTGGTGATCATTTCTCTGTTTGTTTGTTTGTTGTTTGTGTGTTTGTTTCAAACGTTTGTCACAACAAGCTGCTGAATATTTTAAGCTCCCAGGGAGTTACGGGTAGGGGCCCTGTCCTGGTTTAGAACCTATTTACATGAAAGGAAAAAATTCGTTGACATCACCTACATCAACGAATTGAATAAAAAAATAAATATACTGTCACCCCCTCAAATGATGAAATATGGAGTTCCCCAAGGCCACTACTATTTATATGCTATTTAAAGGGAATGCCAAAGTTAGCTGGCTCTGGGAAGATGTGTCTGTATGCCAATTATATAAACATCAATTTTCCAATGTCTGGTAAGATAAAACCGAAAAACTGGCATTTGAAAATCTTTATATAATAAATCAACAACCGAATAACCTAGATCTATAAAATTTTACAATAACCTGCCACCAAACATAATAGAAATTTGTGACTATGATAAATTTTAAAAACATTTAAAACAGTTTCTGTTAAACAAACCTATATACTCATTTAATGAATATTTTGTTTGATCTTTTATATTTATACAAATTGATAGTGTACAGTTGGTTTTGTTGGTCCATATCTTGCAAACAACATTTATGTATTTTTTCTATCCAAAAAATAGCATAATATTTTAATGTAATTTTATTTCAATTAGTGGATAAGTGTGTAACCACAAGTGTGTGATGATAGCTGATCCACTGTTCCATGACAACTGAAAGTGTGGAAACAGAAACTGCCAAAAATGAACTTCAAAACGATACAATACACACAATCCCCGGACAACAGTACCGCCAACAATGCGCAAATAAAAATCACCAGGTTTATCTGCCAGATCCAGTATACAGGCATATACACGATAAATAAATATCAAAACTAGTGCAGAATTTCCACATAGGCAAATTCACATAGCAATTTTTCACATAGGCATTTCCCGTGCGTGGAAATGAGTCGTTATTAAAAGAATAGTGAAAAAATATACATTGAAAAAGATTACTTCACATTTAAAGAAGGTGGTAATTTGAGAATATATTATAATAAATTATATAGTTTGGAGATAAATGCCTAAACTGTGATAAAGTAAAAAACTTGTAATAAATAATAATAAAAAGTTTTTTATGTTTAGTTTCTTAAAATAATTAATTATTTAATTTATCAAATAACACCATTGAATTGAGTGAGCCCAAACAAAACTGCTCTGAGAATAAACGCATACATAAAAAATCAATGAAAAAAAATTAAATTAATAACATATGACCCCCACCAATTCCCCTGCCGTGAAGGCCAACAGATTCACATAAATTCCTTCACTCATAACACACAAGCACACCAGCAAACACACATCTTTTACACCATCAAGCAGAAAAGTCAATGTCTGCAAGATGAAGTCAAGAAAATGTTGATTGGCAGACAGGGAGCGTCTGCTAATCTTAATGGGCCACTGTAAAATTTGTTATTGTAAACTGTCACCATACAGTCATAGTTCTGTAGGTTTTGAGGTAGGTTGTTCAATAATGTGTGAGCAACATAGTAACAATTCGTAGTGGAAAAGGTTCTTGTCAATCTCGGTACACGTATAGGTATTGTGTACCGAGATTGGTACCCCCAAAGCATGTCATGTTCTTTAGTAATGAGATGTGCGTTCAAGGAAGTCACCGGAGTGTTTAAAAATTAAAAATGCCAATGTTTTTATGAATAGTTGCTTCACATCCAACAGCCCTTTTTTTTTTTTTTTGCAATATTTGCCCATTCAAGCAAATATTGCATCTGAAGGGTAGCAACAACATTATTATGTTATATTATATTTATATTATTACATTATATAATATTATACTGTGTGTCTCAAAAGTCAAAAGAAATTTTTAAATAGCAACCCCCAGCTTGTTGCATATCATTTCAAAGGTCTTGAAAAGACTCAAAAGAAAACGAACGGCGCAAATTGGAGGTCTCTACATCAGGTTGATCAGGAGGGAAAATGGTGGAAAAATTACTGTTAAATTAAGGTTAACTGCTCAAAGTGCCCACTGTTTCCTTCTTGGCAGAAGTAAAGTCTGAACCCAAATGCCTGCCTCACATTTGCCAACATTTCTGGTGTGACTAACTGGCACGCTCGTTCAATCCGCAATTTTAATTCATCAAGGTTAGCGGGTTTAGTGTCATACACTTGCTTTTAATGAAGCCCCAGAAGAAAAAATCGAGAGGTGTGAGGTCAGGTGATCGAGCAGGCTACTCTACAAAACCTCGCCTACCAATCCACCTTTCGGAAATCTCCTCATCTAAAAAGCGTCTAACTCTTACAATCTTAAGAAGACAATCTTGAAGAACACTTGAAAATGGGAACATTGTTCCCGAAACTAGTTGTGTAAAAGGAACATTTAACTGTGGATTGAAGACTGCAGGTATTATAACCTAATTTAGTTACTAACTCTTACATCGTAATGAGGAGGAGCACCATCCTGTTAAAAAAAGGATCAAAATCACTTTCTAGGGTAATATTGTTTATGGCTGGCACAATATCATTACGTAATAGGTCTAGGTATTTTGATCCATTCAAATTACCATCAATAAAAAAGGGGCCAACTACAGAATCTCCTAAAATCCCTGCCCATATTTATCCTCTGAGGTTGTTGTGTATGTGCTTCAACCATCCAGTGTGGATTTACGTCTGCCCAGTAACGGCAGATGAGATGATTCACCGTCCCATATAATGAAAATGAAGCTTCATCACTAAAACATATCTGAGAAATTAAAATAATATTCTTCTCAATCTTTTGCAACATTATTTCACAAAACTGAATCCTTCAGTCAGGATCATCCTCATTTAATTCCTGGTGAAGTTGAACTTTGTACGGATGGTACTTATGTTCTTTTAATACTCAATGAACAGAATCTTTTGTGATCCCAATTTCTTGAGCAGTTGAACGGTTGTTTGGAATGGGTTTGCCGCAAAATGAGCTAGAACATCAACTTTAACATCGTCTGTCCTGATTGAAGGGTGGACCCTTGGGGCGTCTTTGATACTAAGTGTCGTTGAAAATTTGTCTACCAAACGACGAATGTATGCCCTTTCGGTTGACCTATCACGATATGTGTTATTAAACAAGCGGACTGCCTCGTGTAAATTTCTTTTCGCCTGGCCATAGAACATAATCATTTCTACTTTGTCTTGATCAGATCAGAACATTTTCTCTTAAAACTATTTTAATTATAAAATCTTAAGCTAATTATTTTTTTATAAAATTCACTAACGTTTAAAACACACTAAATCTGAACAACTAAGATTTAAAAATAAGCTTTAGGGAAGTTAAAATAATGTCGTGCTGGGAGCCAACTGGAAGAGCTGTTATCTCTAGATAAGCTTCTGGCAAATAAGGCCTAGAGGGACCGCTACCGTAACCCCATTGTCTCGGACAAGATTTAGCCTGTGATCGGTAAATGTCTGTGACCAATTAGGCCTTTGACCGTGGTACTAACTAACACTTTTCACAGAGGAAAATCTCGGTTTTTTCATTATTTACAAAATTAACAATTTATCTGATTACAAAATACCCCAGTCGCAGCAGACCTGCGTACTCAGCGAATTTCCAAATCAATAATTTAATATATGACAAGTTTTATAAAAATATGTCCATAAACATGAGAATTATTTGCCTATTCTCCATAAGATTAACATAGGAAAGAGTGTGCAGGTTAGCTGCTGTGAGGAACACTGAAAGAAGTCATTTCTACCATGAATAATTTTTATCTTAATATTTATACCAACTTTCATCAACATCTGTCCATAAATAAAGGACTTTGCCTATTCCCTATATGATTAACATGGGAAAAGAGTATGCAGGTTTGCTGCCATGATAAACACATAAACTATGATTTTTAAGCATAAATAAATAGATCTCAACCACATGAAGCTAAATATCAAGTTTTATCCAAAAATATTGATTAATATGGGAAATATTAATTTTTCCCTATCCTCCATAAGATTAACATTGGAGCCCCACAATACAACGTACTGTGTTTGATTTTATAATATCTCGGTAACCGTTGGAGATAGAGAAAAACTTTAGGAAACTTAATTGTGTAGTTTTTTAAGCTGATTCCAATGGTGAAATATAAAATTAGAAACTTTTAAAAATTACATGTGAAAAGCGCAAAAAACCTGATTTTGGGGTACAAAACCCCCCAAACTATCCGTTCCCATTGACCGATATGTCTGGTTTACGAACTCGTCCGAGCATTTGTAGGAATACACGTCTCTACCAAATTTGGTCTCGATCGGACCATTTTTATGAGAGTTATTGTATTAACAGACACATATATATACATATATATATATATATAAAAATTTTAACGACTATTGTTTTTGGACTCTGGGCACCTAAAGACGAAAAAATAACATGGTCTCGGGCTTAAGTCTTACCATGAGACCTACGGTAATAGCTTCTTCCCTATGGGAAATTCGCTAAAATCTAAAACTTTGTACTGGCATAACTTTTGATAAAATAAACGTAGAGACATCCAATTTGCACCATTTGTTTTCTTTTGTCAAGACCTTTGAAATGATATGCAAGCTGGGTGTTGCCATTTAAAAATTTCAACTTACCCCTAAAGCCAAAAATGGATCCCTGATCAGAAATGGTCTGTGATTCTGATAACATAAGCAAATGAATATCATTTTTTAATGAATGCCTTCAAGTTACCCAATAAAGCCTATTAGTTTTGAGATAACGACTCATAATATCAGTCACTAACAAATTGAAGATTCTATTCTGTCTCCTTGAACTCTTAAATAAATAGTCTATGGATGAATCTACTTTATTGAGAAATGGCTATTATTTACGTGAGGGTACCAAAAAATAACCAGAACCAAGCCGTAGGCGTGGCCTGTGTACTTCTGCCGCTATGTGTGTGTAGTGCCGCTCATCCGTAGTTCAGTGCCGCTAGTGCCGTCTTCGTGGGTGGACGTGTTCATCTGCAGTGAGTTTTTTAGTGAACACTGTTTTGCCATTTTGTAGTTTTTTCGTTATGGCGGAAATAAATTAACAACGCACAGCTCTGAAGTTTTGTTTCTCGTTAGGGAAGAGTTCTACAGATACCATTGTTATGTTGAAAATTGCTTACAAAGACAAAGTGGTTTTCACGTTTTAAAAATGGCGACATATAGATTGTTGAAAAACCCTGTGATGGACATTTGTCGACTGCCAAAACTGAAAAAATGTTGAGAAGTTTTGACAACATGCCATGGACAAGTTATCAGAGATATCTGGAATTAGTTAGAGCTCTGTCCAGCAAATTTTGAGTAAAGATTTGAAAATGACAAGAGTGGCAGCCAAGTTTGTGCCTTTAATTTTGACTGACCATAAAAAGGTATGTTGAGTGGAACCTTTTCAAACAATGGAAGAACACCTGCAAATTGATCCAGATTTTATTTCCTTCCAGAGCAAGGAAACTTTGAACCTGTTGGGTCACAAATCTCCCAAAAACAGAGTCCCATGAAAACCACATATTTAGTTGTGCAACAGGCAATTTGATGATCCTTAACATTTTGAAGCACAGCACAGCACTGTACAGGTTACAGGTTAACTACAAAGCTAAAATTGAGCACAGATGTCCCTAGAACATGCCAGTACTTGATACATACGCTCATTGCAGTAGGAGTGCAAACTACTGGTGTCTTCAATGAAACAAACACACCTTGTATAACTACTTTGTTTAAATATTGGGGGGTTGACAATTGTTTTACACTGTTTCATATAGAATTAAAATATCAACAAATTGACATTCTTAATTTTTATACACTGAAAAAATATTGTTTTCAATTAATTTTAATAATACTTCTAAATTTGTATCCCTCACAATAATGTTATGAATGCATTGAGGTATTCAGATTCTATGGATTAAACTCACCTTGAAATATATTGGTGCCATATCACCTGTTTCCCTTGGCACAGGGACACAGTTCAGGACCATATGGGGAAACTGATTGAGTCTGCGCGCACTTTCAAAAAACACAACATCCTCATCCTGGGAGAGGAAAATCTGAACCACTGCCTTACGAAAGTCCTAGAAAACATGTGATTAATATTATTAAGAAAGATTACAAATGTTTATCAAAAATATTTATTTATTATTAATATACATAAAAAATAAATTTCTTCTATTTAATGGAAAGCATAATTGTAAAGATTTCTTTTATGTCTTGAAATACAGTCACCATAATATTATACTGACTTTTTAATACTAAATTTTTTTAAACAAATAAAGATAATATACAAAATAAAATCTTATCTTGCAACTCTAACAATTTTTAATTCTTTGTTGTGGTAAAGAACTCATGAATTTAAATATGTAAAAATTTTGGCAATGCCAACTCCTAATTATATGGACACTGGTCACCAAAAGAAAATACAAAATTACTAAATATGGTAGAAATTTAGTAGATTTTGTGGCAACTAAATACAAATTTATGCAGCTATAAGTATATGGTATATTTATATACCATTGTAGCCACTCAATTAGGCAACGTCCAGGCCCGGATTACCCATAAGGCCAACCTAGGCCATGGCCTAGGGCGCAAGCTTGCGGGGGGCGCAGGGCAAGGGATGGAAAAAAATTTTGTATATTTTTATTTTACTATACAAGCGTCAAATGCATGCCTATGAGGAATTTGTTACAAGGTTTGTTGCAATAATCAAACTCTCAGATCTCACGACAGAAAGAAATTGAAGTTGAGGTTAACATAACTTCTCGGTGTATTTTAAAATGATTTAGAGCCGGCGAACTTTAATGAACTTGTCCACCTGTGATCGCACATGTCAACAAACAAAATGGAAAATAAAAATCAAACGCCGTTGTCTTTGTACAAGTGGATCATAGGAAACAAATTAAAAGATATCTATCCAAATGTCTAAATTTTGCTTCGAATGTTAAATTGTACTCCAGGAACAAACGCAGCCGAGAGGTAAGTCAAACAATAACAACCCGTTTACTTTGTATTACAATTAATTTCAATGCCCTAGAAGAGGCACGATTTTACAAATCTAAGTGATCGATTCAAATAGCTGTATCTAAATTATAATACTGTTAGTTCATTCAATGGTTTGTCACTAACAACTAATGTCAATTTCGTATTTTATCTCATTTACTTATTGTTATAATTTGATGTAACAGATTGTAAATAAATATACTAGTTATTGAAAAAAAAAGAAATGCCCTAGATTTTAATCTAAACTAAAATAACGTTAACAAATATTAAACAAAGTCTACTCTGTTGTCAGCTCCTTAGGATCGCAGTCTTTCATGGGAAAGTAAGATTCCACAAATTACTCTAACTTTTAATATACTACAATTTTTATTAATCTTTAATCACTTCATAAATCCAGAGAGGAACGGATTATAAAACCGAATAGCCTACTTTTTTATTGCTTTGTTTTCTGTATATTTTTGTGTCACAATTTAATTGTATTTTTAGGTCATTTTCCTGATTAAAAGGATCAAGGAATACCATAGGTCAAACGACATGACCCAAAGTTCAACTCTCCCGCTCTCCTCAATATTGAAAATTATGTAACCAAAACATTGGATTTCATCAACACCATCCAATCGTTTGCCTGGGCCAAAGCCAGGAAGAGGAAAATTTTAAACGATGTTTTAAGGTGGTGCGAGCAAAAATATCGAGTATTTAAAAAAATCATAATTTTAACTTTTATTTGTTGACTAGCAGTAAGCCCGACCTTTGTACGGGATGTAGGATTCAGTTTAAAGATAAGATCATCATACCAAAATGTAAACCTGAAATCCTAAACAAATCAGTACAAAGAAAATAAATCAATACGCAGCTATATTATTTACCATTACTTTACAATTAAATAGATTAGAACATTTATACCATTATTATAATTAGTTATACGTTAAAATGGCGTTAAATAACGTAATATAGTATGATTTCGAAATAGGTTTAAAATCAATGCCCAATATAAACTGACTAATATTGATTTGACAGCTGTTTGTTTTTACTTCTATTAAAACTTTAAACTACAAAGACAGCTAATTATTACCAGTAGGTTATTCATTGAAAACTGAATCCAAATGCGAGTAAATATCGCGTAAAAGCGGGGTTTTAAATGCTCGTTATTTACTTTTCAAAGGGTGGCGGGCGATTTAAAGCATTTACAAAACTTTTCTGGGATGTAGAGAATACATGAAATAAGTTTCATTGTAATCAGTTCTCCCGTTTTTTCGGAGAAGACGGCGTAAAATGCCTCCTGGAGCGTCAAGGAGTGTGGGAATACGGCTTATGTTTTTGAGCAGAAATTTTGGGAATGTGGATGAATAACATACCTTTTTCACGTAACCTATGTGAAATTTTATAATAAGTAGAAAACAAATTTGTTACCTACAGGAAATGGTTTTTAAAGCAATATTTTTGATCCGATAATAACACAAAATACACAAATATAAAAAAATAATAATATACAAAATATGTCATTTTGGAGATCTAAAAAGGTTTAAAAATATACAAAAAACAGAATTGTTGCTTGCAAAAATCAACCACATATGTGTAATGAATAAGCGACACTAGCGCCGACCTAGCGGATTTCAGTTGTCCCTAACGCCGCTCGCACCGCAAGTTTTTAAATAATGATTTAAAAGTAATTTCGTTAGTAAATACCTTTTTGTGTTAATAAATGTTTTTACTTAATTATACAGTGTTATTTGTGTTAATTAAGTAGTGTGTTTTATTTTTTAACATAACCTTTTCTGTAAGTATTTTCTTCCCACACATTTTGGAATTTCGCTGTAACTGACTGATCGATTTAAATTATTTTCTTGCTAATGAATGTGTAAGATCACTGATAACCTAAATAATAACCAAGATATTTGTAATCTCCCACACATTTTTTTAGTTTTGCCGGAAAGGTAAGGCGCACCATTTAATATGCCAAAAATGCCAGCCTCCCCGAACGTCTGCCGGGAGGGGGCGTAATGTAGAACTCTGGCCTAGGGCGTAAATAGTTGCTAATCCGGGCCTGGCAACGTCACATTTTCATTTTAAACCATTTTTTTAAATATACGTGTAATATTGACAAGTAGTCAGAACGAAGTCGTTGGATGTGGAGGATGCAGCCAAGTTGATGCACTGTTAACACTCTTAGAAATGTCATGCATTTTTTAAAAATATCACAGTGTTTTGGAAACAGACGAAAAATTTTCTAACTGTTCAATTTCCTTTTCTAAATAGATTGAAAAATAGTTGGTCACCTGCATTTCCGTCCAGACATCCTCATCCAACTGTGTGGCACAGGGAGTATGAGCTCTGGGCACTATCAAGCAGTGGTGATCCGTTAGGCTCTGGTACGGGGGAACACACAGATAGCACTGCAATCACAACACAACCACAATATTTCACCTACAACCACAACAGCTTTCTACCCAAAAAATATTATAAAATTTGTTTGGTAATGCAACTTTTCACCACTACATCATTTAAAACTTTAAACATTACTATCTAAAACAGAACTGTGAACACAAGTGAGCATTTAATTCCCCCAAATAACACTTAAAACATACACATGATCATCTTACACTCACACCTCATTCAAAACTTAGCTTAAAATACCTGAGTAGGAAACAATTTCAAATATCGAATAAGACCTGCGTACTCAGCAAATTTCCAAATCAATAATACAGTATGACAATAGTAAAATAAATCTGGTTTGATCAATATCCGTGAAAAAAATATGAGAATTTTTTTAATCTCCATAAGATGAACGCAGGAAACACAGGGTCTCAACCACACGAAGCTAAATACCAAGTTCCGCCCAAATATTTAGATTGATAAATGAAATATGAGTTTTTCCTTATCCTCCATTAGAGCCCCAAAATACAACATACTGTGATTATATTTTTTAGCATCTCGTTACCCGTTGGATATAATAAAGGTAAAAAACTTTAAGGAACTAAATTGTGATTTTAAGCTGATTTTAATGGTAAAAGATCAAATTTAAATTTGATCTTCCCGCGTTGTGCCAGCTAAACTCCGCTTCTTAGCCACGGCCACTCCGCGGTGGTGCGTGGGCCCTGTATTCTATTTAAAAGTGCATTTTTTCGGTTATCCGTGGACGGATTTCGTTCACCAAAGTACAGTTGGATTTGAAATTAAAATTCTAATCTTTTTTGTATCTTGTATCTTTGTCTTGTATCTTGTATTTTGTATCTTTGTATCTAAACAAAGGATTTTTCGACAAATGGTTATAGGTGATTTTTGTTTATTTTGATGAGTACTATCACCCCTCGAAGTTTGTGCCCGACTTTAATGAACACCCTGTATATATATTGACGGCTATTGTTTTTGGCTTCTGGGCACCTCAAAACAAAAAATAACATTGTCCCGGGCTAAAGTCGTGCCATAAGACCTACAGTAATAGTTTCTTCCCTAGGAGAAATTCACTAAAAGGTAATGAAATCTAATGACATAATTTGATTACTTTTGAAAAAGATTTTTCTACACTTCAGTTCCAGTAACGTAAAATTATAAAATATTATTATTACCTTTTTGAATGGCAACCTACTCTTATAGATATTTTAAGCCAAATAAGAAAGAGGAATGAATGAAAGATAATTGTGGCATGATGTAATCTTGTTACTGACAAAGGCTGAAATGTTCCTTGGACAGGACTTTTAATTAATAGCCAATAGCATCTAAGGGACCTAAAGTTTAACAAGGGATTCAAACCACTTTTTCCTCAGAATTACGAACTGCTCTAATTATGAGTACAGTCTTTGCAAATGAATGTAGAACTCAATGGTACTCTGGTAAATCTACACCAGAGAATATTACATCCACTGACCATCGCTCATAACTATCCAAAACTCTTGACCTAAGCCGGTGGATTACAGGACACACCACAATCCCAGTATGTGAATTTCGAGTACGTGAGATGTCATGGAAAGACACCCAAACACTCCCTAATATTTTCATAGAAGTCTGTAATCAACAAAACAAGATGAGAAACCAAACTTTTGTAAATTCATTACTGTTAAGAGCACATTAATTAACTAATCATTGTAAATAAATATACATATGATTTTGTATCTATGATGCATTGCTATCCCATTAAAAATACACATCCTTGTGTTCCATGCACTTGATTTATACCATTGCCTCATTTAGATCATGTTGCCAATGGCCATAAAGAAGTGCTTCAACATGTGTTGCCTGCCCAGACACCAGTGACAATGATCCTGTGCCCGAATGGTATGTTTCTTTTGCTCTACAGGCCTGGAAACGTCCCTCACCCCTCGCCAATAGGCCAAAATTTACTATAGTGCCAATAGCCACAGTAAGGTGCTTCAACATGTGTTGGCTCGCCAGACACCAGTGTCAGTGATTCTACGTTCAAGCTGTACGTTTGTTTGGCTCTACCACTTGTAAACCTCTGTCGCCCGCTACCGGAAACTTACCGTCGTGCCAATGGCCACAATAAGGTGTTTCAACATGTGTTGGCTCTCCAGACACCACTGACAATGATCCAGTGTTCGAGCAGTGCGCTTGCTCTGCTCCATCGCCCTATGAACCTCCCTCGCCTTCTGTCGCCCCTCATCTTCCTCCACTCTTGCTGTCTCCTCGAATACATCCTCCATATCCCTGGCAGATTCATCACGCCCAATACCCTGTTGAATTCATTTTAATACAAGCTAGCTGCTGTAACTTCTTGTTAAGTTAGTGAGTCGGTAGATAGCATGGCATCCTTAAAATTAATTTGAGGCAGCTCAGGTGATACAGTAAGGCAGCTTTTCAGCAGCTGGTTTGAGTCCTAATTTTAAAAATCAGTTTTTATAGCAGCAGTTTTTACCTTTTACTATCATGTGTATTCACTCATATGTAACTTTGATTTGATACGTCCCACACATTGATCTAAAGTAAATGTGGGTGTAACTTGAAAAAAATTTAAAAGAGATTGAAGTTCTGTTTTTTTTTTCAATAAAAATACTGAATTAAACTCAATTGAATTCATACTAAACACATAGTTTTGGGTGACATGCTTCCTTTATCATTTGTGTTATGTTTTGAACTTCATGAACTAGGACTATATTACCAACACAAGGTGTTACAATATAACAAATATAACTTGACAATTAATTCATAATTTTTGAAATACTGAAATTAACATTAAGTTTTTAAATAAATTTATTTTCATTATGAAAACAAACTGTATTGAGAGTATTCAATGAACTAAAATTATTTAAGCTACATAAACTGTATTATAAAGTTATTTAATTATCAAATGGGGATATAAAAAAGGAAAATAAATAGTTGTTTACCTTGGATGCTAATTTAGCAAACACTTCATTGGAATCTTCCACAGTATTGAGCTTTTCTCTCTGGAACTGAAATACATATTTATATAGGCCTGATTAATCACACTGACAAAAACCTTAATACATACATGGTCATAAAACATTACGTTACATCAAATGAAAACTATGACACTGTCCCACATGATTGTACTTACAGTGTATGTATTGCTACAATAGCATATTATGTTACTAGTCCAGGAAAAAAGGTAATCCTACAAGTGTGGTTGTTAATGTGCAAGACAAATTGAAGTGCGGGATTACCACGTGAGTTCAGTAAACACATTTTTGACAAGTGACATACACTATTTTATGCCAAGATACCTTGATATAATCTAATACAATTATAAAATTTTAAAGTTTTGAAAAATGTCTCAGAAATGGAGATGAGCTACTACCGACCAATACCGCTCTGTCAGTAATGGCTAAAATAATAATAAATAAAGCAGTTTGCAACCAACTAGTTTATTTTCTTTAAAATAATAATAATAAAATAAATCTTTTGTATGCAATAAAAAATACAGCCTCAGGAGAGGTAAGTAGACTAAGCTCGAAAAGAGTTAAATAACCTAGAGAGGCAAAAGGCCTCATCAGAAGTGTCAACTGGTTCAACAATGCCCAAATTATTTATTACAGCATATTTGAAATTCACATAACATATTCATATATATTAGTTGAACAGGTGTCGAGGCTAATTTCTACAAGATTCCTTTCGTTAAAACTTGGCCAATTTAACAACTTTTGAATATATTTAATGCTGTATATAATCTATAATATTATAAAGAAGAGGTGGTTTCTGTATGTTTGTTTGTGGGTTTGTGGGTTTGTGGATTTGTGGGTTTGTTGTGGCAGGTAAATGCGAAAAATACTGAACTGACCGGTTTGAAATTTTACAAAAAGGTAGATCTTAAACTCATGCAACACATAGGCATACTCATTTCCTTAAAATCCTCTCGGGCTACGCCCTGTGAACGTCCTAAGTTTCAATGTTTACATTTTTATAGAATGAAAACATAAAATTACTGGAATGTCAACAGCTGTGAATACTAAAATTTGACAGTTAGAGAAGAAGGAGAAGAAGAAGAAAGAGCTGCCGTGACCGTCCTAGGTTTCAATGTTTACATTTTCTAATGACAACATCCGTTTGCACTATATTTTGACAGTTCGGGAAGAAGAAGAAATAAAGCTGATTTTTCAGATAAACTGCTGGATCGAGATTAGTGAATTATTTGAAATAGCGGAATTGTAGATTTTAAGTTTTTTTCCGACGACTGTCTCTATTGCATTAATCCTTATCCTCTCCCAATATTTGACATATGTTACTTTGAAATGTTGTAGACACTCCTGTTTTGTCATTTTGTAAACAATGAATAATTAATTAACAATACCATAAATGTATCAGTAGAGCCTACACCTTTCAGCCTTTTTAGCCCAAGCGAAGAACGGGTACTTTGGCTAGTTACAATATAAGTGGAAATATATAAGTGGAAATATATTAAATAGTATTGGAAGATGTGAGTTTTTACTTTATCCTTTCAATCATTTATTTCAAGAAAATTACATTTAAACCATAGCTTCCCGGATTCAATGACATTGTTTATGCCTTGGTTTGCTGAATGAAAGGCATTAGCATATAAAATGAAGGATGTGTCATCTGCATAAAGAATTGTTTTACTTGACATATTTATGATCCAAAGGTGGGAAATATCCAAAGTAACCTAAAAAATCCACCCGCATCACTCCTAGTGCATCCGCTATGAAACTAGAGCCTGCCAAAGTTTGAAGCAACTATGAGCTACCGATGACTCATGACGCAGTATGAAAAAGTTATTTAATTTTGGAGACGCAGTGAACATGTTAAATAATATTATTTTACTTTGTTATCAGGTGTAATTATAAATTATTATAAATTTGTAATTTTATCAGTAACATTTAAGAAATATCATATATCCATAATCCCGTCATATGACGTGGATCCTCAAGGGGGAACAAAAGCCACACGACAGGCGTACTTGAATGGGTACATTTGTCATTACTCCTCAACAGGTTAAACCCACATTATGACAATATTTATCTACTCTATATTAATATTAGGTATAAATTATATTATTTAGTTAGGATGGCTTATCTGGCCAAGGCCTTGGTCCTAAGTCCGAGTTTGAGGGGTTTTACTACAGGTTTAAATCTTACCATTTCATGGATGCTATATTTATCATCATCTGCAAAGTATCTCATCCTCTTTCCACCAGCATGTGTTTCCACCTTTTTACCCTTGCGGCGGCTGCCTGATGGTTCATTGGATCCTGATATGCTCACTGGCCGAGTAAAGCCTTTGGCATCTGTGTGGGTCAAGATGACAACTTCCTTACCGCCATCAGGGTCTTTGGGTGCTTTAGCCTTTATCTCCCTTGCCTTGTTAAGTTTTGCTTTTAGCTCTTCTGCTAGTTCCTGTAGGAAAAAAATATATGAATAGTTAACCAAAATGATATACCATTGCACAATAAGAATGAGATACAATAAAATATAAAAAACTAAGATAAGCGATAAGCAAGACTGAGCATAAGGCTGAAACTAATCGAAGATCATTTTATAAAAAGGTTTTTATATATTTATCACCTCGTTCATCAGGAATATTGAGGAATTGAGTGGCCATGTAGATAGTGAAAATCATGTATGATTCACTAAAGCACTGAAAACGGGTAACATGAAACAAAACAGTAATTTTAAATGTAAAAAACAATTTATTCACCGTCAAACATAAACTGAACAGGGATTTTAAACCAAGCTAATGTTTTAGTAAAATTAACCTATAAACTTTACTTTTACTTTTGCCGTCTTTCATTTTCTATTTAAGATATCAACTCCAGTCTTTGTGTAATCGTTAAAGCAACCTTCTTCGGTTATTTTAAATCAGGAAAACTCCAAAACTATGTAACAAAAACACAAAAAACTAACACTATAGACAAAACTAACAAAAATAGCAACTGGATCAGTTGTTATGAGTAGTCAAAATAAAGTAGGGACATCAGGTGGTATTGGGCATTAGATCGCTCGCCAGCCTACTATGTGGATTCTGAGAGGGTGCAAGGGCGTTTCGTACTTAAAACTTAAAAACTTTATTATACATATTTTCTTGCCTTTCAAGGCATACACAGATAATCCGCCTCGTAGACTATTCTCCCGCGATAATTGATAATGATAGGATAATTGAGAGTTTGCTGTACTTACTTGATTTCCTAAGAGTTCAGCTTTTACTAGCCTAGCAGCTAGTTCATTCAACTCTTTATCAGTTAAGATTGGTTCTGACTCTGGTATTATACAATCTTTCTTTTCTTCAAGCTTAAAAGTAGAACCTTTTTCATCCTCTCCTGTTTTCACTGACATCTTTATGGAGCCATCTGTATGGTCTTTTTTCTGTGGTTCAACTTTTTTCCTCCATCCTCCTCTGCCGGAAGGAAATGTTTTATAGTCCCTTGACTTTCGCTCATGAGATCTTGAATCATAATCATCCTCACTATCACGACGTGGCCTAACAAAACCTCCCTTTGATTCCTTTAATTTATTTCTGCCGGCCTCATTGCTGTTATGCCTATATTTTTCACTTCGTTCTCTAAAACTATTTCTATCATCATCACTACTATCAGCTGGTTTACTAAAACCTCTTTGAAAATTATCTTGTTTCTTCTCTTGCCTGCAGTTACGCGTCTTGTACTTTTTAGATTTTTTTCTGTCCTCATCTGAACTGCTACTACTATTACTACGTGGTTTTGAAAATTTCTTAGGTGAATTTTCTTGACTATTCTTTTGTTTACTGCACTCATTACTTTCTTCCTCTGAGCTACTGTTTGGGGATCTTTTATTTAAACTACACATCTTCTCAGTTTTTTCTCTCCTTTCTCTTTCATTTATTTTTGCACAATCCTTTCCATAACGGTGTGTTTTTTCATTATCACTATCTTCACTGCTGTTTCGTGGCCTTGAGAATGTTTTCTTTAAGTTCTTTTGCCAAGGAGGTTTTTGATCTCTTTCATGAAAAGCTCTGTCTCTTTGTTCAGAACTATATCTCTTTTCTCTATAATGATCCCTTCTTGAGAACCGAGAACTATCAGTTATATTCTTCTTATTTTTATCTCGCTCTTCAGCAGCTGCTATCATACTCTCGAGCTTTTCCAGTGACTGTAAATGAAATTAATATTAAGATTATGAATAGAATTAATTTTTCATTATAAAGAAAAAAACAGCCAAACATAGATTTAAAATATAGGTAAATATTGATTATAAATAATCATATTAGAAAATATCTTATTATTAGGGATTTCTAACAAATGGCCAGACCAGTATTAAGAGTTGGATATACAAGCACATTTAAAAGTAGGCCAATAGCGTACAAAATAATGAATCAAACTGGTTTTCCTATTACTTAAAAAAGAAAGGTAAGGTATCAAAGAAAAACGTTAAACATAGCCGAAAAGTTAATTGTAGTAATCACCATATATTCAAAAACTTACTCCCCAACGCTCAGCCACCACTTCGGACAATGACCTTCCTGAGTCCTGGGCTTGTTCCTTGGCTCGCTGCAGAGCCTTCCGCAGCCATGCAGCACCCTGATCTCCCACCGTTACATTAGACTGTCGCAGCGACTCCACAGTGGCAGGACTCTCCTCTGGGAGACCACTACCCCCATCCTTCCAGTATGGGTTTAGCTCTCGGTCTGTACGACCTATCTGTTGATAAACTATGTTTTGAATTACAATTAAGGCTTATAGTTTATCATGTTGTCCCAAGTATGCTCCTGGTCTAAATGTTACATGAACATTAGTGTTGTTTAGGTACTGAGAAAGAATGAATAGTTCAAGAAAGGAAATAGTTGAAAGAGCATTCAAGCTAAGGGACTGGGGGTCAACCAAATGGTTGGGGACTATCCAATACTTAAATTCCGCAACCTAAAAAAATGAAATACAAATTTTATAGTTTCGTTAACACTTATTTCTAATGTATGTTAAATTTTAATGTTCCACCAATAAAATTAAATTAAGGTTGAGGTCTAATTTAAAATAATTCCAGCAAATTCTAGACTTTATTAACTAAAGATCTAATAGATTTTTTGCTGTTTTAGTACTCTGGATTATTATCCAAAGGGCCTGAATCCTGGTTTGAAAAAAAACATACAATCAAGGAGGAATCCAACTTAAATGTGATATCTCAATGGTAAAAAGACGGGCTAATTATTTACATACTGACTGATTAAAGAAGGAACAACTCCTTCCTGATATAACAGTTTTAATAAAGTCTCAGATTCTGTTCAATGAATTCCCTGCAAATCAAAATTATACCTCATTTGCCTGCACTCTTTATAAATTTGCTTTATAAATTTTCCAATACCACTTCAAATCTAATTGGGTTCCTATATGGAAAGTTAGTCAAATTCTTTTATTTCAATCTAGTTCTGAGGTAAAATCATATTACAAGATCAAAATTACATACTTTATCAAGCATGTATCTATCTTGTTCAATTTTATCATTCTTGTTCTCCTTTCCCTGCCTGAGCTGTTCACGGGACGTGCAAGCGAGAAAGGCTGGGTTTGATTCCCATTCATCTTGCTCCCTGGTTGAATTTACTAGTGTCCTCTCCTGTGGCAAAGCTTGTATCTTAGTCTGTTGAGGTGCAATTTCACACTCCACCCATTCTTCACTGCTACCATCATCCTATTAGTAACAGACTTGTCGTGATTATGAGCTGATTCTTACATAATTACTTTATTACTAGCTTATTTTTATATATTGTATAACATTATTTAATTGCCTACAGTTAAAATGTACTTATGTAGGGCTACTAAATCATTCTTTTAAACTGATGAATATTCTTAAATATATGGGTAGGCACAGTAGTACAAACAAGACCATAAAGCATTATAAGTTAAAAAACACAAAACATGCCCCTCCTTCACCACAGAATCATAAAAGTAGCAAAACAGGTGTCCACTGCAATATCAATTATGCCTACAAATGCTGCCAACTTCTACCCAAGACGGTCACCATTTATTTAAGGTGGGCCCTCCCACCACTGAATCACACATTTACAGGCCAAATTGGGATTGCTCATGGTCGGGGTTCGAACCCGAATCATTCGCATCATAGACTCGAATCATCAGTACAAGCGTTTTGTCCACTATACCACAAAGGAACCCTGTCTGAGAAAGCGCTTATTTGGCTATAACTTAAAAGCTCACTGACATCATATAGTGTGATGTTAGCACTAGGAGGTTACAGTTTCAACAGAAGTTGTAGTCCTATTTAAATCTTTCTGAGAACGGGGCAAAATGTGTTTAGCCATCAATTTGCCAAAATAATGACATCTTCACCAACTCACCTTGTCTCTCTTTTGCTGTTTATTAGGAAGATTGCCTTAAGGAAAATTTAAGCTACCATCACCACTTAAAACAAAACTTACTGGTCTTAATTTAAAAAGTTTCCAATCTATAAATCACTAACAGTGATCATTATTGCATTCTTTTTACAACATAGACATATTTACGCCATAGCCTAAATAGCCATTCATAGCTATAGGTAATACACAAACACTTTTTGGAAAAGCATTAGGCTACAAACGCAAATGGGTAACCTTGAGTTTGTACCTGTGACCTCATATACCAAAGTACAAGTCGCTAACCATTCGGCTGACAAGACATCATCACTTAACCCTGCATTAGTTGCGCCTCTCAATGTTACAAATATGCTCATACCTGGTCTTAAAGACCAGGTTTGGTAATTACAACATAAAACACATAGTGACATAACAGTTTCTTTTATAACTTTATATCAATTATGCCTACAAATGCTGCCAACTTCTACCCAAGACGGTCACCATTTATTTAAGGTGGGCCCTCCCACCACTGAATCACACATTTACAGGCCAAATTGGGATTGCTCATGGTCGGGGTTCGAACCCGAATCATTCGCATCATAGACTCGAATCATCAGTACAAGCGTTTTGTCCACTATACCACAAAGGAACCCTGTCTGAGAAAGCGCTTATTTGGCTATAACTTAAAAGCTCACTGACATCATATAGTGTGATGTTAGCACTAGGAGGTTACAGTTTCAACAGAAGTTGTAGTCCTATTTAAATCTTTCTGAGAACGGGGCAAAATGTGTTTAGCCATCAATTTGCCAAAATAATGACATCTTCACCAACTCACCTTGTCTCTCTTTTGCTGTTTATTAGGAAGATTGCCTTAAGGAAAATTTAAGCTACCATCACCACTTAAAACAAAACTTACTGGTCTTAATTTAAAAAGTTTCCAATCTATAAATCACTAACAGTGATCATTATTGCATTCTTTTTACAACATAGACATATTTACGCCATAGCCTAAATAGCCATTCATAGCTATAGGTAATACACAAACACTTTTTGGAAAAGCATTAGGCTACAAACGCAAATGGGTAACCTTGAGTTTGTACCTGTGACCTCATATACCAAAGTACAAGTCGCTAACCATTCGGCTGACAAGACATCATCACTTAACCCTGCATTAGTTGCGCCTCTCAATGTTACAAATATGCTCATACCTGGTCTTAAAGACCAGGTTTGGTAATTACAACATAAAACACATAGTGACATAACAGTTTCTTTTATAACTTTATATACATGCTTAAGTGATGCTGGGGTATTTGGCATGTAAATTAATATAGTCACACACTATATAGAAGACCTGGTCCAAAAAATGTTGATGTGACTAATCTAGGGTTAGGTTAGGCTAACTGAACTCATATCGGCCCATAAGATTAACCGACCAGTATACAGGGATATTTATTAGCATATTCTTATCCCAACTACTAAAATAATGGTTGACAATCTAGTAGTTTTGCAGCATTATAAGTTTAGTTGATTTACTTACAGAGCATGATGACTTTGATTTGGATGATTTCTTATGCCGCTTTTTATGTTCTTTTGATTTCTTCTTATGTTTTTTCTTATCTTTACCCATATATTTGGTAAAATCTAGAATATAAAATAAAAATAAAAATTTATCTGTTATATGATGTAAGTTATGAGCATATATTTGAGGTTAAGTCAAACAAACAACATCAACACATATGAAAACGAAAACAACAGTTATTGATAGACACACCAAAGAGGAAGGATGCAATCCAAAGTTTAACCAGAGATGAACGGGTAGTAAAGTTTATAATACGTTTCTCTCTGGTTTAACTTTATCGTGGATTTTATTATCCATATTTTAAATCCATATTAGACCTTGAGATTATTTTTAACTATATTGCACCATTCTATTTAGATTGGCTTACCCACAATCAATTTGAGAAACTTTAACTGAGGCATTGTTACAAACTTCCATTTCAGTTTTTGTTACACTCTGTGTGCGTAAATGGTTGAAAACATTTGGACATTGCTCCTTGGGGTCAAATTAGTAAGAAATGTTTTATTTCACCATTCTATTTAGATTGGTTTGTTCACTTGCTATCAAATCTATATACTTCAATTAACTGAGAAACCCATTTTATATATATGTAGCTATGAGATATATATATATTTACACAATATTCAATATATTTATTTATGAATTTCTGAGTGATTTACCTGCGATAAAGTTATGTAAGGAAACATGGCCACTTTCTGAATAAAAAATTTTTAACACCTTATATACAAACATATATTTTAACGCAATTTATCGAAATAAGTCGCAGCAGACCTGCATACTCAGCAATCAATCAATCAATAATATAATAAAAATGATGATATATTACAAAATTTATCAATATCTGTCAATAAATATGATAGTTATTTGCCTAGTCTCCGTAAGATTACCATAGGAAAGAGTATGCAGGTTTGCTGCTGTGAGGAACATTGAAAGTAGGCATTTCTAGCATAAACAATTTTTATTTTGATCATTTATGCCAAGTTTCATAAACATCTGTTAATAATTTTTTTTAACCTATTTTTATTTTACAATCTGTTCATTAAAAAGAACGAAAAGTAATTATTATAAAATTAAATCACATATGAGTCAGAAACAAACCAGAGTTTGCACTAACATAGGAAAATACCCCCGTCGCAGCAGACCTGCGTACTCAGCGAATTTCCAAATCAATAATATAATAATAATAATATATGACAAGTTTGGTCAAAATCTGTCAATAAACATGAGAATTATTTTCCTATTCTCCATAAGATTAAAATGGGAAAGAGTGAGTAGGTTTGCTGTTGTGAGGAACACTGAAAGTAGCCATTTATACCATCAAAAATTTTATTTTTAACATTTATACCAACTTTCATCAACATCTGTCCATAAATAAAGGAGTTTGCCTAATCTCCATATGATTAACATGGGAAAAGAGTATGCAGGTTTGCTGCCATGATAAACACATAAACTATGGTTTTTTAGCACAAATGTTTGGATCTCAACCATATGAAGCTAAATATCAAGTTTCATCCAAAAATATTAGATAATAAGTGAAAAATTAATTTTTCCTAATCCTCCATAAGATTAACATTGGAGCCTCAAAATACAACGTACTGTGTTTAGATTTTTTTATATCTCGGTAACCGTTGAAGATAGAGAAAAACTTTAAGGAACTTAATTGTGTAGTTTTTTAAGCTGATTCCAATGGTGAAATAAAAAATTAGAAATTTTTTAAAATTACATGTGAAAAACACAAAAAACCCCATTTTGGGGTACAAAACCCCCCCAAACTACCCGTTCCCATTGACCGATATGTCTGGTTTACGAACTCGTCCGAGCATTTGTAGGAACACACGTCTCTACCAAATTTGGTCTCGATCGGACCATTTTTACGAGAGTTATCGTGTTCACAGACACATATATATATATATAAATTTTAACGACTATTGTTTTTGGTCTCTGGGCACCTAAAGAAGAAAAAATAACATGGTCTCGGGCTTAACTCTTGCCATGAGACCTACGGTAATAGCTACTTCCCTATGGGAAATTCGCTAAAAGTAAATGTCAATTTAAATCTTACTGAAATCGATAACTGAGCTCAAGGACATGGTATCTCTGAAGATGAAAAGTAGATTCACTGTTGTCCATCAGATTAACTGCTAGATTATTAGGATGATCTTCGAGTTTAGATAGATGTTTCCTGCTATATCTCGTAATTTCCTCTTTGACAGTCAACATTTTTGTGTCAGCATGGATAACTCTGTTGGTAACAAACCATGGAGCTCGTAAAATCATCCTCAAAGTCTTTGACTGATACCTCTGGATGATATCAATATTAAGAGTTAGAAGCAGTTCCCCATAACTGTATTCCATATAACCATACAGGTTTTAAGATAACTTTATACAAAAGTAATTTATTTTCACTGGATAATTTTGAATTGTTGCCGAAAAGCCAAGCTAACCTTTCAGTTTTCAAATTCAGTTGCAACCTTTTATTCCATATATGAGTGCGCCAAGTGAGACGTCTGTCTAAATAGATTCCAAGGTATTTTAATTACTGCGTCTGCTTGAGGTAGAGGGATATTGTTTAATGTCACTTCAGGGCAATTTTGAGGTCTCATTGTAAAAGTAATATGGAGGGATTTATTTCGATTTACTTTAATTTTCCAGTCATTCAGCTATAGGGATATGACGTCTAAGGCCATCTGTAAGTTGTGAGATGCCTGTACAGGATTAAGGTCAGACGATAAGAGCGCGGTATCATCTGCAAATGTTGCATCCATGATTCCTGGCGTTTGAGGAAGGTCAAAGGTGTACAAAATGTAAAGGACAGGTCCAAGAACACTGCCTTGGGGTACACCAGATTCAATGTTGTTCAGATTAGTGATATAATCTTCGTATCTTAGTATGACAAAATTATTGTAGCGGGTGATCTGAATATTGATGTTTTAATATTAGATAGAAAACATAGATTATTTAAACAGATGTTAGAAAGTAAGAATATGAGGTATCTTGTCAAATTCCCCACAAGAGTTACAGATACTTCAGAGACTGCAATAGATAATTTTTTGATTAAAAATATTAAATCATCTAACCTGGAAGTAGAAGGTCTGATTACAGTTTTATCTGACCATGATGGCCAGCTATTAAAATTAAAGTGTCAATCAACAACAAAACCTAAAAATTTTACTATAAAAAAAGTATTGCGTAAATTTTCATCTGAAAACATAAATCTTTTTTCAAAACTTCTTTCCAACGAAACATGGATTGATGTCTACAATTCAGGGGTAGAAACAAAATATAATGTTTTTTATGAAATCTTTGCTTTTTATTTTGATCAGGCTTTTCCAAAATTATTGGTCACAAAAAAAAAACAAAAAATGTACATGGATATCAAAAGAATTAAAAGCTAAACAAAAACATATAATTCAGTTAACAAAGGAATATCGCAGCAGGAAAAATAGCAGTTTAAAAAATCATTTACATCAGGAAAAGACCATTTTTATAAAAGAACTGAATAAATCTAAATACAAATATTTTCAAAATAAAATTTAAAAATCTGATAACATTCAAAAAACCGTCTGGAATTTAATCAACTCTGAAGTTGGGGAGAATGACAAGAAAACTCTAAAAACATTATTTTAAAACAAAATTCAGAAACAGTTGTAAGCCCTAGAAAAATTGCTGAATTGTTTAATGATTATTTTAGTAACATTGTTAAAGATTTGAACTTGAATATTAATCATGAAATTGTGGAGACTGATTTTACTAATACATTTTTAGCAAGGCCAAAATTTGAACTGAGACCTATTGAGGAAAAGGAGGTGGAGAACATCATTCATTCTTTGAAAAATAAACATTGCAGTGGGCACGACGAAATTCCCGTGACTGTAATCAAAGCAGTAAAAACCAAAATCAGTAAAATTCTGTGCCATCTAATAAATTCATCATTTATATCAGGAATTTTCCCAAATAAGTTGAAGCAGACGAAAATAATTCCAATACCTAAAAAAAATGACAATGAAAATATATCTAATTATCGCCCTGTTTCTGTGCTTCCCTGAATTTCTAAAGTATATGAAAAGGCAGTCTATTTACAATTATCTGAATTTTTGGAAAAATATAATATTTTAGATGAAAACCAGCATGGATTCCGGAATGGAAGATCAGTTGTCAGTGCTGCTGTTTCATTTATCGAATCTATTATTGAGTCGGTAGATAAAGGAAATTATACAGTTGGAATATTCATGGACCTTTCTAAAGCGTTTGACAGCGTAAAACATAGTAAATTACTGGAAAAACTTCACATCATTGGAATATCTAACAGAGCTCTCAATTGGTTTTCTTCCTACTTGACAAATAGATCTCAGTATGTAGAAATCACCCATTTGACAAAACATAATACAATATTAAAACTATCATCAAACTCTCAGACAATTAAGTTTGGTGTGCCCCAAGGCTCAATATTGGGACCTTTGCTTTTTTGTGTTATCTTAGGGGCATAGAACACACCTTAACCTATAAGCAAAATTGAAAACTATGTCTATACGCAGATGATTCTAATTTGATTGTATCATCTAAAAGTCCAGAAGAAGCAGAAATTTTTACATTTGTAGAATTGGAGCGTATTGGAAACTTTTTTTGTCACCACAATTTATTGTTAAATTCACAAAAAACAAAATTTATAAATTTCAAAACGGCACAGAATAAAATTACAAAAGAACCAACAGTAACATATAATTCAAACCCAATCGGAAAAGAAAAGGAAATTAACTTTTTAGGATTAACAATGGATGAAAATTTAAACTGGGACAAACACGTTCAGAAAATCTTAACCAAAATTAATTCCGGAATCTATGCATTATCAAAAATGTCTTACTATTGTAATTTAGAAACTTTAAAAAGTATATATTTTGCCCATGTTCATTCTCATCTCTCATTCGGTATAGCGGTATACGGTTCAACAACAAAAATAAATATGGATAGCATTTTGAAGCTACAAAAAAGGGCTATTAGAATTTTGCTTAAGCTTAAACATGATGATTCGGCCAAAGACCATTTCAAAAATTTAAAAATTTTTACAGTATTTGGGCAATATATATTTGAAACCATTCTCATCGCAAGAAACCAGGAGATGGACACAAATTTTGTTCAATCAACCCACCAGTATGACTTAAGAAAAAGAAATGAAACTATTCAACCTCATAAATTAAAACTTTTTGAAAAAAACCCTCATATGCAGGTAAAAACTTTCTCAGGTGTGTTTCGGGCACACACCTGAGAAAGTTAAAGAAACATTAAAAAAGAACAGAATTTGTCAAAATTTAAGAAAAATGTTAAAAGATTATATAATAAACTTGGCCGTTTATTCATTGGATGAGTTTTCCACCTCCTATAAGAGGGGAGGCAAACAAGCAGGAAGTTATAGATGCAATTTTAATTTATAAGTTTTTTTTGTTTAAGTTTTAACTATAATACATTTATGACACTATTATGAATAAAGAAGTTTGACTATGACTATGACTATGACTATCTTATTTGAAAATATCTTTTCGAAAAGTATGACTTCAAAACTAAGTCATATATGGGAAAGAGAATGTAGGTTTGCTGCTGTAAGGAACCCTGAAAGTAGGTGTTTATAGTGTAAAAAAATTTATATTTTGACCATTTATACCAAATTTTCATCAACATCTGTCCTCAAATGAAGGAGTTTGCCTATTCTCTATATTATGTTTAACATGAGAAAAGAGTATGCAGGTTAGCTGCCATGATAAACACATAAACAATGATTTTTAAGCATAAATGGATAGATCTCAATCATATGAAGCTAAATATCAAGTTTCATCCAAAAATATTGATTGATAAGTGATTTATTAATTTTTCCTTATCCTCCATAAGATTAACATTGGAGTCCCAAAATACAACGTACTGTGTTTAGATTTTTTAAAATCTCGGTAACCGTTGGACATAGAGAAAAACTTAAAAGAACTAAATTGTGTAGCTTTTAAGCTGATTCTAATCGTTAAAGATAAAATTTTCTTAAACTTCATATGAAAAATGCAAAAAACCCAATTTTTATACAAAACCCACTTAATCTACCCATTCCGTTTGACCGATATTTCTGGTTTACCAACTCGTTCAACTCGTTTGAGCAAATGTAGGAATACATGTGTCTCCCATGTTTGGTCTCTATCAGACCAATTTTACGAGAGTTTATCCTATTCATATTCGCTATTGTGCGAGATTTTTTGACAATGATAGTACAAATATGTGACAAGATTGATCAATCAATACATGTTGATAAATTTGAGTACCGTATTTACCTATTCTCAATAACATGGGAAAGAGTATGCAGGTTTGCTGCTTTGAGGAACAGTAAAAGTAGGCATTTTTACCATAAACTATTTTATTCTGACCATAGGAGTTTGCCTATTCTCCATAAGATTAACATGGGTTAGAGTATGCAGGTTTGCTGCTGTGAGAAACACAAGAACTATGATTTTTTAGCATAAAGATATGGATCCCAACCACATGAAGCTAAATACCAAGTTTAATCCAAAAATATTGATTTATAAGTGAAATATTAATTTTTTATCCTCCATAAGATTAGCATTGGAGCCCCAAAATACAACATACTGTGTTTAGATTTTTTATTATCTCAGTAACCGTTGGAGATAGAGAAAATTGGTGTCAGAAAATTGGTATCAGATGGTATCAGAAAATCCTCACTCTCAAACTCAAAAATAGCATCGTATGGAGTCCCTCAAGGATCCATACTTGGGCCAGTTCTTTTTTTACTATATATTAACGACATTTCTGATCATATACCCGGTAATCTTCTTACTGTTTTTTCAGTTGACACTTCAATTCTAACTTCTAATAAAAACCTAGACGCCTTAGAGCAAGACACTTTTTATTATCTGAACACGCTATCACAATACTTACTACTAATACTACTCTAATATCAACCTCAACATCAATTCAAAAAAGACACAATTCATCCATTTCATGACAGATCAAAAAAACCGCTTAATAAAAAATGGCACAGTACTTCCTACCGTTGTGCTCGATGACACGGTCATCGAGGAAGCTCATTTTGTTGATTATCTGGGAGTGAGACTGGACGGTGAGCTCAGGTGGAGTGAACATGTAGATAGACTGGCAAAGCAACTTGCCACAAATATGTTCGTATTAAAAAATATCTCTACACTTAATAATATTTCTCTTTCAAAACTTGTCTATTTTGGCTTAATTGAGAGTCTGATTATGTACTCCATTATCCTCTAGCGATCATCTAGCGAATGTAATGTAAATAGAATTTTTTTACTCTAAAAAAGAGCTATAAGATATATTTTGAAACTCAGGCCTACAGATTCATGTTTTAATTATTTTGAAGAATTGCAAATTTTAACAGTTCCTAGCATTTATATGTTAGAGGTAATTAGTTACGTTAAAGAACAAAATCTTGTTAGAGCTCATCAGCATTCTTATAATAGAATAATAGAAATAGATACTTTAACCCCTCTGTTTCCCATAATCTCAAATTATTTGAAAATAAGCCTGAATACATCGGACTCAAGCTACTTAATCAAATTCCACCCCACATAGCCCAGATAAATAGTTTTAAAAAATTCAGACACGAGCCCAAAAAATTTTTAATTGAACAGTGCTATTACAAACTCACTTTTTACTTTACCGAGACTTATTCTCAACCAGACCATAAACAATCTTTTCCTCTTCTCTGCCCACTGTCTTGAAAAACATGACAGCATCAACAAGATGTGCCCACAAAGGAAAAGGAAATTTGACGCGGGATATGTATGTAAAAACTTTAAGGAACTAAATTGTGTAGTTTATTAAGCTGATTCTAATGGTGAAAGGTAAAATTAAAAATTGTTTACAATTACATATGAAAAACGTAAAAAACACGATTTTTGAGAACAAAACCCCCCCAAACTACCCGTTTCGATTGACCGATATGTCTGGATTACGAACTCATCCAAAAAATGTAGGAATACACGTCTCTACCAAATTTGGTCTCGATCGGACCATTTTTATGAAAGTTATTGTGTTCACAGACACACACACACACATATATATATATATATATATAAATTTCAACCACTATAGTTTTTGGCCTCCCGGTAACTAAACACAAAAAATAACGTGGTCCCGGGCTTAAGTCTTGCCATGAGACCTACGGTAATAGCTTATTCCCTATGGGAAATTCGCTAAAACAAACCACTCACTTTGTTCCTTGAATTTAAACCATTTTGAACTTTGCTTAGTACGCAGGTCTGCTGCAACCGGGGCATTTTGTCACATTGCTTCACAAACTCAAACTGGGATCCCATCATTAATTGCAATATAGATGTGAATTTTTTACCAATTATTTCATTAGGATAGTGATAAATTCTGTAAAATCAAAAAAATTCTGTAAAAATTTAAGCCTGTTATCAGGAGTTATTTTCTGAATTACAATAATTTAGCTGAAGTATTTTTCCATTACAAATATAACCACATTATCATAAAAATCAACTTCCGTCCAATATCTTTGTTAAGTGTGTTCATGAAAATTTCAATGTTAAAAGAATATATTGGATGCCCTTTTTGACATTAATAAAGATTTGTATGATTCTATTTCTGATAAAAAAATCAATGATAATATCTCTTGACCTTTAATAAACTTTTGATCAGTTGATCACTAATCAGACTTACATCGCTAAGTTACTTTTATTATGATTAAGTTATTATGATTATTAATCATAATCAGTAACATAATCAGTTGATCGCTAACATTCGATCCGGCTTAAATTTAAATATTGAACAACACAGGCTTGAAATACCCCTGTCACAGCAGACCTGCGACAACTCAGCGAATTTCCAAATCAATAATAGTACAAGTATGACAAGATTGATCAATCAATACCTGTTAATAAATTAAAGTATTTGCCTAATCTACATAACATCAACATGGGAAAGAGTGTGCAGGTTTGCTGCTTTAAGGAACACTGAAAGTAGGCATTTTTACCATAAACTATTTTTATTTTGACCATATACAAATTTTTATCATTATCTGGACATAAATAAAGGAGTTAGCTAATTCTACATAAGATTAACATAGGAAAGAGTATGCAGGTTTGCTGTTTCAAATATAATCAGCTGATCATCTGTTGTATTTTTCATTACAACATTTTTTTTTGTAATTACTTATTATATAAATATATATAAAGTTTAAAATACCATCCAAATTTGAAGGTAACAAAATCAATCGATCAATAGGTACAAAGTTATATATAAAATATATAAGTAAGAGTTTATTTTGAAAATAAGTATTGACACATTGCTTAGCTTATCATTATAAACCATTTTACGAAAAAAACACAATTCTGGATTATGCAAATACATTATACCTAGTAACCTAAAATTTTAACCTGTATATTTAAAAATGCGGCAAAATAACGATCGTTGTGAACTTGTTTACATATTCAAGAATTATAATAACATTTTCCAAGAAATTTCACACTCCCGTTATACAAGTTACTCTTCTATAAGTATATCTACACCACATTTAAATAACGCTTATTCTACAACTACCTCCTTTTATACTTCTCATATTGTTTTCCAAAATGTGTGAAACTATTTTTCAGACAGTTTATTTGAATCTCTATCATTAAACACATTAAAATTTCGGGTCAGAGTGGCTTCAAAACATAAACTTAGACAGGCCAGGCCGATGTTATCATCACGACCTGCATGTTAGACCATACACTTGACCTCTGACAAGGACATGGATTTCCGCAACTCCCTTCAGTTCCTACTCTGAACTCACCCGGACCAATTAAAGCTGCTATAAATTATTTTCCACATTTTAAGATGCTGTGTCATTGCCAATGTTAAATAAGATAGTAAATTTAGTACTCCTTAAAAGTTCAGTTGAATTTATTATAAATTTCACAATAATTTACATTTATTCATTTCAATTTATTTCTTTCGTGTTTTTTATTAAAATAAGCCATAAAATTTGAAGGTTTAATTTATATTTTTAACTGTAAAAGTAGTAGACGCACAAGCAATGCCTATGTCTGCTGATTCCCAAGACCGTGTTTAACACTGTGCAGCAAGATGATTTACCTTAGTAATGTTATAGTATTTTTTTCATTTTAGTTAGTTATTAATTCACTCATTATTGTTTTCGTGGCTGTATTATTATAGGAATAATTAAATTCATTCATTAATTTGTTTATGTTTTATAGGGAATTTATCATCAACTATATCAATCAATCAAGCATCTTTATTTGTATATAAAACACAATAAATGGTGTCATTTTTACACTAATAACTATTAGTCTCTACAAAAATGGCATGGTAAATGGCATTTACATTTTTATACTCATTAAATTTATACAGAACATTAAGGAAAACCATTTTCAATTTGTAATACGAGGTCTGTCCAATAGGCGGCTTTTTGAAGCCCCACCCACTAGCCTCTCCTGCTAGCTGAGAGACTAGCCCAATGAGCCATCAGTACTAGTCGGAACGTTGCGCTGTGCGTAGCATGCTTGTAGTGTTCGCTCTATTTTTTTGTGGTTTCACTGTTTGTCGAATCGAAAATGGAGATTAATGAAATTACCGAACAATTTTGAATGAAATACCGAAGTCTTTGGTGAAACTCAATTAAAGTTCTCAAGAAATTACTGACATGTTGATGGCTATTATGGTGATGATTATCTAAAGAAAACATCCATTTTCAAGTGAATCAAGTGCCTTAAAGATGGCTGACAGGACGCCAAAGACAATGCAAGAACAGGAAGACCTTCAACCTCCTGAGTGGACGAAAATATTGATCGTGTGCTGGCTCTTATCCTCGCTGATAGCCTACACACTGCTTGATTGATAGCAGATGAACCGAATTTAGGAAAATCAATAGCACACTCAATCATAACCGAACATTTAAGTTTAAGAAAGATCTGTGCAAAAATGCCAAAGCTGTTGATCGCATCAAAAGTTGAGAAGAAATAAATGTGCTACTGACTGGAAAAATTTGTTGCGAATGATGTTGAATTCCTAAATAGGGTTGTAACTGGTGATGAATAGTGTTTTTTTTAGTATGACCCTGAATTAAAATCCCAAAGCAAGGACAGGAAAGCAAAAAGTTATCCTCAAACCAAAAAGTCAAGAAAAATCTTATCAAAAATCGAGGTCATACTTTTGGTTTTCTTTGATATCGAAGGTGTTGTTCATCATGAGTTTCTTCCTGAAGGTCAAACCTTTAATTCTGCGTTTTACCTTACCGTTCTCAAGCGTTTAAGAGATCGTGTACGTTGTGTGTGACCACATTTGATTGAAAACAATGGATCAATCCTTCACCATGACGACACACCTGCACATTCAGCATTCACAACCAATTTGGTTGTTCGCCAGTTTCTGGCCAAAAAAGTCTATTACCATTATAAAATTAACAATTAGTTGGACTTTTCCAACGCGTCTTGTGTTTAAAATCTACACAACGTTTCGAGAGTTGGGTAAACTACTCCCGTTTTCAAGTGCCTAACAATATTTACATTTGTACAAACAAAAGGTTATTTCTACGTATAAAAAAGGGATAAAAAAAAGGTTTCTTTTTTTTTATTATTGAATTATGTCGGGTTACAGGTTCCTAAAGTATTAAAGACGATCAATATAACGAACGGTTACTACATAGCAAATTTTTTGTTACGTAAGATTCCGCCTGAGATCCGGGACCTGCGGGTCTCTCCTAGCGCTTATAAGAGGGTCGTCGCTGCCTGGTTGTTGGACATCGGCCCCGACAGCACTGAGTCGCTTATCGGCCCGAAATATCGTGAGTGACTACCTATATCGACTTGAACTCCACTTTACTTCACTGTACTTCGCTACTGTACACAACTTGACTTTCAACTTTACCGTCTTCCTCTATTTATGTGTTTTTTTTTACATTATTTTCTTAGTGTTTGAATATTTAGTTTTTAATATGCTATTAGTATTTACAGGAATATGGTTTTCCATTATTTGTATATTTTATATTTTGGGCATTGTAATTTCTTTTTTTTAACTACTATTTTCTTCTTTTTTGTTTTATTTCAATGTAATAATTTTTATTTAGATATAGTTTTTTTTTTATTGTACTGCTACTTGGTGCAGCCAGATTGAACGCGTCACACGCACAGGTCCTTTGTGACCCATGTGTGACTATTTGTATGTATAAACCATGTAATAAGCTGTAAATATTTTACCAATAAAAAATTTATGATTGATTGATTGAATTTTCAAAACTCTCTATTACCATCCTTACTCATCCTCCTAGTTTACCAGACCTTGCTCCTTTCGACTTTAATCTATTCCCAAAATGAAAAAAATGTGATGAGGGGGCAGCACTGAGAAGATGTGGAGTCAATTAAGTAAGAAATTACGAGGAAACTTAAAAGCCTAATTGCAAATTACTTTCAAGAGAGCTTCGAGCAGTGGAAAAGAAGATGGAACAAGTGCATTGCAGTGGGTGGGGAGTATTTTGAAGTCACAAAATAAATGTTGATGAAGTTTATAAAATAAAAGTTTTATGACCTCAGTTTGCGTATTTATTGGTCAAACCTTGTATACTTTAATGAAATAATTTAACTAACATAACTTTAATTGCAAGATTATTTCTAATCGAGTTAACTCAGGCTAAACAATAAAAAATATGAATCATTATGATATGATCATAGACTTATTGCTCTAAACCGTTCCCAGCGGCCTTTCATCAGCTTGTTTTATCAACTGGTTAGTTGTCACCAAAATCTAATACACCATCTGTCACTTATATTCATGTTTAACATATATTTAGAATATCTCAAAGCATTAAGACATTCGCAACAGCGTGAGCCTTTTTTGAATGATGTCGTGGTCCTCCTGAGGCCAACGCTCAGCATTAACAAAGCGTTGTAGGCCTGTGGAGGATCATGTTTGTTTGTATTGAGTTGCTATGACTATTGTAGTGTTCCCGACATGTTAGCAGATGATAAATAAAGTACAGCAAATAAGAATGTTTCTAATTGCCTGTCTTGGAAACTCATGTAACTATATTGTAGCCCATGGCCACAAATTTGAAGGGTTACAAAATATATATGTATAAAACATAAAAGTAAAAGTTTATTTTGATAATAAGTGTTGACACATTCCTTATTTCATCATGACAGATCATTTTAGAAAAAACATAGTTTTGCATTTTGGTTTTTGTAACCTACATGTGTAGGTTACAAAAGCTACCTGAAAAGCTTAAATATTGGCAAAATTACGATTGTCGCGAACGTGTTAAAGCCAACACAATGTGGTCTTCAAGCAGTGGGTTGTATCTACAGCCTTATTATTTTAACATAGCCAAGATTTATCCAAGAAGTACTGTTAATGCTGGTCTTCCACATTGGCTAGGTTTTCTGAAACAGGGAAAATGAAAACATTACATGTAAACCATATATAAATGTATCACATTGTATAATTCACCATGGAGAGCTATTGTTATTATTAGATAATTGTAGATAAAAACCAAGTACCCTTTATTCATTTATTTAATTATTGACTATAGTTTTGGACAATTCATGGCATGTTCACAATGTTTATCATAACTCTTAAATGATACTGATAATAATTAGATGAATAGAAAATACCTGATTGATTTCAAATTTGGAAAAAAGGAAAAAAATCTAAAAGTAGTCTTTTTTATTTTTTATAAAAAAAATAAAAGTAGTCTTTTAGTTGTGCTTGAATCTTTTCTCTATCATTTTTTCATATACGGTATTCGATTTTGATTTTGACAGACAGTGATGTCTGTTTCCAATGCCGTAAAACCTTCAGAAGAATGCTAAGGGACTGCTGAATTTTCCAAATGTCTGTCACTGCCTTCATTATCTTTAGGCTTGTGAATTGAGGTAGTGATATCATTGTCAACCAGGATCTCGTGTCTATCAATCTATGTCACTCATTCCATCCCCCCCCCATTCACCGGCAGTTTCTCACACAAATTTTAAAACATCTTTTGTTTCAGTGCTAATTCAGTATAGGTATTTTAAAACATCCTATGGAGTGGTTTGGATTTTTGAAGCTCTACTGTAGATATAATGTTAACTCTTTGAATTTTCATGGCAAAAAAGACACAAAACATGCACCCTCATAATCATACACTAGTAAAAGATGCGAAACTGGTGTGTTGGACACAGGTTTTTTAAGGTGGGCTCTTCTGCCACCGTACCAAACATCTGCAAGCGATATTGGGATTGCTTATGATGAAGATTCAAACCCGCATACTTCCGTTTGGCTTAAACGTTTCACTCGTCAATGACACAACCTAACCGGTTACGTCAAGTACCACCGTCTGAACAAAATGTCCAAGTGGCTATAAGCATACTCTAGCAGCAAAGCAGCCAACTCCATGAGTTAGTTCCAGCATTAGCTCACAGGTGGCGTTGAGCTCAAGTTCAAAACGTTCACAAAATTGATGATGAATGTTAAAAAATTTAGAATTTAAATATTTAAAGTTTAAACTGTAATAATAATAATAATAATACTCTAAACATATAAATATGAACTTACCCAAAACAATGTCTATGATCAGATTCAAGTTACTGTTACTGTTGGGAACACTACTAGGTGAAATCTCAAGGTCAAATCCTGGACCATACTCTGAAAAATACTGAAAATAAACATAACTTTATTACTTAATCGAATGTTATAAAAAAAATGAATGTATTCCTTGAAATTTTACTAATACTAGAAAATTGTGTTTTAAAGTAAGTAAAGTTTTCAAATGACACCGCTGAAGCGTTATGGTCAACATTTCATACATGATTGGTGTACACCTGCATCTATTGGTTATTGGCCAACCTGTGCTGGTAGTACAGGTGCTACCAGCTGTGTTTTAGTAATGAGCATTTAAAATGGAACCACCAATTGGGACAGTAGTAGATTGTGAAGTTTGCTAATTTGACTCGTTCCAGTCAATAAAAATGCCAATACATTTTTGTATTAAATTACAACAAATATAGTTCTTATTAGGTTACTTTGTTGGGGTTCTACGTTCCTTGCGTTATATATAATGATCATTTATTCAATTAATATTTTTAGCGAATTTCCCATAGGGAAGAAGCTATTACCGTAGGACTCATGGCAAGACTTAAGCCCGGGACCATGTTAGTTTTTCGTGTTAGGTGCCCAGAGACCAAAAACAATAGTTGTTAAAATTTATATAAATGAAATAAAAATTCTTAATTTAAACAGGCAAAGTTAGGGCCATATGGCCCTTTCTTACACTTAACCTGCATTAAAACATAAAAATATGAACCAAAAAATAAACCTATCATTTTATTTTTGGTTATATTGTTTTTTGTTATTTTTTGATTACAAACAAAATATACTTAATAAAATATAGAATATACAAAATAAAAAATAAATAGATTGTTTTTGTTACAAAACTTGCACTCAAGCACATACTCACATCAGCAACCGCCCCAACACAGAAGCCCTAGAACACGCCAGCCGAGACCATCCGATAAAAAAACAAAGTTTTTAGTGCCGCCACAAACTGTGAATGTTTTTCAAGGGATCTTATATACAGGTGTCCATGAAAAACGTTTCAGGACTTTGGTGAGTGATTAGGTACATTAAAAGAAAGAAAGAAAAATCCAATGAAGGTATGGCCTAAAAGTCTGAAACGTTATTCATGGACACCTATATATATATATATGTATGTGTGTGTGTGTGTGTGTGTCTGTGAAAACGATAACTTTTGTAAAAATGGTCCGATTGATGCCAAATTTAGTAGGGACGTGTATTCCTACATTTGCTCGGACGAGTTCGTAAAGCAGACATATCGGTCAATCGGAACGTGTAGTTTGGGGAGGTTTTGTACTCAGAAATTGGGTTATAGGATAAGGAAAAATTAATATTTAATTTAATAACAACTATTTTTGGATGAAACTTGATATTTATTTAGGTTCATGTGGTTGAGATCTATCCATTTATGCTTAAAAATCATAGTTCATGTATTTATAATCGCAGCTATAACGTGCATACTCTTTTCCCATGTAATTCATAAAGAGAATAGGTAAACTCTTTTATTTGTGGACAGATGTTGAAAAGATACAGATGTAGAACAGATGAAACTTTGTGTGAATGGTCAAAATAAAAATTGTTTATGCTAGAAATACCTACTTTCTGGGTTCCTCACAACAGCAAACCTGCATATTCTTTCCTATGTTAATCTTATGGAGATTAGGCAAATAACTAACTCTCATATTTTTATTAACAGATGTTTATAAAACTTGTCATATATATTATTTATTATTATATTATTGATTTGAAAATTCGCTGAGTACACAGGTCTGCTGCGACGGGAGTATTTAACACATTGTAAAATGCCTGTATGACAAAGAATTTTTAACAATACATATAATTTTATACTTAATACAAATTATTGTAAAAGATGATTTTGTAGTATTATAACGGAATTTCAAATTTAACCACTGTTGTAGCCACTATATTAATAACTACAATACCCAGACATTTCTTGCTAAACAGACATTCTTTCTGACTAAAAACTTATGGCATATAACTGCCAGACAAACTAAATACGATAAAAGACAAATACCCCCATCGCAGCAGACTCAGCGAATTTCCAATTCAATAATATAATAATAATGATATATGACAAGTTTTATCAATATCTGTCGATAAATATGGGAGTTATTTTCCTATTCTCCATAAGATTAAGATGGGAAAGAGAATGCAGGTTTGCTGCTGTAAGGAACATTGAAAGTAGGCATTTCTAGCATAAAAATTTTTACTTTGACCATTTATACCAAGTTTCATAAACATCTGTCCTTAAATAGAGGAGTTTGCCTATTCTCTATACGATTCATATGGGGAAAGAGTATGCAGGTTAGCTGACATGATAAACGCATTAACTATGATTTTTAAGCATTTGAAGCATAATATCTTTATAATAACCATATAAAGGTAAATACTAAGTTTAATCCAAAAATATTGATTTATAAGTGAAATATTAATTTTTCTTAATCATCCATAAGATTAACATTGGAGCCCCACAATACAACGTACTGCGTTTAGATTTTTTAATATCTCGGTAACCGTTGGAGATAGAGAAAAATTTTAAGAAAAACTTAATTGTGTAGTTTTTTAAGCTGACTCCAATGGTGAAATATTAAATTAGAAATTTTTAAAAATTACATGTGAAAAACGCAAAAAACTGATTTTGGGGTACGAAACCCCCCAAACTATCCGTTCCCATTGACCGATACGTCTGGTTTACAAACTCGTCCGAGCGTTTGTAGAAATACACGTCAAATTTGGTCTCTATCGGACCATTTTTACGAGAGTTATCATGTTAACAGACACATATATATATAAAATTTAACGACTATTGTTTTTGGACTCTGGGCACCTAAAGACGAAAAAATAACATGGTCCCGGGCTTAAGTCTTACCATGAGACCTACGGTAATAGTTTCTTCCCTATGGGAAATTCGCTAAAAATAACATGGTCCTGGCCTTATGTATTGCCATGAGATCTACGGTAATAGCTTCTTCCCTATGGTAAATTCACTAAAACGAATTGAACACACTAAAAAGTAAGATAAAGACTATTACAAAGAAAATTGGTAGAGCATAGAATTTAAAATTTGTATATCATACATACAGGATTGTCTGGTATCTCATCGGACAGTCTCTTGTTACAGATGACGGCAGTGAGGTATGTCCAGCAGCGAGCAGTGTTGGCCTTGTTGTACCCCCCTGGAATCAACATTATACAATGACAATGATTTCAAATGTTATTCACAAATACCGTGGAACTTGGTTATTATAACGTCATTGAAGGGACCAAACAATTAATGACGCTATATCAGAGTGACGCTATAAAAGAGGTTACATAATTTTAATTTAAAACCGAGGAAAAATAGGGAAATACATTTTTTACATGAAATTAAGACATTTAATGAAGATAATTTGAAATACACCGTAAGTTTATGTTTATGACTGACTGAACTACTCTACTATATAAAAAATCGATTTTGAAAATATTGCAATGAAGTTCGGCTTGGTGAATTCAACTGTTGGTTCGATTTTTAAAAAACAAGCCCGAAAACACATCTGCTATCTTACGTCCCTCCTCACACGCTCTTATAACTCACACCTTTTCTTCAGCAAAATATTTCTCTTAACACTTGCCATTATTTTTCAATACTGTATTCGTAAATTAAAATAACGAAAAACAAACTGTAAAAGACATACACTGAACTAACGATATCTGCACGAACTGTAGGTACGTACGATCAGCATCACAGTGCTTTGATGCGACGTGAGTCACTGACACTGACCTTGATGACCGGTGACAGCGGATATAGGGTAGGGGAGGGGGTTGGGGTAGTTAGCGGCAAGACAGCAATAAAATTCCATTTCTTAAAAATAGAATGTAGCTAAACAATAGCCGCAGCCCTCACGTTGCACCACCGACTGAACTTTCTCTATTTAGCTATATGTTGCCTTCATCTCGGCCCGATTTTTTTGACGTTATATACGAGAATTTACTGATGATATATCCGAGGTTTTTTCCTATGTAAATACATATAGTTTGGCGGGACCTAAAAATAAATGACGTTATATCCGAGTTGACGTTATGGCCGAGGCCGCAACAACCGAGTTGCACTGTACTTCATAATGGAGTTCCGAGCGCCTCGATCCGGGAGAAGTGTTTCACAATGTTCCCTATTAAGATTTGTGTATACAAAACGTAGTATTCAATAGTGCTTACGATAATCTACACAAGAGAACACGACATCCACCGACCATCTCTCACAACTATCCACAATTTGTGACCTCCAAGTAGCTGGATTAAAGGACGTCGCCACCGTCCCAATCATATATTAAAAGTCATATATGGGAAAGAGTATGCAGGTTTTCTGCTGTAAGGAACCATGAAAGTAGGTGTTTATAGTGTAAAAAATTATATTTTGTCCATTTATACTAAAATTTCTTCAACATCTGTCCTCAAATATAGGAGTTTACCTAATCACTGTGTGACTAAAATGGGAAAAGACTATGCAGGTAAGCTGCCATGATAAACTCATAAACTATGATTTTTAAGAATAAATGGATGGATCTCAACCACATGAAGGTAAATATCAAGTTTCATCCAAAAATATTGGTTAATAAGTGAAATATTATAATTTTTCTTTATCCTCCATAAGATTAACATTGGAGCCCCAAAATACAACGTACTGTGTTTAGAATTTTTAATGTCTCGGTAACTGTTGGAGATAGAGAAAACCTTTAATGGTGAAAAATCAAATTTGAAATTTTTTAAAATTACATGGGAAAAACGCAAAAAACCCATTTTTGGGGTATTATTTAAAAATTCACAATCTAGGGCTACTTTTAGCAATATAACAAATAATAAAACAATTAGTACACAAGAATGAAAGAATGAAAAAAAGGTACTAATTGTTTTATTGTTTACTAGCAGTAAGCCCGTCCTTTGTTCGGTTTGTAGGATTTAGTTTAAAGAAGAAAGATCATCATACCAAAATGTAATCCTGAAATTCTAAACAAATTGGTACAAAGGAAATAAATCAATACCCTACTTTATTATTTAGCATTGTTTTACAATTAAATAGATTAGAACATTAATACCATTATTATAATTAGTTATACGTCAAAATAACTTTTTAATATAGTATGATTTCTAAATGGGTTTAAAATCAATGACCAATATACACTAACTAATATTCATTTGACAGCTGTTTGTTTTTATTTCTATTAAATCTTTAAACTACAAAGACAGCTGATTATTATCAGTAGGTTATTAATTGAAAACTGGATCAAAATGTGAGTAATATCACGTAAAAGTGGGTTTTTAAATGCTCGTTATTTACTTTTCAAGGGGCGGCAGGTGATTTCAAGCATTTATAAACCTTCTCTGGAATGTAGAGAATACATAAAATAAGTTTCCTTGTAATCAGTTCTTCCGTTTTTTCGGTGAAGATGGTGTAAAATGTCTCCTGGAGTGTCACAGACAAACAGACAAAAATTGAGATACGACTGGTTTCGGTATCTCTAACACACGGAAAGTAAAAATACATATAAATAAAACTCTAATTTTATTTATATAGATTATATATATATACATTTAACCACTATTGTTTTTGGTCTCTGGGTACCTAAAGACGAAAAAATAACATGGTCCCGGGCTTAAGTCTTACCATGACACCTACGGTAATAGCTTCTTCCCTACGGGAAATTCGCTAAAATAAAAAATTATTATTTTATTTTTAACACAGAATTAAAAATTACGACCAAAAACATTGTCTATGAACCATCCAATGTCTTTGCTTTAGATCGCACACTTCACTAAAAAAAACTATTGAGCAGTGATTCCAGGTTTATTTTTAGTTTTAGCGAATTTACCATAGGGAAGAAGCTATTACCGTAGGTCTCATGGCAAGACTTAAGCCCAGTACCATGTTATTTTTTCTTCTTTAGGTGCCCACACCAAAAACAATACTAGTCGTTAAAATTTATATACATATGTGTGTGTATGTGTCTGTAAACACGATAACTCTCGTAAAAATTGTCCGATTGAGACCAAATTTGGTAGAGACATGTATTCCTACATTTTCTCGGACGAGTTCGTAAACCAGACATATCAATCAATGGTAACGGGTAGTTTGGGTTGGGTTTTGTACTAAAAATTGGGTATTTTGCATTTTTCATATATAATTTAACAAATTTTAAAATTTTATCTTTCACCATTAGAATCAGCTTAAAAAACTACACAATTTAGTTCCTTAAAGGTTTTCTCTATCTCCAACGGTTACCGATATATTAAAAAATCTAAAGACAGTACATTGATTTTGGGGCTCCAATGTTAATCTTATGGATGATTAAGAAAAATTAATATTTCACTTATAAATCAATACTTTTGGATTAAACTTGGTATTTACCTTTATATAGTTGAGATATTATGCTTAAAATGCTTAAAAATCATAGTTCATGTGTTTATCATGGCAGCTAACCTGCATACTCTTTTCCTATGTTAAACATATAGAGAATTGTCAAACTCCTCTATTTATGGATATATGTTTATGAAACTTGGTGTAAATGGTCAAAGTAAAAATTTTTAATATTCTTTCAATGTTCCACACAGCAGCAAACCTGCATACTCTTTCCTACGTTAATCTTATGGAGAATAGGAAAACAACTCTTATATAATCGTCAGATATTGATAAAACTTGTCATATATCATTATTATTATATTATTGAATTGGAAATTCGCTGAGTATGCAGGTCTGCTGCGACGGGGGTATTTGTTTTCCTCCACACTCATCCACACACACAAACACACACTCCTTTATACGAGTGATTTATTTGTGATTTAGTGATTGTTTTGTAGCTTTGATTTGAAAAATACCCATGGTATAGACAATAGTAAAGGCAATTTTATTTATTTATTATTAATAGAACAAAATTGCAAACCTCCACCCAACACCAAAGTGGGCAGACTCCAGGACAGCACTGTGGACAGACAGTGGGCGATACCAATCGGAGTCAGGTTCCAGTTGCCCACAGGATCTCCCGTAAGACCGTCAGCTCCACACTGCACCACCACTGCATCTGGACGAAACCTGTCCTTGGCCGTGACAGCTATCCTGGTGACCAAAATTTGCTCATGTTACACCAGGAACGAAGAAATAAATTTAAACTTTTGGTATATAATTATCACTTATTGATGGATTATATTGATAACAATTAAATGAAATATGAAAGACACCATTGTCCCATTAATCCGAACTAATTGGGACTGATCCCTTTTCAGATTACCGAGTTCAGACAGAGTAAAGTTACATTAACCCTTTAAAGAGTACCGTATTTTGCGTCAAATTATAATTGACGTTTTAAAACGTCTTTTTAATGGTCCCGCAAAAAGGAGTAGCGACGTTTAAAAACATCATTTGACGAAATTTGTTCAAATACATATTATTTACATATAACCTGACACAGATTGATTCTTAAGCTATGAATCGATCATTAAGAGTCATAGATATGCGGAATATGTTTATTGGTGTATTCGGTAGGTTGTGGGTAATCTGCGGAGGGTTTCTTAGGCGGGGTGGTCGCAGTGGGATGTTTCAGCGGAAAAGTGGCGGCGCGGCATGACGTTTTATTAGACCTGATATTTATTAGCACTAAATAAAAGTGAAAGCGTTCTACACTCCCCTATTATTGACGCCTGTATCTCTGTAGCTGAGAGTTATTTGTTTGCTAAACATTACTCGGTGCTTCCTTTTACTTTGATTGAAGTTTTAAAAATTGAAAAATTGATTGAAAAAAGTTCTAAAATATTTATTTTAGGGAATTTTGAACCTAAAACAAGTTTCTAACTACTGTATATGTACTCCATGTTGCAATGTAATTTAGTGAAAAAAATGTTTACTCTTTTTGAGGTGTGTTTTGAGTTTTCACCCTTATTCCTTAACAGCTCTCAAATAATGACGTTTTAAAACGTCGTTACTCCTTAAAGGGTTAAAAGTTCTTATAAAATCTATTATTTTAGACCCGAACGGAGTATTTAGACTAATTAACTTACGTAGTATCACACTTCACATATAGGTTTTCCCACAACAATTTTTGCCAGAACAGCATCAAATGTTTCTACTGTAATGTTCTATCCTTTATCGACTCGTCATTAGACGTATAAATCACGACACAAAAACCAACCATGAATAAAACAGTGCCCTCTGTAGGCCTCCTTTTTACATGATCATGATCATTGCTGGAGATGAACTTGAATGTTCAAAAAGTAGTTTGCCGAAAAGCAATGATAAAGAGTTAGATCTTGAGAATCGAGTTTATTGTGATGTATTGTAAGACATCTGTAGCTTAACATCTTCTACGCTATTTCGAGCAACCATGTCCTGCCACATCTGTATACTTGATGTTTATGAGATGATGGCGCAAGTTTGCATTGATTAACAGGATTTTTTTTAATGTCTAACAAAAGATATTTTTATGCTCCAAAAAGTAAGTTATTGTATTTAACTTACAACACACAACATTGTGTAGGTAATTTATAATTTGTGACACCGTGCTGTAAAATAAAGTCTTATGCTTCGTTTATAATTAAAACTCAGTACCTTTTTCCCCATCTGATAGTTTGGATTAGCCAGACGTTTGGATTACCGAGTTTGGATTAGGTGTTATTTCAGCAGTTCTATTATTATTTTTTCCGAAATTTATATGAAATACTTGTCAACACTATCATATTTTACACAGTTTGCTTGTTGTGCTGGAAAATGTTGTGGTTTTGGTCATTGTTGGACAATTTACAAGATCAAAAGTATTTTGAGTAATATTGAAACTGTGTTATCATCATAATATTACCCAAAACATAAATAATGTTATTTGAACATAATGTTGACATGTCAAACTAACTAAAAGAAATATCCTTCAGTCCTAAGTACTAATTTGGATGGGAGAATTTTCACCGTGAAATTAAATTTAATGGCAACATTGAGTGAATTTGAAGTACAGCTTTTCTGTGCACTTTTTGTTGATTTTTGGGCTTACATCCACCAATCTCAGAAATCAGAAACTGTTTATTACAATTTCTTTTCCCAACTAGGCCTTATACTTCAATTTCTTGACTTGTATTTGTGAAGTGCCAAAATAAATATTTTAAAAACCAAACTCATTTTTCATATACAGTAGACTCCCGATTATCCGAGGTAATTGGGACCGAAGTTACCTAAGATACGTGAAAACTTTGATAATGCGGAGGTTATAAACTGTAGTTACAAAAATGGAGAAACTTTAGTCACTCCACTCCCCCCCTCCTTGTCAGTGGAGACACTCCAAACCTGCACCCTGTCTGGAATTATCATGAAACAAGGACAAACAGTTTTGTGCAAGATTGTTCTGAGTGTCCAAGACTGTAGTTCATGTGAGTTGGAGGTTAGCAGAGTTAAATATTGTAGTAGTGTTGAGAATCTATCCTTCTCTCTTTCACCTTTTTGGGATATTATTTGATAGAGGTAAGATTAATTTAATATTCATAGTAATTTTCATGTCTATAAAACTCTCAAAAAAATAATTAAGCTTCAAATAAATTTTAAATTCAATTATTTTGCTCAGTAAATTTTGGCCAGACATGCAATTATTAAGGCTTTGGAATACATCTATAAATATATTAAACTATATTGAGTGAAATTTAGAGCTGCAATATTTTGTCATACTACCATGATAATGGTAATCTATAATATTATAAAGAAGAGATGGTTTCTGCATGTTTGTTTGTGGGTTTGTGTGTTTGTGGGTTTGTTGTGGCAAGTGAACGCAAAAAATACTGAACCAAACAGTTTGAAATTTTACACAAAGACAGATCTTAAACTCATGCAACACATAGGCATACTCATTTCCTTAAAATCCTCTCGGGCTACGCCCTGTGAACGTCCTAAGTTTCAATGGTTACATTTTTAGAAAAAGAAAACATAAAATTACTTGAATGTCAACAGCTGTGAACACTAAAATTTGACAGTTCGAGAAGCAGAAGACATGGTTGCTGTAAATACCCTGGGATTCAATGTTTACAGTTTTTAATGTCAACATCCGTTTACTTTACATTTTGACAGTTCGGTAAGAAAAAGAAATAAAGTTAATTTTTACACATAAACTGCTGGATCGAAATTAGTGAATTATTAGTTCGAAATAGTGGAATGGTAGATTTTTAATTTTCTCCCGATGCCTGCCTCTATTACGTTAATGCTTATCCTCTCCCAATATTTGACATATGTTACTTTGTCATGTTTAGATATATACTTAGACACGTGTTTTGTCATTTTGTAAACAATAAAGAATTAATTATCAATAACCTAAATGTATCTGTAGAGCCTACACCTCTCAGCCTTTTTTACCCGTGCGAAGAACGGGTACTTTGGCTAGTAAAATATAAGAATGAAAATGTCTTAAATAATATCTAGGAATAGGGCTTATGAACAACTGTTTTAACAATATGCAACTCTAAACCTGCCTAGTGGTTTGAACATGAAAGTGTTGCCCAGTGGTTAACAAAGTCATTCAAGCATTTATTTAGTGAATATTAATTGTCATTTACCTTAGATTGTACTTTAAATGTTATATTTTAAATATTTTGTGAATTAATTGTTAAATAATTTTGAGATTCTCAATTTATGAACATGATCAGCAATGCATGTTGAAGAATAATATGTTATGAATATATATTTTGGTTAGTGACTATCACAATTAAACGGTTTAAGCTATTCTTGCAAGTAATAATATTAATGTAACTATTCAAATTAGACTATTTTCTTTTGTGTTTAGTGTGAAAGTAGTAGCTGTTTGAAATTTGTATTTAGATGTTAATTACTGTCCTTGAATTTATTGAAATTAAAAATACATTGAAACTGATTTAACTAAAGTTGCATATTATATTGTAGCTTAACTAGAACATTTACTTATTGAAATTTTGGTGTAAAATTAAATAGTGCTAGCGTACCTGGCGCACGAAATCGTGCACTGTCAAGGAGACAATCTGTCCACCAATAACTATGTTTGGAAACTAAGTTTAGATTTTCCCAACAGATTTTTATTTTGGTTATGTTTTGGTTTTGTGCAAATAAAAACTGGTGTTTTATTGCCAGCTGTACGATAATGTCTTCATTAAACAAAAAAAGAAAGAACCATGTTTAACTGTCAGATTTGATTTGTTTATTTAACCACTTCCTTAAATAAACAGCTGATTTCTCGATCGTCGGTACCTCCATATTAAGTTTATGGGAAAATCGCAACTTTAATCCCATTATTTTCCATGTCCACGGTGAATTTTCAAAATTTTTTTAATTGATGGCAAAACTACATGCTAAGACCTTTATAACGACACCTTAGACATGGTGATTGGTAGCACCACCGCTCCAAAACAATTATCACAAAAATAGGCCTAGTGTATTAAATATATGATGATTCCAAAGTCTCCCTTTGTGACAAATTTAATTAAATAATTAAATTTAATAAAAAAAATTTAATAAAAAAATAAAAATAATTAATTAATTAAATTGTATACTAGCTATAAAATTCATTTATTTTCACACCTGAATAAAGGGGTAAATTATGACAAATTTCTAAGGATATATTTTGTTCAAGGACCTTCTTATGGATATTCTTTTAGTTTGTGGATATTCTTTGTCTGTATTTTGTTCAAGGAGTTTATGGACCTTGAGGCCAAAAATTTATTTGATAGAGGGAAGTTTTGGACCCTAGAGTGCTGTGTGGCTTACCTTCATACCTATTCAATGTGGAGTCTGACTTCACCGTTGGGGCTCAACCAAGGATCAACCCTTCTCGATGCCCTCCAAGTGGTTGTGACTTATTTTTGGTATTGTGAACTTACCTCCTGGGTGACATCTGTAACCTCCTACGTGGGATCTATCACTGATACATTAACGTACTCAAGCAACAGATAGGACAATATTTTATTACTTGCCCAGTATACCTATATAAATATATCTAGAAATTCTTAGCGGACTATTACATTAACCAGAGGCTAAGAATAGTGGAACTCTTTAATGTTTAGGAGTGATCAATATATTATATGTCCAATTGTGTAAAGTATGTTAACTGTCGGTCGACATATACTAGAGTTATTTCTTTAAGTGTTGAATTATGAACTATTCAATGGTTATTTGGGTGATTTCAAGCAGTACTGCAAATTCATTATACAATTTAAAACAAATATACTAGTTATTATTCAGCTTACCCAATATATCTATCTAACAAAAGGAAATTGTTGTGATAATGCCTTGAATATTATCCATCTGATAACAGGTGTGATTAGAGCAAATTTTCAAATGAGTTAAGTTGATAATATATTTTGCTAGATTACTGATTGACAAAATTAAAGGAAAAAAAGGAAGACTGATAACTATTGTTTTATTTATCTTGATTGTAATTCCAATCCAGTACTTTATTTGGAAGGTAATTTTGAAACTGGAACCTTATGTGATTGTCAGGATTTTCTGCCATTTAACCGAATCTTATCTTAGGACTTTTATTTTATGTAAGTATGTTTGGCCAATATCACCTAAATAGTGAAATTTTTCTAATTTACCTCTGTCATTTCCTTATTGTTTACCAATAATTCTATCCTTATCCCTGGAAAGTTTCCTAGTTTGGATCCTGGGAATATTAAAACTAGGTGGCGCCCTTTCTATCCCTACTTATATATACACTCTGCTAGATCTTAGATTATTAAATTCTGCATTACATCATCGAACCGCCCCAGACTGAGCAAACTGAGGCCAGGGTTTTACAACGTAGTTCAAGCATAAAAGTTGAGCATGCAAATTAATCAGTTATGACAGTTCCACTTAACAAATTCAACTATCGAGAAGAACATTTTGATTGTTTTGACATTTCGTAATTGCGCAATACTGTAAAAAAGCAACTGATTTGCACAAATTAAGACGTGCGGGCAAAGGATTCTTAGATTTAGCCGAAATAATATCTCCGGAAATAAACTACTCGACCAAACAACCAGTAGAGGCAAACCTGCTACTCAACCTGCTATCAACGATCAATTAAAAATATTACATGAGCTATGAATAAAATCCACTTTTCATCTTCATTTTTGTAATTTTAAGGGCTAACTTTATTTTTATATTTTGAGGACAAGTTCAGTTGATCCAGAGGCCCAGTTAACCTAGTCTCGGATAATCGGCCATCTACTGTACATACTTATTATTTTAAGGTTGACCTGTCAAAGAGTAGCCTGAGGTCTGAGTCAGTGAGGCCTTCCTTGAGAGGGACATTGGCAGAGTAGTGGAGTCCTGGGCCCTCACCATGGTCGGATGGACCTCCCGTTGTTGGATAAAAACCTGTCTCGTACTTGTGGAACGACAGTGTCAAGACCCGTCGGGTGTAGCTATATGCGTTCTGCACTCCGTTACCTCATAGGAACAATTATTGCAGTCACTGAACAATTTGCAAAATAGAAATGAGATGGCACGAATTTCACAGAACTTATATTCCCATCATAGTAATCAAATAGTACTGAGTACTCAGGTTTCCTGATTTTATTAGGTTTTCCTAAATAAGGGTTGTTTTACAAGGAATGTGCTTAAATTAAGGCGGTTCACTAAGTAAAAACACAAAATTATATCAATTATTTAGCAAGTTATGCCAAATTATCATTTCTCCATAAGAATTACATGGGCAATGAATAAGTAGGTTTGCTGCCATGAGAAATATTAAATTTGGTAATTTTATGGATGTACTGACAAAACTTAACTAGATGGACTTACATTTAAAAATTTTGGAAAAATATTTAAGTAAATAAGTGAGTTAGTGATTTTTAGTTATCTATAATATTATAAAGAAGAGGTGGTTTCTGTATGTTTGTTTGTGGGTTTGGGAGTTTGTTGTGGCAAGTAAATGCGAAAAATACTGAACCGACTGGTTTGAAATTTTACACAAAGGTAGAGCTTAAACTCATGCAACACATAGGCATACTCATTTCCTTAAAATCCTCTCGGGCTACGCCCTGTGAACGTCCTAAGTTTCAATGTTTATATTTTTAGAGAATGAAAACATAAAATTACTTGAATATTAACAGCTGTGAATACTAAAATTTGACAGTTTGAGAAGAAGGAGAAGAAGAAGAAAGAGCTGCCGTGACCGTCCTAGGTTTCAATGTTTACATTTTCTAATGACAACATCCGTTTGCCCTATATTTTGACAGTTCGGGAAGAAGAAGAAATAAAGTTGATTTTTCAGATAAACTGCTGGATCGAAATTAGTGAATTATTTGAAATAGCGGAATGGTAGATTTTAAGTTTTTTTCCGACGACTGTCTCTATTACATTAATCCTTATCCTCTCCCAATATTTGACATATGTTACTTTGAAATGTTGTAGACACTCCTGTTTTGTCATTTTGTAAACAATGAAGAAATAATTAACAATACCTTAAATGTATCAGTAGAGCCTACACCTTTCAGCCTTTTTAGCCCGTGCGAAGAACGGGTACTTTGGCTAGTTCTCCATAAGATTAAGACAAGATACTGTATTTACCATTTTCAATATCTTAGTAACCAATTGACCTAGAGTCATGATTCAAATTACTAAATTGTATGTTTTTTAAGGTAATCTGATAGTAAAATGAAAAATTATATTTTCTAAAAAATAATACATAAAAAGGTTAGATTAGATCAGAATTGGCAAGAATGGAAGATTGAAATGGCAACCATACTACAATGGAGGTATTTTAAGCCAAGTATGAATGAGGATTGAGTGTAAGATGATTGTTGCGTGATCTTGAAGTCTTGTTACTGACTAAGGCGGGTACGTTCCTTAGAAAGGACTGTTAATTAATAGCTCAACAGCTGAAGGCAACTAAAGGGCCTACAGTTTAACGTAGATCCGAACCACGGCCTCTGAATTACGAATTGGTCTGATTATGATGAAGGTCTCTGCAGATTAACATAATATTCAATAGTGCAACGTTAATCTACACAAAAGAATCTCTCACAACTATCCTCAATTCGTGACCTCCAATTAGCACATTTTAACATTACATTACATTGAAACATTACATTGAAACAAAATTTAAAAACCCATTTTGGGGGTACAAAATCCCACCAAAATTAATGTCCGAGTTTTTTATCTAATATTTCAAGAAAACAACTGGCTCTGTTTGATAATTAACGTAGGCCATCAGGCAGTTGTATCTATCAAGAACTTAGTAAACTACATTCTGTGCTGCCCCCATGATTTAATCTCGGAACTATCTCATAGAGTTCACTATTTTGCCGCTAGAGTATGTTGTATAGCCAAGTAAGCGCTTTCTCCAACTACGCTCGGTGGCCGAGGTGGTTAGGGTGTGTTGCTGACGAGGGAAACATTTGAAGCCATTGCTAAGGTTCGAATCCCGACCATGAGCAATCCCAATTTGCCTTGTAAATGTGTGGTATAGGGGAGAACGGCTTGGGTGGAAGTTGACGCCATTGTACGCTTAATTGGAATTGGCAGTGGACACTTGTTTTGCTTTTGTGGTTAATGGTTATAAGGGAAGGAGCATTGGTGTTTTTTAAAATTTTAATTATTTTTGTGTGTGTGTGTGTGTGTGTGTCTGTGAACACAATAACTCTCGTAAAAATGGTCCGATCAAAAACAAATTTATTCCACTAAAATTTAATGTCACTTGAAATTTTACTGTTGCCTGGTTGTGCCTAACTTTAATTGATCTATTATGAAAATGTGTTTTATAAAACTCAAATTTAGAGAGTTCTTTTAATTGTCTGACGCATGCTATGCAATATTTGTATTGTCTACAGCAATAAAGAGTTTATTACTATTATTTAGTAGAAAAGTGTATTTATACATTTGCTTGGACGCGTTCGTAATCCAGACATAACGGTCAATCGGAACAGGTAGTTTGGGGGTGTTTGTACCCCAAAAATGGTTTTTTTGTATTTTTTCCATGTAATTTTTTTAGTTTCCAAATTTTATCTTTTAGTATTAGAATCAGCTCAAAAAAACTACGCAATTTAGTTTCTTACAGTTTTTTCTATCTCCAACGGTTACTGAGATATTAGAAAATCTAAACACAGTACTTTGTATTTAGGGGCTCTAATGCTTATCTCATGGAGGATGAGGAAAAATTATTATTTCCCTTATTAATCAACAATTTTGGATGAAACTTTGTATTTTGCTTCATGTGGTTGGGATCCATATCTTTATGCTAAAAAATCATAGTTCTTGTGTTTCTCACAGCAGCAAACCTGCATACTCTAACCCATGTTAATCTTATGGAGAATAGGCAAACTCCTTTATTTACGTCCAGATAATGATAAAACTTGATATATGGTCAGAATAAAATAGTTTATGGTAAAAATGCCTACTTTTACTGTTCTTCAAAGCAGCAAACCTGCATACTCTTTCCCATGTTGTTGAGAATAGGTAAATACTCTAATTTATCAACATGTATTGATTGATCAATCTTGTCACATATTTGTCATATTATTGATTTGGAAATTCGCTGAGTATGCAGGTCTGCTGCGACGGGTGTATTTTTCTTTTTTCTTCATCCCCTATTACTAGTTCTCTAAAAAAGTCTTTAATTTCATTATTGTGTTTGATTCATCACACCTAACTTCAACAAACAGTATGTTTGGAGTCAAAAAATACTTATTTTGAAACTAGTTAAGTCTAACCTATGATTTCATCACTAATATATTTCAATTATTGGTACAATTATTGTACAGTTTACAGGTAAATGAGGTGATTACAGGTATGAGTGATTTTAACTTATGTCATTTAAATCTTTATCAACCCAACTTTTTTTAGGCTACAAATTAATTGTAAACAGAGCACAATGAAACTTAGTTCAGAAGTTTGGATACATGCTTTACTTTTTAAATGATGATGATGAACTAACTTTCTTAGTTTAACTGCACACGGAAGGCTTTTACATGTGTCATAGAAGTATCTAGAAGTTACTTCGTAAACTATTCAGCAATTGAAAGATATAAGCACAAAAAATATACAGTCAAATTCCTGTAGTCCAGACACGGATCGTTCGGACGCTGGATGGTCCGAACTTCTTCTTGGAAATAAAAGTGCGTCATCAGCACGTGGTCGCGTTTCTTATGGCAGAAGTCAATAAAAAGTGTTTAATTTATTTCCGGCCTAACTATAAAATAAATAACATCACAAACATCTTCATTTAAGGGGGAAATGACAACACCAGTGCGGGAATTTTGACTCATGCGGATGGGAGGAACACTGGAACTGCCAACAACCTACGTTGAGCTACAGATAGGTGCGTCAGCTGTGGATGTAATGTTTATGAGGAAATGGCGAGATTATGCATTCAAAAAACAGTTAAAGCGAAAAAGCAGAAGAAAATAACATATTTGTATGTATGTGTATCAATGTTAAAAAAACTACGATCTTGTGAGTTGGAAACAAAAACCTGTAATGTTTGGGAAAGAGTGCTTTAAAATCGTCTTAAAATGTGATATATACAGAGATACTGTTAGCTATTACAGGTTATAAATATAATATATAACCGCTGGATGGTCCGAAATTTTTTTAAATCCGAATAGGGGTGATGTCCCAAGGTGTCCGGATTAGAGGGAGTTGACTGTATGGTAAATTTTAATTTTATTAAATTAAAATTTAATTAAAAATTAATTTTATTAAATTAAAATTTATACGATTTCATTTTATTTATATTTTAAATTTAAATGAGATGGTTAAAATAATTGTTCTTACCATGATGAATGTCAAGATCAATGTACAACACATATGGGAACTCTTTCCTGAGCTCTTCAATACCTACCACAATATCATTGACATAGCAAAACCCTTCTGCTTCATCTCTGTAAAAAACATCCACATTAGAGCGGAGTTAATTTGAAACTATTATAAATAGAGAATGAGTTTGCTATTTCAAATCTAAAGAGCAACAAAAAATTGTGACAAAAACTTAGTGGACCTACAGACTTTTCAAATTCATTTAAGTGCCGGTACCAGTAGGGGAGTATGAAATAAAACATTAAATTTAAATGCATACTATTTTAAAAGGTGACTTTTTAGAAAGAGATCTCCTTATACCTCTTATACGTTCTCAATTTTAGAATTTGCTAGTATTTATAACATTCTATTTACTTAAAATTTTTCTAATAATTATATAACTTATAAATGGCATGAGATCAATTGAGAATGAACAAATAATGGAAAAATTAATATTGAATGCTCAGACCTTTGGGCATGATGCCACCCGCCACACCAGTTGATCGCGACTTGTGCTCTCCGACTAGTAAGCTGCCTCACAGCTGTTAGAGTCCCACCGGCTATCCTGCTCACAAACCTGTGCAGGTCAGCAAGTGGAGGGCAGTCGTAGCCTGCAAAAAATGCTCAAAATATTATACAAGAATACATTTAACAGTATAAACTCTCAAACTTGGAAAAATCTGGGCATTTTATTTTTTTAGGATGCTTAAGTAATACACAAATAAGTTTTTTGAGTAATTGACTCTTGATAATTATGGGTTTGGACCGCTTTCCCAAAAACTGTTTTTGTGCTGTACTGTGTCTTTACTGATAACGTGTCTCTCGCAGAGAAACAAGAAGAGTAAACATAAAAGAATTGTGTACATTAAAATGGGACTAAAATACTTCCTTCATGCGTGAACAGCAGCCATTGCTGGTAAATGCTAATAGTACTAATGTTTTTTTTCTTAAACTGATTTCTCAAAAATTTGCTCATAGCAGAAAATATTTTAAGATAAATAATAATCTTAATAGCCTATATTAATTTATTAATATTTACACAATCCATATTCCAAATGAGAATCTAGTTCCATTTCCTCATCTACAATGGTTTTTAAATATTCTATGTAGCTAGGAGCATGAAAACTTGTCAGTTCCTCATCTGTAGCAGGTATAGATTCAACCCACTTCATTGAAGGAATTATGTTATATGCTTCAATCAGTGATGCCACCATTTTGTTCTGTAAAAAACATTACATTTTGGTATGAAGTTTAATATAATATGATTAGAGCCCTTGAATCAATTAGTTTATTCACCATGACAAATATATTTTTGTAACAATATTTGTAAGTTTACTCACATTTAATAACCACGAATATGGTGTACATTTCTATTGATTTGACCGAACGTTGTTAGCTGCAAATATCAGCTCATTATGGATGGCATCTTACACCAAAAAAACCTATTCAGTTAAGATTTAAATTATTAAAAAAATAACAAAAGATATATAAAAAATCCTATTCATGTTAAAATGTGAATTTTTTAGCTTATGTTTTTTAGTCAATTCAATTATGCAATCAATACTGGACTGAATTGAAATCAACTAGGCTATTGCATAAACATTCAGACCAATATAATGTTTATTCTCTGACTCCAAAGATTTGCTCCACAAAATAATAAAATACCCCCGTCGCAGCAGACCTGCGTACTCAGAGAATTTCCAAATCAATAACATAATAATAATAACAATATATGACTAGTTTGATCATTATCTGTCAATAAATATGAGTATTATTTGCCTACTCTCCTCTGCCTACTAGATTAACATGGGAAAGAGTATGCAAGTTTGCTGCTGTGAGGAACGCTGAAAGTAGGTGTTTCTAGCGTAAACAATTAATTTTTTGAGCATTTATATCAACTTTCATCAACATCTGTCCATAAATAAAGGAATTTTCCTATTCACTATATGATTAATATGGGAAAAGAGTATGCAGGTTTGCTGCCATTATAATCACATAAACTATGATTTTTTAGCATAAACGGGTGGGTATGAAGGTAAACTAAGATTTTTAAGCATAAATGGATAGACCTCAACCACATGAAGGTAAATATCAAGTTTTATCCAAAAATATTGATTAATATGGGAAATATTAATTATTCCCTATCCTCCATAAGATTTACATTGGAGCCCCAAAATACAACATACTGTGTTTAGATTTTTTAATATCTCGGTAACCGTTGGAGATAGAGAAAAACTTTAAGGAACTTAATTGTGTAGTTTTTTTAAGCTGATTCTAATACTAAAAGATAAAATGTGGAAACTAAAAAAATGACGTGGAAAAAATACAAAAAAACCATTTTTGGGGTACAAACACCCCCAAACTACCTCTCCCGATTGACCGATATGTCTGGATTACGGACTCTTCCGAGCAAATGTAGGAATACACGTTTCTACTAAATTTGGAGTTATCGTGTTCACAGACATATATATATATATATGTATATATATACATATATATATATAGATACACCCATATATACATATATATATATATATATATAAATTTTAACAACTATTGTTTTTGGTCCCTGGGCACCTAAAGAAGAAAAAATAACATGGTCCCGGGCTTAAGTCTCACCATGAGACCTACGGTAATAGCTTCTTCCCTATGGGAAATTCGCTAAAATGAATTAAGAGAACAAAAATATTGTATTATTGTAGAAAATATACAACACATTGTAAATACTGTTTAAACAAGTTTTATATGACAAATATACAATTTATATAAGTTTAAGTGGGTTTGTACATATCATCAGGCCAATGTGGATGGATCTTTAGATAAGTCTTCTCCTGATAGAAAATATATCAAAATTATAATTATTGACTGAAGATATACCTAAGTATAAATGGATAGTCCCGTAATACAACAAATTGTAAAACGATTTAACAAGTATGTGTTACTTTAAGTTAATTTCACTAGCTTATAAGAGTATATAATGAGTCACTAACAAGTGACGTATTTGATTTAAATTTTGGTCGCACAAATTACCAATACCCCTCCCAGAGCCAAGTCATATCCATGTCAAAAATTAGTGTTCAAACTTAATAGAAATAAAAATTACACTGTATCAAAATTAATAACTACACCAGAAATAAGATTTATAAGCCTAGAGATGAAATATTGTGACTAAAAAAAAATATTTTGAGAACAAAATTTAAAAAATCTGACAATGTTATTAAAACTGTCTGGAAGATTATTAATATAATTTAATGCTGAAATTAAATAAAAACAATGAACTAGGGTGAGCTATGATGAAAATGTCAAAAATGAGTTAGTTAGCAACCCTAACCCAATCTGGACAGTTTTCAACGAAAATAACATGACTCTAAACTTAGACACAATCTAAATTCACAAATGTAAGTGATTTTAAAATTGTGGACGATTCACTTTTTTAGTTTTAGAGAACTTTCAAGATTCACAGAGACAGATCCCAAGAAGGTGTTAAATATAGCCTAATTAAATTTCTCAGAAAAAACTCTCTTGTGAAATTGATGGAAATCAACTTTTCTTAAATTGGTAGATCAAGAGCAATTTAAAGTTTTATCTCACATAAATTAATCCTTTATTAGTAATTATTTTCTTAAAAACTTAAAATATCAATATCTGTTCCGGTTTATAAAAAGGATGACTCAAAAATGACTCATAGTTAGGCCTACTATAGACCTATCCACACTACACTCAAATATATTTGAGAAAATGGCTTTAACTGACTTGAGGTTTAGAGAAAATAATAAAAAATCAAAACAATTCAGCATGATTTCATAAAAAAATTAAATGAAAATTAATGTGATTATAAATTCATATGACACTTAATGCAACAGGTAAAGGTAAAAAAGTCGTTGGAATCTTTATAGGCCTATAATAAAATTTCCTAAATTACTTAACCCCATAATACTGTAGTGTCTTAGATGATAGCGTTTCTCGTAATCAATCATTAAATTAAAAAATTAGGTATAAAAGGTTATCTCTTAATTTGCTTTAATCATGTATATTCTCATTAGAGAGCAATATGAATAAATTCCTCCTATAAAAAGGTTCCTTCATAAAACAGAAGCTCCGTTTCTATATTTTAGGTAAAGTTATTAACTTAAGTCTAATAGGGATTATAAAAAAAAAATGCTGATGAACTTACCCTAGCCCCAATGTTTGGAATTTTTTCTGTTTCTTTTAATAAATGCTCATCACATATGTAGGCAACTGTTTTAAGTTCAGGTTTGCTTCTGGTATAATCTTTCTTGTTGTTTTCATACAATCCTTTGGGGTGGGTTTCATGATTACTCAATGTTATATTCATTTTACACCTTCTTGTACTTGAGTACTACATCATCTATAGCACTACACATAAACTAACTATAAACATAACCTAAAACGATGATGACAACTGAGCCGCTAAGTTGGAAGTTATGATAAACCGTTATAGAGTAAATAATTTAAGCTTAAAAATTATTATACGTCTTAGTCTTTGATGGTGCATATATTTATCAAACAGGCACAAGAGGAATTAATCATTTCATTACCCACCGACTAATTGACGTTCTTCAGTGTAAATGATTTTGAATACGGCGGCAATTTGCTATTCTCATTCAAATTTTCCTTACCAATCCGTTGCCAACAGTTGAAAAAGTTTACATGTCTAATCATTATTTGTTTTATATAATATATAGAAAAGTTGTAATGTATAGTACTAGATAATAACTATGATCATTATTTTATGAACGCAATGTTGCTTCTTAAGAAACAGAATTAATAAAGAAAGAACATATGACTAGGTCTGGAAAGATGGCAATTTGAGCAGGAGAGGTAGCTCTCTTCTAGGGCAACTTTTTTCTATGGTTATTAAAACTGCCATACATCCTGTTCAAGAAACCTCCAGCGTGTCTGTTGAAGTTGCAACTAACACTGACGGAGAAGGTGAGAAGTGAGGATGTTTCTCAACCTGCTTTACCTCAGTTGAGCAATATAATTCAAGAGACGGATTATTTTTGACATGGGTCTTTGATGGTGGGTCTTTTGATATGGGTTTTTGACATTGTTTTTGTCGTAGCTCTGGGGGTGGGGGGGTTGTTTTCAGACAAAAATTTGAAACAGTGACGCTATTCCCCTTGGACATAATATCCATGATCTAACCTAAAAGCATATTTACCACAAGGAAGTAAATACATACATTTTTGACATGGATATGTTGTGTCTTAGCTCTGGGGGTGTTAGCAATTTAAACGACAAAAACTTGAAACATAACTCAAACTCAAATATCTTTATTTCCGACATAACAACTGTTGTTTAGATGAACTGAAAACATTCCCTTTAGACATATCTATGATCTAACCTATTTCCCACAAAAAAGTAAATATACAGACATTTTTTAGAGGAAACGTCCGAAGTAACTTCCTAAGTGGTCTTAAAGTTGTTCATCATAAGGTTCAGGGCTTTTGGAGTAAATTGCTGGTTAAGTTTTCATTGATTCTGCAGAACCAGACATGATTTGTTTTTCTGATCACTTTTTGAAAGATTACGAATTTGAGAATTTGACGTAGCTTGTTTACTTGGCTATTATGTTTAAACTTTAGTACCTGCTGACCGAGCTTTGCTCATATAGAATAAGACATGTATTATACAAATTAATTAAAAAAATTAAAACACATTTATTACTCAATGAAAACATGTATGTGGTTTAAATAAAACCGATTTAATACACCATAATTAATATAGCACTGAACAAAAACTATTACCCCTGACGGGGATGGAACTCGCAACCATCGGTTGATGACGCCGGCGCGCTACCGCTGGACCAAGGCGTCTAACAAATGAGGGACGCCGTTTAAGGTCTTTTAGCCAACCTCAATATTGTTTTAGCCGATCATTTAGTGTTTAATTATACATACAGTTATTATTAGCCAGTGATCAACTGATTTTGTTAGAAACGGAATGAGGGTTGAAAAGCAAAAGGTATATTTAATTTACACCAATTGGTTTTTTATAGTGGCTTCAAGCAGTACAATCATTAAGTTTTTACTATCAAAACACGATATATTTTGGAGATACTTTTCTCAGTTTTTATTTCGAAAAGTTATTTTACCGTTTAGTTTTTACAAATTTTAGTCAGCTGATAAGTATATAAAGTGTATAAAGAACTATATAAGACACAGAAACCAAACATTGCACACATATTTATTGATCAAGGAGAAAAATATTGTCAAAAGTATCATTAAGTTTGCTTAGGAGCAAATTAAGGAGTTTGCCTAATCCCTATATGATTAACATGGGAAAAGAGTATGCAAGTTTGCTGCCATGATAAACACATAAACTATGATTTTTAAGCATAAATGGGTGGGTATCAACAATATGAAGGTAAATACCAAGTTTAATCCAAAAATATTGATTGATATGGGCGGAAATAATAATTTTTCCTTATCCTCCTTAGATATTAATATTGGAGCCCCAAAATACAACGTACTGTGTTTAGATTTTTTAATATCTCGGTAACCGTTGGAGATAGAGAAAAACGTTAAGAACCTTAATTGTGCAGTTTTTAAGCTGATTCTATTGGTGAAAAATCAAATTTGAAATTTTTCAAAATTACATGGGAAAAATTCAAAAAACCCATTTTGGGGTACAAACCCCCCCAAACTACCCCTTCCGTTTGACCGATATGTCTGGATTACGAACTCGTTCGAGCAAATGTAGGAATAGACGTTTCTACCAAATTTGATCTCGGTCGAACCATTTTTATGAGAGTTATCGTGTGCACAGACACACACACACACACACACCATATATATATATATATATATATATATATATATATAGATATAAATATAAAGCAGTAAGCTTACGATTCACTAAGAATCAAGCAGTAACTCTACCTCTCGCGTCGACCGAGTGCTGTAGGCTTATTGCTGGTATTTGAGAGAAATTCCCGTCAGTAAGCCTACCTTGGTGTTGGTAGACTTACTGCTAATGTCCATAAGTCTACGCGGTATATACGGCTGCTGTTTCATTGTTGCCAACTGTGAAAAATATCTTTCAGTAAGCTTACGTTTCAATAAGAATCAAGCAGTAACTCTACCTCTCTCGTCGACTCACTGCTGTAGGCTTACTGATGGTTTTTGAGCTAAATTCCCGTCAGTAAGTTTACCTTGGTGTTGGTAGACGTACTGCCAATATCCATAAGTTTTACGTTGTATATACGGCAGCTTTAATGGTATGGTCCCAAATAAGACGTGTAATCTATGTTTATCACCTTCTAAGGTAGTTTTTGGGGAAGAAAAAACATTGTAGTTTTTATATTCTCTGTTTATCTCAAATATTAGCCTAAAAAATTAAATTGAACAGTTGAAGTCAGGATGGCCACTTAACCGGTAAAGCCGGAAGTAAGCTGAAAATTAATAGACATCAGAAATAAACCGGGCATGAGCCTGGAATACTTAAGTTTTGGGATAAATGTGTGAAAATTACTTCGTGTCTAATTTTTATTTTAAGCAATCTTTTTCTTTTTTAATTTTACCTAACATTAGAATTACATAAGTTCACGAAGTGTTTTTTGCCACGAAACAAGAGAACACTGACAACTATACTCGGCAGGCTGTTTACATGTATGTACAACGTGGACACAAGACAATAGCAAAGGTTGAAGGGGGTAGGTATAGATGAAGCGAGAGAAGCTCGGACAAGGCCGTATCCAAAAATAGATTTACGTGTCTCTATTGTCTCTAATGAATACACCTGCTCTGACCATTCCACTTTCGTTGCCCGTTTTATTATTCGTTAGTATATGTCGGCTGGAATGAGGTTGTGCTAGACTTTGAATGTACTTTTTCCACCTGTAAAAGAACCTAGGCATAAAAAGTTATAAGCTCAACAGTACCTAGGTATGCATACCTTCAGGATTCATCGCGTGTGACCTTTCTCGTTAAAGCAACCAGATTAATTTTGAAAGCAACCATTGACTTTAAAACAGTATTTATTTGGCCACACCTAAATATTTACCTGAAGAAATTGCAAATTTGAATGAAAATTTAACTTATTTAAAACACCACTATTTTAGATTTAAATTGGGAGTTTCTAATCTTTTTTTGGTATTTGAAATGTCCTTTTTCGTTAAAGCAACCAGAGTAATTTTTAAAGCAACCATTGACTTTAAAACAGTATTTATTTGGACACACCTAAATATTTACCTGAAGAACTTGCAAATTTGAATGAAAATTTAACTTATTTAAAACACCACTATTTTAGATTTAAATTGCGAGTTTCTAATCTTTTCTCATCTAGTTGGTATTTGAAATAATCCAGTAAGCATTTTTTTACTTAAATTACTTTTGGAACAATATAAACGAGTCTTAAAAACGACGTGGCCGAGCGGGATAAGATTAATACCGGCCTCGGTCCGAGAGGCCGAGTCAGGGCAGTAGTTAGTGGACCAGTGACAAGCCAGTGAGGGGAAGGGAGAAGCCTACTGCACCTGTCTCGAGAGGTGGAGGGTAGGGAGGGGCGGGTAAACGGAACGACAGCGGTCACTGAGAAATCAAAACAACGCAACACAGTTATTCTGCGCATAGACCAGTCGCTCATGGGACACCATCTCCCTCCCACCCACGTCAATAACTTGGATGCGACCAGACGGTCACTCACAACTCTTTATGGTCAAATACAAATAATTTATTTTCAATAATATTATCATGGCCACGCCAAGCGTTAATAAAAACCAATTTTAACGTGTTTCTCTGACAAAGTCCTGAACCTTTTAACTTGCTTGGAATTTTATTTAGATGTTAATGAGTATAAAATTACTAAACCTATGTACAAAAATTCATCAAATATAATTTTAAAAAGAGCATTATAATTTTGAAAATATCAACTAACTGTACTTGGTTGTATTTAAATGATGGGCACAACACAACCAAAACAAATAATTTAACATATGCTCACCACAGGCACATTTGAACAAGAAGATTTCCTGACTGTTATAAATTTTGATACTAGTGCGAAATCGTCCGTGTAAAGTTCGTCGGTTAAAGAGAATCTTTTTAAGGTACAGTACAAAATAAAGTTAAGTGATTTTTTACTTCCAAAAGTAAAATATTAGAAACTTATAATTCTTATGGTGTATAATTTGTTGCATTTTACCGGCATCTTTATGTTAATATAATGAGTTAGTTTAGGTATGTGAAATTTGTCTCTCAGGGACGCATCTGAATTTAGGCGTTCAGTATAAATAACAGTAAGTGATACCTCATTTATTTAGAGTTGATACAATTGTCGTAAGCGGATCTGAACTTTCTAAAGAAAACCCCTGACCAAATGTCAGATCAACATTAATAGTTAAAGTCGATTATTAATAGTTAGAAAAGTATATGTTCACTTACCGTATTCACAAAACACTGATTGAGACAAACATATTTATATTGAACAAAAGACGAAATAGAGTGCAACTTGGCTATTACGGCAAACTTTTACTGTCAATAAATTCAATAAATATAAATACACATTTATAAGTCAAAAACGTGTATAAAACTCAATATGTAATGTCAATAAACATAACTTCACAAAATTGCTAAAACGGGCGACGAACGTGACATGGTCAAAGCAGGTTTCAACATTTCCAAGTGTTTCATACAACTTAACTTTATTTTTATTGGCCCAATTCATTGAAAACATTCATTGAAAGTTCTTAAATGCATATTACGTTTTTATATTGCAAATATACTCCCTAGTGAATAAAACTAGTAAAATTTAATTACCATAGGTGATTAAATTCTCTGCAGACAACGGACAACACAAAAGCTTTGGTCCCTATCCACCAACGTTCCTTATCTGCTTTATCCATAATATTTGTTGTACTGTATGTATATTTACTTTTACATGTAATATCTATGAAGTTGTCTTACGTCAACGTCCGTTATGGAATATGACAGTGAAAATAGAAGTTTTCAGACCGGGAAAAGCCGTGAATTAACCGGGAATTTTGAAATTTGGTTTCAATGGCCACCCTGAGTAGGACCTAGTTTTTCAACAGGTGTACAAATGAAAATCATTGTCTTAATTCAGGGTCTACATTAAGTTTTGATCGGGTTTAATATTTACCAAAAAATCTACTTATTGAAGGAACTATCATATTTTTGCCCTATCAGGGGGTTGTCCTGCAGAGAATCAGAAGAAAATCCTACATAAAGGCATACACCAATATGCACATCAATTTTTTTTGCTACTTGGGCGGACTAAATAAGCATATAAAATTAAAGGTCTTATTCGTGTTAAAACGGCTGCTGTTTCATTATTACCAACAGTGAAAAAAATATTTCAGTAAAGTTATACTGTATTTCGATCAAAGTCGGGCAGTAACTTTACCTCTCGTCTCGCCCTATTGCAGTAGACTTACTGCTAATATCCATAAACCTTCGCGGTATATACGGCAGCTGCCTCTGGTCCCAAATAAATACACTTACAGCTAATATCCATAAGCCTACGCGGTATATACGGCAGCTGCCTCTGGTCACAAATAAATACACTTACTGCTAATATCCATAAGCCTACGCGGTATATACGGCAGCTGCCTCTGGTCCCAAATAAATACACTTACTGCTAATATCCATAAGCCTACGCGGTATATACGGCAGCTGCCTCTGGTCCCAAAGACTTACAGCTAATATCCATAAGCCTACGCGGTATATACGGCAGCTGCCTCTGGTCCCAAAGACTTACAGCTAATATCCATAAGCCTACGCGGTATATACGGCAGCTGCCTCTGGTCCCAAAGACTTACAGCTAATATCCATAAGCCTACGCGGTATATACGGCAGCTGCCTCTGGTCCCAAATAAATACACTTACTGCTAATATCCATAAGTCTACACGGTATATACAGCAGCTGCCTCTGATCCCAAATAAATACACTTACTGCTAATATCCATAAGCCTACGCGGTATATACGGCAGCTGCCTCTGGTCCCAAATAAATACACTTACTGCTAATATTCATAAGCCTACACGGTTTATACAGCAGCTGCCTCTGGTCCCAAAGACTTACAGCTAATATCCATAAGCTTACGCGGTATATACAGCAGATGCCTCTGGTCCCAAATAAATACACTTACTGCTAATATCCATAAGCCTACGCGGTATATACGGCAGCTGCCTCTGGTCGCAAATAGGTAGACTTACAGCTTATATCCATAAGCCTACGCGGTGTATACGGCAGCTGCCTCTGGTCCCAAAGACTTACAGCTAATATCCATAAGCCTACACGGTGTATACGGCAGCTGCCTCTGGTCGCAAATAGGTAGACTTACAGCTAATATCCATAAGCCTACGCGATATATACAGCAGCTGCCTCTGGTCCCAAAGACTTACAGCTTATATCCATAAGCCTACGTGGTGTATACGGCAGCTGCCTCTGGTCGCAAATAGGTAGACTTACAGCTAATATCCATAAGCCTACGCGGTGTATACAGCAGCTGCCTCTGGTCGCAAATAGGTAGACTTACAGCTTATATCCATAAGCCTACGCGGTATATACGGCAGCAGCCTCAGGTCCCAAATAAATACACTTACAGCTAATATCCAAAAGCCTACGCGGTATATACGGCAGCTGCCTCTGGTCCCAAATAAATACACTTACAGCTAATATCCAAAAGCCTACGCGGTATATACGGCAGCTGCCTCTGGTCGCAAATAGGTAGACTTACAGCTAATATCCATAAGCCTACGCGGTGTATACGGCAGCTGCCTCTGGTCCCAAATAAATACACTTACAGCTTATATCCATAAGCCTACGCGGTATATACGGCAGCAGCCTCAGGTCCCAAATAAATACACTAACAGCTAATATCCAAAAGCCTACGCGGTATATACGGCAGCTGCCTCTGGTCCCAAATAAATACACTTACAGCTAATATCCAAAAGCCTACACGGTATATACAGCAGCTGCCTCTGGTCCCAAATAAATACACTTACAGCTAATATCCATAAGCCTACGCGGTATATACAGCAGCTGCCTCTGATCACAAATAAGTAGACTTACTGTAAATATTCATAAGCCTACGTGGTATATACGGCAGATGCCTCTGGTCGCAAATAGGTAGACATACAGCTAATATCCATAAGCCTACGCGGTATATACGGCAGCAGCCTCTGGTCCCAAATAAATACACTTACTGCTAATATCCATAAGCCTACACGGTATATACAGCAGCTGCCTCTGGTCCCAAATAGGTAGACATACAGCTAATATCCATAAGCCTACGCGGTATATACGGCAGCAGCCTCTGGTCCCAAATAAATACACTTACTGCTAATATCCATAAGCCTACACGATATATACAGCAGCTGCCTCTGGTCCCAAATAAATACACTTACTGCTAATATCCATAAGCCTACGCGGTATATACAGCAGCTGCCTCTGATCACAAATAAGTAGACTTACTGTAAATATTCATAAGCCTACGTGGTATATACGGCAGATGCCTCTGGTCGCAAATAGGTAGACATACAGCTAATATCCATAAGCCTACGCGGTATATACGGCAGCAGCCTCAGGTCCCAAATAAATACACTTACAGCTAATATCCAAAAGCCTACGCGGTATATACGGCAGCTGCCTCTGGTCCCAAATAAATACACTTACAGCTAATATCCAAAAGCCTACGCGGTATATACGGCAGCTGCCTCTGGTCGCAAATAGGTAGACTTACAGCTAATATCCATAAGCCTACGCGGTGTATACGGCAGCTGCCTCTGGTCCCAAATAAATACACTTACAGCTTATATCCATAAGCCTACGCGGTATATACGGCAGCAGCCTCAGGTCCCAAATAAATACACTAACAGCTAATATCCAAAAGCCTACGCGGTATATACGGCAGCTGCCTCTGGTCCCAAATAAATACACACTAATACACAAAGCCTACACGGTATATACAGCAGCTGCCTCTGGTCGCAAATAGGTAGACATACAGCTAATATCCATAAGCCTACGCGGTATATACAGCAGCTGCCTCTGATCACAAATAAGTAGACTTACTGTAAATATCAAGCCTACGTGGTATATACGGCAGATGCCTCTGGTCGCAAATAGGTAGACATACAGCTAATATCCATAAGCCTACGCGATATACGGCAGCAGCCTCTGGTCCCAAATAAATACACTTACTGCTAATATCCATAAGCCTACGCGATATATACAGCAGCTGCCTCTGTTCCCAAAGACTTATTGCTAATATCCATAAGCCTACGGTATATACAGCAGCTGCCTCTGATCACAAATAAGTAGACTTACTGTAAATATTCATAAGCCTACTGGTATATACGGCAGATGCCTCTGGTCGCAAATAGGTAGACATACAGCTAATATCCATAAGCCTACGCGATAACAGCAGCTGCCTCTCCCAAATAAATACACTTACTGCTAATATCCAAGCCTACACTATAAACAGCTGTCTACAAAAAGACAACTAAACCATAAACCTACGCATAAACAGCTGCCACAACACAACAAACATTGCTAATATCCATAAGCCTACGAACACATAACCAGCTAAACACACACAAACATAAACACACAAACCATAATACAATAAACAGCTGCCTCTGGTCCCAAATAAAACACAAACAAACAACAAACACAACAAACAAACAACAAACACAACAAACACAAAACACAAACATAACAAAAACACAAACAAACAAACAAACAACAAACAAAAACACAACAAACACAAACAACAAACAACATAAACAACAAACAAACACAACAAACACAAACAAACAAACACAAACACAACAAACAAAACACAACAACATAACACAAAACACAACAAACATAAACACAACAATCACAAACACAACAAACATAAACACAACAAACACAAACACAAACACAAACACAACAAACATAAACACAACAAACACAAACACAACAAACACAAACACAACAAACACAAACACAACAAACATAAACACAACAAACACAAACACAACAAACATAAACACAACAAACACAAACACAACAAACATAAACACAACAAACACAAACACAACAAACACCAAAACAACAAACACAAACACAACAAACACAAACACAACAAACATAAACACAACAAACACAAACACAACAAACACAACAAACACAACAAACATAAACACAACAAACATAAACACAACAAACATAAACACAACAAACACAAACACAACAAACACAAACACAACAAACACAAACACAACAAACACCAAAACAACAAACACAAACACAACAAACACCAACACAACAAACACAAACACAACAAACACAAAAAACAACAAACACAAACACAACAAACATAAACACAACAAACACAAACACAACAAACACAAACACAACAAACACAAACACAACAAACACAAACACAACAAACACAAACACAACAAACACAAACACAACAAACACAAACACAACAAACACAAACACAACAAACACCAAAACAACAAACACAAACACAACAAACATTAATACAACAAACACAAACACAACAAACATAAACAAACACAAACACAAACACAACAAACACAAACACAACAAACACAAACACAACAAACACAAACACAACAAACACAACAAACAAACACAATAAACACAAACATAAACACAAACAACACAAACACAACAAACACAAACACAACAAACACAAACACAACAAACACCAAAACAACAAACACAAACACAACAAACACCAAAACAACAAACACAAACACAACAAACACCAAAACAACAAACACAAACACAACAAACAACAAATCAACAAACACAAACACAACAAACACCAAAACAACAAACACAAACACAACAAACACCAAAACAACAAACACAAACACAACAAAACACAAACACAACAAACATAAACACAACAAACACAAACACAACAAACATAAACACAACAAACACAAACACAACAAACATAAACACAACAAACACAAACACAACAAACATAAACACAACAAACATAAATACAACAAACACAAACACAAACACAACAAACATAAACACAACAAACACAAACACAACAAACATAAACACAACAAACACAAACACAACAAACACAAACACAACAAACACAAACACAACAAACATAAACACAACAAACATAAACACAACAAACACAAACACAACAAACATAAACACAACAAACAAAAACAACAAACACAAACACAACAACATAACACACAACAAACACAAACAAAACAGTAAACACACACAATTACAAAACACACAAACTGACAAACAAAAATGTAAACACAACAAACAACAAACAAACCAAATACAAATACACAAACACAACACAAACAAAACAACAAACCAAACACAACAAACACAACAAACAAAAAAAACAAACACAATTGCGTTTGTTGTGTTTGCGTTTGTTGTGTTTGTGTTTGTTGTGTTTGTGTTTGTTGTGTTTGTGTTTGTTGTGGTTATGTTTGTTGTCTTTATGTTTTTTGTGTTTGTGTTTGTTGTGTTTGTGTTTGTTGTGTTTGTGTTTGTTGTGTTTGTGTTTGTTGTGTTTGTGTTTGTTGTGTTTGTGTTTGTTGTGTTCGTGTTTGTTGTGTTTTTGTGCGTGATGCAAGAATGTGCATTTACTAGGCTGTAAATAATTTAACCCGCAAGATTTAAAGTCCCAATTGTACATATTAATAAGGTTTCAATGCAATGTAAACATTAGGTCGTTTACAAGCAATGTAATAAAATTGCATAAAAAAGTTTCACAATTTTAACTTAAATGTGATTAGTTTTGCATCTATGTCTTCTAATATCGCATACTGGCCTCTCTGATAACAATAAATCATTTTTCTGGTCGTAGGTAACACGACAGGTGTGCAGTAGTACATTTCTACTCAAGGTGGTACAGACATTTGCCATCTGTGACCTGTCTAGACACCACGTCGTGTCTGCTTACAAACATTCCCTTCCCCCGAATAAAACAATTAAGTTTCTGTTCAGTAATTAATTTCGTTGCGCTTAAACTATTTTCATACTTAAAATATTTTCTGTTAGCAATAGGTGTTTTTGATACAGTGAAAGTAAATTAATTAATCTGTTGTGGTTTTATTCTTTCTGAATCGTGCATTTTATTTATTTTCAAATTTAATAAGGCTTTTTTTCGATTGTTTTACAATTAAGACTTAGCCACATTTGTATTTTATATTTCGCGGGTTTGGCAGTCATAGCTAAATGAATAGAGTACTGGATTCCCACCCAGTAGAACTCCCAGTAGAATCCCGATCATATTACAAATTAGTTTGTTTCTTAGACAGTCGAAGTACTGTATAAAATTTTGTGTTTGTTGTGTTCGTGTTTGTTGTGTTTGTGTTTGTTGTGTTTGTGTTTGTTGTGTTTGTGTTTGTTGTTTTGGTGTTTGTTGTGTTTGTGTTTGTTGTGTTTGTTTTTGTTGTGTTTGTGTTTGTTGTGTTCGTGTTTGTTGTGTTTTTGTGCGTGATGCAAGAATGTGCATTTACACAAAATACAAAAAACACAAACAAAGAAAAAAAACTAACAAAAAAACCTCTCAATAACACTCATTTCCAAACCACATATTCAAAAGGTATTAACAATTATATTATGTTTTGTATTTCCCAACGAACTTTAACCTAATAATCTGTTTGTAAATCACTGCAATGCGCGACGGGTAACAACATAAGCTAGTTCATTGCTAAAAATGTTTTATGAATAACATATTGTCTATTACATTCAAATATCTTTATTACTGTTTGATTTCCATAAGGTGTTTTCACATATGTAGGTGTAATTTAACCCGCAAGACTTAAAGTCCCAATTGTATCGTGTTTGTGTTTGTTGTGTTTGTGTTTGTTGTGTTTTGTTCGTGTTTGTTGTGTTCGTGTTTGTTGTGTTCGTGTTTGTTGTGTTTGTGTTTGTTTTGTTTTTGTTGTGTTTGTGTTTGTTGTGTTTGTGTTTGTTGTTTTATGTTTGTTGTGTTTGTGTTTGTTGTGTTTATGTTTGTTGTGTTTGTGTTTGTTGTGTTTATGTTTGTTGTGTTTGTGTTTGTTGTGTTTGTGTTTGTTGTGTTTATGTTTGTTGTGTTTGTGTTTGTTGTGTTTATGTGTGTTGTGTTTGTGTTTGTTGTGTTTATGTTTGTTGTGTTTGTGTTTGTTGTGTTTGTGTTTGTTGTGTTTGTGTTTGTTGTGTTTATGTTTGTTGTGTTTGTGTTTGTTGTTTTGGTGTTTGTTGTGTTTGTGTTTGTTGTGTTTGTGTTTGTTGTGTTTGTGTTTGTTGTGTTTGTGTTTGTTGTTTTGGTGTTTGTTGTGTTTGTGTTTGTTGTTTTGGTGTTTGTTGTGTTTGTGTTTGTTGTGTTTGTGTTTGTTGTGTTTGTGTTTGTTGTTTTGGTGTTTGTTGTGTTTGTGTTTGTTGATTTGGTGTTTGTTGTGTTTGTGTTTGTTGTTTTGGTGTTTGTTGTGTTTGTGTTTGTTGTTTTGGTGTTTGTTGTGTTTGAGTTTGTTGTGTTTGTGTTTGTTGTTTTGGTGTTTGTTGTGTTTGTGTTTGTTGTGTTTGTGTTTGTTGTGTTTGTGTTTGTTGTGTTTGTGTTTGTTGTTTTGGTGTTTGTTGTGTTTGTGTTTGTTGTGTTTATGTGTTTGTTGTTTTGGTGTTTGTTGTGTTTGTGTTTGTTGTTTTGGTGTTTGTTGTGTTTGTGTTTGTTGTTTTGGTGTGTTGTGTTTATGTTTGTTGTGTTTGTGTTTGTTGTGTTTTATGTTTGTTTGTGTTTGTGTTTGTTGTGTTTGTGTTTGTTGTGTTTATGTTTGTTGTGTTTGTGTTTGTTGTGTTTATGTTTGTTGTGTTTGTGTTTGTTGTGTTTATGTTTGTTGTGTTTTTGTTTGTTGTGTTTATGTTTGTTGTGTTTGTGTTTGTTGTGTTTATGTTTGTTGTGTTTGTGTTTGTTGTGTTTATGTTTGTTGTGTTTGTGTTTGTTGTGTTTGTGTTTGTTGTGTTTGTGTTTGTTGTGTTTGTGTTTGTTGTGTTTGTGTTTGTTGTGTTTGTTTTGTTGTGTTTGTTGTGTTTGGTGTTTGTTGTGTTTATGTTTGTTGTGTTTGTGTTTGTTGTGTTTATGTTTGTTGTGTTTATGTTTGTTGTGTTTATGTTTGTTGTGTTTATGTTTGTTGTGTTTATGTTTGTTGTGTTTGTTGTGTTTATGTTTGTTGTGTTTATGTTTGTTGTGTTTATGTTTGTTGTGTTTGTGTTTGTTGTGTTTGTGTTTGTTGTGTTTATGTTTGTTGTGTTTGTGTTTGTTGTGTTTGTGTTTGTTGTGTTTGTGTTTGTTTTGTTTGTGTTTGTTGTGTTTGTGTTTGTTGTGTTTGTGTTTGTTGTGTTTGTGTTTGTTGTGTTTGTGTTTGTTGTGTTTGTGTTTGTTGTGTTTGTGTTTGTTGTGTTTGTGTTTGTTGTGTTTGTGTTTGTTGTGTTTGTGTTTGTTGTGTTTGTGTTTGTTGTGTTTGTGTTTGTTGTGTTTGTGTTTGTTGTGTTTGTGTTTGTTGTGTTCGTGTTTGTTGTGTTTGTGTGCGTGATGCAAGAGTGTGCATTTACTAGGCTGTAAAATAATCTTAACCCGCAAGATTTAAAGTCCCAATTGTATCATATTAATAAGGTTTCAATGTTAATGTAAATTCATTAGGTCGTGGTTTACTGGGTGAAGCAATGTAATTTTAAAATTGCAAATAAAAAAGTTTCACAAATTTTAACTTAAATGTGATTAGTTTTGCATCTTTTATGTCTTCTAATATCGCATGACTGGCCTCTCTGATAATTCAATAAATGCATTTTCTGGTCGTAGGTGGAACACGACAGGTGTTGCAGTAGTACATTTCTACTCAAGGTGGTACAGACATTTGCCATCTGTGACCTGTCTAGACACCACGTCGTGTCTGCTTACAAACATTCCCTTCCCCCGAATAAAAAAAATTAAGTTTCTGTTCAGTAATTTAATTTCGTTGCGCTTAAACTATTTTCATACTTAAAATATTTTCTGTTAGCTTTTAATAGGTGTTTTTGATACAGTTTGAAAGTTTTAAATTAATTAATCTGTTGTGGTTTATTTCTTTCTGATTCGTGCATTTTATTTATTTTCAAATTTAATAAGGCTTTTTTTCGATTGTTTTACAATTTAGACTTAGCCACATTTGTATTTTATATTTCGCGGGTTTGGCAGTCATAGCTAAATGAATAGAGTACTGGATTACCACCCAGTAGAACTCCCAGTAGAATCCCGATCATATTACAAATTAGTTTGTTTCTTAGACAGTCGAAGTACTGTATAAAATTTTGTGTTTGTTGTGTTCGTGTTTGTTGTGTTTGTGTTTGTTGTGTTTGTGTTTGTTGTGTTTGTGTTTGTTGTGTTTGTGTTTGTTGTGTTTGTGTTTGTTGTGTTTGTGTTTGTTGTGTTTGTGTTTGTTGTGTTCGTGTTTGTTGTGTTTGTGTGCGTGATGCAAGAATGTGCATTTACCAGGCTGTAAAATGATCAAAAGTAACATAGTGTAAGGTGATATAGCCTGTCTCAATACACTCATTTCCTACAGAGGCCACATATTCAGAAAGGTATTAACAATTATATATTATGTTTTGTATTTCCCAACGAACCTAAACCTAATAAATCTGTTTTGTAAATCACTGCAATGTTTTAATTGTTGTTCATTGTTAAATGTTTTATGAATAACATATTGTCTATTTACATTTGTTTATTACTGTTTGATTTCCATAAGGTGTTTTTCATCTTGTTATGTAGGTGTAATTTGTGTTTGTTGTGTTTGTGTTTGTTGTGTTTGTGTTTGTTGTGTTTGTGTTTGTTGTGTTTGTGTTTGTTGTGTTTGTGTTTGTTGTGTTTGTGTTTGTTGTGTTTGTGTTTGTTGTGTTTGTGTTTGTTGTGTTTATGTTTGTTGTGTTTGTGTTTGTTGTGTTTGTTGTGTTTATGTTTGTTGTGTTTGTTGTGTTTATGTTTGTTGTGTTTGTGTTTGTTGTGTTTGTGTTTGTTGTGTTTGTGTTTGTTGTGTTTGTGTTTGTTGTGTTTATGTTTGTTGTGTTTGTGTTTGTTGTGTTTATGTTTGTTGTGTTTGTGTTTGTTGTGTTTATGTTTGTTGTGTTTATGTGTGTTGTGTTTGTGTTTGTTGTGTTTGTGTTTGTTGTGTTTATGTTTGTTGTGTTTATGTTTGTTGTGTTTATGTTTGTTGTGTTTGTGTTTGTTGTGTTTGTGTTTGTTGTGTTTATGTTTGTTGTGTTTGTGTTTGTTGTGTTTGTGTTTGTTGTGTTTATGTTTGTTGTGTTTGTGTTTGTTGTGTTTGTGTTTGTTGTGTTTGTGTTTGTTGTGTTTATGTTTGTTGTGTTTGTGTTTGTTGTGTTTGTGTTTGTTGTGTTTGTGTTTGTTGTGTTTATGTTTGTTGTGTTTGTGTTTGTTGTGTTTGTGTTTGTTGTGTTTGTGTTTGTTGTGTTTGTGTTTGTTGTGTTTATGTTTGTTGTGTTTATGTTTGTTGTGTTTGTGTTTGTTGTGTTTATGTTTGTTGTGTTTATGTTTGTTGTGTTTGTTGTGTTTGTTGTGTTTATGTTTGTTGTGTTTGTGTTTGTTGTGTTTATGTTTGTTGTGTTTGTGTTTGTTGTGTTTATGTTTGTTGTGTTTGTGTTTGTTGTGTTTGTGTTTGTTGTGTTTATGTTTGTTGTGTTTGTGTTTGTTGTGTTTGTGTTTGTTGTGTTTATGTTTGTTGTGTTTGTGTTTGTTGTGTTTATGTTTGTTTGTGTTGTTTGTTGTGTTTGTGTTTGTTGTGTTTGTGTTTGTTGTGTTTATGTTTGTATGTTTGTGTTTGTTGTGTTTGTGTTTGTTGTGTTTATGTTTGTTGTGTTTGTGTTTGTTGTGTTTATGTTTGTTGTGTTTGTGTTTGTTGTGTTTATGTTTGTTGTGTTTGTGTTTGTTGTGTTTGTGTTTGTTGTGTTTATGTTTGTTGTGTTTGTGTTTGTTGTGTTTATGTTTGTTGTGTTTGTGTTTGTTGTGTTTGTGTTTGTTGTGTTTGTGTTTGTTGTGTTTATGTTTGTTGTGTTTGTGTTTGTTGTGTTTATGTTTGTTGTGTTTGTGTTTGTTGTGTTTATGTTTGTTGTGTTTGTGTTTGTTGTGTTTATGTTTGTTGTGTTTGTGTTTGTTGTGTTTGTGTTTGTTGTGTTTGTGTTTGTTGTGTTTGTGTTTGTTGTGTTTTGGTGTTTGTTGTGTTTGTGTTTGTTGTTTTGGTGTTTGTTGTGTTTGTGTTTGTTGTGTTTGTGTTTGTTGTGTTTGTGTTTGTTGTGTTTGTGTTTGTTGTTTTGGTGTTTGTTGTGTTTGTGTTTGTTGTGTTTGTGTTTGTGTTTGTTGTGTTTGTTGTGTTTGTGTTTGTTGTTTTGGTGTTTGTTGTGTTTGTTGTGTTTGTGTTTGTTGTGTTTGTGTTTGTTGTGTTTATGTTTGTTGTGTTTGTGTTTGTTGTTTTGGTGTTTGTTGTGTTTGTGTTTGTTGTGTTTGTGTTTGTTGTGTTTGTGTTTGTTGTTGTGTTTGTGTTTGTGTTTGTTGTGTTTATGTTTGTGTTTGTGTTTGTTGTGTTTATGTTTGTTGTGTTATGTTTGTTGTGTTTGTGTTTGTTGTGTTTATGTTTGTTGTGTTTGTGTTTGTTGTGTTTGTGTTTGTTGTGTTTGTGTTTGTGTTTGTTGTGTTTGTTGTGTTTGTGTTTGTTGTGTTTGTGTTTGTGTTTGTGTTTGTGTTTGTTGTGTTTGTTGTGTTTGTTGTGTTTGTTGTGTTTGTGTTTGTTGTGTTTGTTGTGTTTGTGTTTGTTGTGTTTGTGTTTGTTGTGTTTGTGTTTGTTGTGTTTGTGTTTGTTGTGTTTGTGTTTGTTGTGTTTGTGTTTGTTGTGTTTGTGTTTGTTGTGTTTGTGTTTGTTGTGTTTGTGTTTGTTGTGTTTGTGTTTGTTGTGTTTGTGTTTGTTGTGTTTGTGTTTGTTGTGTTTGTGTTTGTTGTGTTTGTGTTTGTTGTGTTGTGTTTGTTGTGTTTGTGTGTTTGTGTTTGTTGTGTTTGTGTTTGTGTTTGTTGTGTTTGTGTTTGTTGTGTTTGTGTTTGTTGTGTTTGTGTTTGTTGTGTTTGTTGTGTTTGTGTTTGTTGTGTTTGTGTTTGTTGTGTTTGTGTTTGTTGTGTTCGTGTTTGTTGTGTTTGTGTGCGTGATGCAAGAGTGTGCATTTACTAGGCTGTAAAATAATCTTAACCCGCAAGATTTAAAGTCCCAATTGTATCATATTAATAAGGTTTCAATGTTAATGTAAATTCATTAGGTCGTGGTTTACTGGGTGAAGCAATGTAATTTTAAAATTGCAAATAAAAAAGTTTCACAAATTTTAACTTAAATGTGATTAGTTTTGCATCTTTTATGTCTTCTAATATCGCATGACTGGCCTCTCTGATAATTCAATAAATGCATTTTCTGGTCGTAGGTGGAACACGACAGGTGTTGCAGTAGTACATTTCTACTCAAGGTGGTACAGACATTTGCCATCTGTGACCTGTCTAGACACCACGTCGTGTCTGCTTACAAACATTCCCTTCCCCCGAATAAAAACAATTAAGTTTCTGTTCAGTAATTTAATTTCGTTGCGCTTAAACTATTTTCATACTTAAAATATTTTCTGTTAGCTTTTAATAGGTGTTTTTTGATACAGTTTGAAAGTTTTAAATTAATTAATCTGTTGTGGTTTTTATTCTTTCTGAATCGTGCATTTTATTTATATTCAAATTTAGTTAATAAGGCTTTTTTTCGATTGTTTTACAATTTAGACTTAGCCACATTTGTATTTTATATTTCGCGGGTTTGGCAGTCATAGCTAAATGAATAGAGTACTGGATTCCCACCCAGTAGAACTCCCAGTAGAATCCCGATCATATTACAAATTAGTTTGTTTCTTAGACAGTCGAAGTACTGTATAAAATTTTGTGTTTGTTGTGTTCGTGTTTGTTGTGTTTGTGTTTGTTGTGTTTGTGTTTGTTGTGTTTGTGTTTGTTGTTTTGGTGTTTGTTGTGTTTGTGTTTGTTGTGTTTGTGTTTGTTGTGTTTGTGTTTGTTGTGTTCGTGTTTGTTGTGTTTGTGTGCGTGATGCAAGAATGTGCATTTACCAGGCTGTAAAATGATCAAAAGTAACATAGTGTAAGGTGATATAGCCTGTCTCAATACACTCATTTCCTACAGAGGCCACATATTCAGAAAGGTATTAACAATTATATTATGTTTTGTATTTCCCAACGAACCTAAACCTAATAAATCTGTTTTGTAAATCACTGCAATGCGCGACGGGTAACATTAATTGCTAGTTCATTGCTAAAAATGTTTTATGAATAACATATTGTCTATTTACATTCAAATATCTTTATTACTGTTTGATTTCCATAAGGTGTTTTCATCTTGATATGTAGGTGTAATTTAACCCGCAAGACTTAAAGTCCCAATTGTATCGTGTTTGTGTTTGTTGTGTTTGTGTTTGTTGTGTTGTGTTTGTGTTTGTTGTGTTTGTGTTTGTTGTGTTCGTGTTTGTTGTGTTTGTGTTTGTTGTGTTTGTGTTTGTTGTGTTTGTGTTTGTTGTGTTTGTGTTTGTTGTGTTTGTGTTTGTTGTGTTTGTGTTTGTTGTGTTTGTGTTTGTTGTGTTTGTGTTTGTTGTGTTTGTGTTTGTTGTGTTTGTGTTTGTTGTGTTTATGTTTGTTGTGTTTGTGTTTGTTGTGTTATTCTTTTTTATGTTTGTTGTGTTGTGTTGTGTTTGTTGTGTTTGTGTTTGTTTGTGTTATGTTTGTTGTGTTTGTGTGTTTGTTGTGTTTGTGTTTGTTGTGTTTGTGTTTGTTGTGTTTGTGTTTGTTGTGTTTGTGTTTGTTGTGTTTATGTTTGTTGTGTTTGTGTTTGTTTTTATGTTTGTTGTGTTGTGTTGTGTTTGTTGTGTTTGTGTTTGTTGTGTTTGTGTTTGTTGTGTTTATGTTTGTTGTGTTTGTGTTTGTTGTGTTTATGTTTGTTGTGTTTGTGTTTGTTGTGTTTATGTTTGTTGTGTTTGTGTTTGTTGTGTTTGTGTTTGTTGTGTTTTGTTTGTGTTTGTTGTGTTTGTGTTTGTTGTGTTTGTGTTTGTTGTGTTTGTGTTTGTTGTGTTTGTGTTTGTTGTGTTTGTGTTTATGTTTGTTGTGTTTGTGTTTGTTGTGTTTGTGTTTGTTGTGTTTGTGTTTGTTGTGTTTATGTTTGTTGTGTTTGTGTTTGTTGTGTTTGTGTTTGTTGTGTTTATGTTTGTTGTTTTGGTGTTTGTTGTGTTTGTGTTTGTTGTTTTGGTGTTTGTTGTGTTTGTGTTTGTTGTTTTGGTGTTTGTTGTGTTTGTGTTTGTTGTGTTTGTGTTTGTTGTGTTTGTGTTTGTTGTGTTTGTGTTTGTTGTGTTTGTGTTTGTTGTGTTTGTGTTTGTTGTGTTTATGTTTGTTGTGTTTGTGTTTGTTGTGTTTGTGTTTGTTGTGTTTGTGTTTGTTGTGTTTGTGTTTGTTGTGTTTGTGTTTGTTGTGTTTGTGTTTGTTGTGTTTGTGTTTGTTGTGTTTGTGTTTGTTGTGTTTGTGTTTGTTGTTTTGGTGTTTGTTGTGTTTGTGTTTGTTGTGTTTGTTGTTTTGGTGTTTGTTATGTTTGTGTTTGTTGTGTTTGTGTTTGTTGTGTTTGTGTTTGTTGTGTTTGTGTTTGTTGTGTTTGTGTTTGTTGTGTTTGTGTTTGTTGTGTTTGTGTTTGTTGTGTTTGTTGTGTTTGTTGTGTTTGTTGTGTTTGTGTTTGTTGTGTTTGTGTTTGTTGTGTTTGTGTTTGTTGTGTTTGTGTTTGTTGTGTTTGTGTTTGTTGTGTTTGTGTTTGTTGTGTTTGTGTTTGTTGTGTTTGTGTTTGTTGTGTTCGTGTTTGTTGTGTTTGTGTGCGTGATGCAAGAGTGTGCATTTACTAGGCTGTAAAATAATCTTAACCCGCAAGATTTAAAGTCCCAATTGTATCATATTAATAAGGTTTCAATGTTAATGTAAATTCATTAGGTCGTGGTTTACTGGGTGAAGCAATGTAATTTTAAAATTGCAAATAAAAAAGTTTCACAAATTTTAACTTAAATGTGATTAGTTTTGCATCTTTTATGTCTTCTAATATCGCATGACTGGCCTCTCTGATAATTCAATAAATGCATTTTCTGGTCGTAGGTGGAACACGACAGGTGTTGCAGTAGTACATTTCTACTCAAGGTGGTACAGACATTTGCCATCTGTGACCTGTCTAGACACCACGTCGTGTCTGCTTACAAACATTCCCTTCCCCCGAATAAAAACAATTAAGTTTCTGTTCAGTAATTTAATTTCGTTGCGCTTAAACTATTTTCATACTTAAAATATTTTCTGTTAGCTTTTAATAGGTGTTTTTGATACAGTTTGAAAGTTTTAAATTAATTAATCTGTTGTGGTTTTATTCTTTCTGAATCGTGCATTTTATTTATTTTCAAATTTAATAAGGCTTTTTTTCGATTGTTTTACAATTTAGACTTAGCCACATTTGTATTTTATATTTCGCGGGTTTGGCAGTCATAGCTAAATGAATAGAGTACTGGATTCCCACCCAGTAGAACTCCCAGTAGAATCCCGATCATATTACAAATTAGTTTGTTTCTTAGACAGTCGAAGTACTGTATAAAATTTTGTGTTTGTTGTGTTCGTGTTTGTTGTGTTTGTGTTTGTTGTGTTTGTGTTTGTTGTGTTTGTGTTTGTTGTGTTTGTGTTTGTTGTGTTTGTGTTTGTTGTGTTTGTGTTTGTTGTGTTTGTGTTTGTTGTGTTCGTGTTTGTTGTGTTTGTGTGCGTGATGCAAGAATGTGCATTTACCAGGCTGTAAAATGATCAAAAGTAACATAGTGTAAGGTGATATAGCCTGTCTCAATACACTCATTTCCTACAGAGGCCACATATTCAGAAAGGTATTAACAATTATATTATGTTTTGTATTTCCCAACGAACCTAAACCTAATAAATCTGTTTTGTAAATCACTGCAATGCGCGACGGGTAACATTAATTGCTAGTTCATTGCTAAAAATGTTTTATGAATAACATATTGTCTATTTACATTCAAATATCTTTATTACTGTTTGATTTCCATAAGGTGTTTTCATCTTGATATGTAGGTGTAATTTAACCCGCAAGACTTAAAGTCCCAATTGTATCGTGTTTGTGTTTGTTGTGTTTGTGTTTGTTGTGTTTTGTTCGTGTTTGTTGTGTTTGTGTTTGTTGTGTTCGTGTTTGTTGTGTTTGTGTTTGTTGTGTTTGTGTTTGTTGTGTTTGTATTTGTTGTGTTTGTTGTGTTTGTGTTTGTTGTGTTTGTGTTTGTTGTGTTTATGTTTGTTGTGTTTGTGTTTGTTGTGTTTGTTGTGTTTATGTTTGTTGTGTTTGTGTTTGTTGTGTTTGTGTTTGTTGTGTTTATGTTTGTTGTGTTTATGTTTGTTGTGTTTGTGTTTGTTGTGTTTGTTGTGTTTATGTTTGTTGTGTTTGTGTTTGTTGTGTTTGTGTTTGTTGTGTTTGTGTTTGTTGTGTTTGTGTTTGTTGTGTTTGTGTTTGTTGTGTTTGTGTTTGTTGTGTTTGTGTTTGTTGTGTTTATGTTTGTTGTGTTTATGTTTGTTGTGTTTGTGTTTGTTGTGTTTATGTTTGTTGTGTTTGTGTTTGTTGTGTTTGTGTTTGTTGTGTTTGTGTTTGTTGTGTTTGTGTTTGTTGTGTTTGTTGTGTTTGTTGTGTTTGTGTTTGTTGTGTTTGTTATGTTTGTTGTGTTTGTGTTTGTTGTGTTTATGTTTGTTGTGTTTGTGTTTGTTGTGTTTGTGTTTGTTGTGTTTGTGTTTGTTGTGTTTGTGTTTGTTGTGTTTGTTTGTTGTGTTTGTGTTTGTTGTGTTTGTGTTTGTTGTGTTTGTGTTTGTTGTGTTTATGTTTGTTGTGTTTATGTTTGTTGTGTTTGTGTTTGTTGTGTTTGTGTTTGTTGTGTTTGTGTTTGTTGTGTTTGTTTGTTGTGTTTGTGTTTGTTGTGTTTGTGTTTGTTGTGTTTGTGTTTGTTGTGTTTGTGTTTGTTGTGTTTGTGTTTGTTGTGTTTGTGTTTGTTGTGTTTGTGTTTGTGTTTGTTGTGTTTGTGTTTGTTGTGTTTGTGTTTGTTGTGTTTGTGTTTGTTGTGTTTGTGTTTGTTGTGTTTGTGTTTGTTGTGTTTGTGTTTGTTGTGTTTGTGTTTGTTGTGTTTGTGTTTGTTGTGTTTGTGTTTGTTGTGTTCGTGTTTGTTGTGTTTGTGTGCGTGATGCAAGAGTGTGCATTTACTAGGCTGTAAAATAATCTTAACCCGCAAGATTTAAAGTCCCAATTGTATCATATTAATAAGGTTTCAATGTTAATGTAAATTCATTAGGTCGTGGTTTACTGGGTGAAGCAATGTAATTTTAAAATTGCAAATAAAAGTTTCACAAATTTTAACTTAAATGTGATTAGTTTTGCATCTTTTATGTCTTCTAATATCGCATGACTGGCCTCTCTGATAATTCAATAAATGCATTTTCTGGTCGTAGGTGGAACACGACAGGTGTTGCAGTAGTACATTTCTACTCAAGGTGGTACAGACATTTGCCATCTGTGACCTGTCTAGACACCACGTCGTGTCTGCTTACAAACATTCCCTTCCCCCGAATAAAAACAATTAAGTTTCTGTTCAGTAATTTAATTTCGTTGCGCTTAAACTATTTTCATACTTAAAATATTTTCTGTTAGCTTTTAATAGGTGTTTTTGATACAGTTTGAAAGTTTTAAATTAATTAATCTGTTGTGGTTTTATTCTTTCTGAATCGTGCATTTTATTTATTTTCAAATTTAATAAGGCTTTTTTTCGATTGTTTTACAATTTAGACTTAGCCACATTTGTATTTTATATTTCGCGGGTTTGGCAGTCATAGCTAAATGAATAGAGTACTGGATTCCCACCCAGTAGAACTCCCAGTAGAATCCCGATCATATTACAAATTAGTTTGTTTCTTAGACAGTCGAAGTACTGTATAAAATTTTGTGTTTGTTGTGTTCGTGTTTGTTGTGTTTGTGTTTGTTGTGTTTGTGTTTGTTGTGTTTGTGTTTGTTGTGTTTGTGTTTGTTGTGTTTGTGTTTGTTGTGTTTGTTTTTGTTGTGTTTGTGTTTGTTGTGTTCGTGTTTGTTGTGTTTGTGTGCGTGATGCAAGAATGTGCATTTACCAGGCTGTAAAATGATCAAAAGTAACATAGTGTAAGGTGATATAGCCTGTCTCAATACACTCATTTCCTACAGAGGCCACATATTCAGAAAGGTATTAACAATTATATTATGTTTTGTATTTCCCAACGAACCTAAACCTAATAAATCTGTTTTGTAAATCACTGCAATGCGCGACGGGTAACATTAATTGCTAGTTCATTGCTAAAAATGTTTTATGAATAACATATTGTCTATTTACATTCAAATATCTTTATTACTGTTTGATTTCCATAAGGTGTTTTCATCTTGATATGTAGGTGTAATTT